>OU343221.1:347535082-347861139 GCA_910596185.1 Chrysanthemum makinoi | reverse complement strand
GGAAGACTAAAGATCATAACAAATAAATTAATTAACTGAAAGTATGCGTAACGTACCTCTTGCGAATGTCAGATCCCTTGAGCAAAACAAAGAAGTACTAATTGGTGTAAGAATAATGTCTTACAACCACGTTCTTGTACACACGAATTAACCAACGAATCAAGCGATTGCTAGATCTAACACAAGTCCTCGTTTTAAGAAAAACGAAACCAAACTCCCTTACAAGTGGGGTGTTCAGCCGAAAATGGGACAAGAGAGAGGAGAGGAGAGATCTAGGGTTAATTCAATGCACAAGTGTGTGAAACCCTAGAACCTAACCCTCTTTATATAGTAGATGGAATACTTTGGGAACAAGTTAGGGATTGGGTTAGGACAACCCATTGTGGCCCATAGACAAGCCCACAAGAAAACCCATAACTTTTTTCTTTCAAGATTTTTCATTACTAGTCCTTCTCTTTTCATTTAACGGCCGTTAGTCATTTTTCCGTTAAATACTTAACGATCGTTAATCGGACTTAATGTGCAATAATTAATCGTAAACATAAACATTAATTATTTACTTTAATTCTCATTCGCTAATGTATGCAATCCCGTGGTCACGAGTTCGAATCCAGACATTCACATGTTTGTAAATATATACATTTCCAACATTTCTAACCACTGATAACCATAACCTTCTTCTCTGTGTTTGTTTTGGGTGTTTGTCTTGCAGGTGTGAAGGATTTGTGTACATAGGAGCTGTTTGGTTGAAGTGCTACTTTCTATCCACGGATGGTTTGTGTCTAAATGCGGATAGCTGTTCTGCAACTGCGGATAGCATTTTGTTAGGATTGGATACTACAGGGGCTGCTTGGTAACTTTTGCAAAAGTATATTATTTCCCCCAAATCACGGATGGATCATTTATTTGATCTTCAAATCACTTCTATTGGCGCTCTCACTAACCCTAATCATCTATCTTTGCATAATTCACAAAACCCACATCATAACCGTCATTCATCACAATGGCTGAAAAGTATTCTCATGGGTGAGCCGTTCAGACCATTTGTACCAAAGTCATCAATCAATTAAAACGATTATGATTACTATTCTTAAAAATACATGTTTCACCATTGTTTAGGTCAGTTTATTTTTCTTGTAAAAATACCCTTGTTACACATAACAAACAAGCAAGTATTTATAAAAATAAATAAATAAACAATGAATGCATAACAAATAAAAGTCATGCATATCAAATAGCCACATGCAAACGTTTTTGATAAATTCTATTAATAACCAATTCTAGATCTGTCAATATGCATATATTTAATTAAGACTTTCACCCGTTTTCATCTATGTACAAGGTGAACCACATGCATCGATTCATCGATTGCGCAAGTCAAAATTAAATACATACCACATAGCACATAATTGATTAAATTAATAATTATTGAGGTCTTCCCCAATTTTAGATCTATCATAATTTAGTGTATATCACTTAAACAAGAAAGACATACAATAAAAGCATATCCATGATAAAACATGCAGATAATTATCATGGACATAAAATTACACTTAACAATTAATGCAATTAAATCAAAGTTACGCATATACACATAAAGTTGCATGCATCTTAGGGTTTCTAATCCAATTAAAACAATAGTTTACAAAACCCTAATTAGGGCACCATAAAAAAACGCCCCCCCCCCTCAAAATTAGGGTTTAGGTTTTGCAAACCCTAGATCTAAGCATACAAATAATAACACATTCATGTTTATTTTAATTATGCGTTTCAGTAATTAATTACTTGTTAAACCTGGCTCAAACCATCAAGTGAGTTTATGATATATAAAATACAATAAAACATAAAGACATCAAGAGTATACAGCGGAAGACTAAAGATCATAACAAATAAATTAATTAACTGAAAGTATGCGTAACGTACCTCTTGCGAATGTCAGATCCCTTAAGCAAAACAAAGAAGTACTAATTGGGGTAAGAATAATGTCTTACAACCACGTTCTTGTACACACGAATTAACCAACGAATCAAGCGATTGCTAGATCTAACACAAGTCCTCGTTTAAGAAAAACGAAACCAAACTCCCTTACAAATGGGGTGTTCGGCCGAAAATGGGACAAGAGAGAGGAGAGGAGAGATCTAGGGTTAATTCAATGCACAAGTGTGTGAAACCCTAGAACCTAACCCTCTTTATATAGTAGATGGAATACTTTGGGAACAAGTTAGGGATTGGGTTGGGACAACCCATTGTGGCCGGCCATAGGACAAGCCCACAAGAAAACCCATAACTTTTTTCTTTCAAGATTTTTCATTACTAGTCCTTCTCTTTTCATTTAACGGTCGTTAGTCATTTTTCCGTTAAATACTTAACGATCGTTAATCGGACTTAATGTGCAATAATTAATCGTAAACATAAACATTAATTATTTACTTTAATTCTCATTCGCTAATGTATGCAATCCCGTGGTCACGAGTTCGAATCCAGACATTCACATGTTTGTAAATATATACATTTCCAACATTTCTAACCACTGATAACCATAACCTTCTTCTCTGTGTTTGTTTTGGGTGTTTGTCTTGCAGGTGTGAAGGATTTGTGTACATAGGAGCTGTTTGGTTGAAGTGCTACTTTCTATCCACGGATGGTTTGTGTCTAAATGCGGATAGCTGTTCTGCAACTGCGGATAGCATTTTGTTAGGATTGGATACTACAGGGGCTGCTTGGTAACTTTTGCAAAAGTATATTATTTCCCCCAAATCACGGATGGATCATTTATTTGATCTTCAAATCACTTCTATTGGCGCTCTCACTAACCCTAATCATCTATCTTTGCATAATTCACAAAACCCACATCATAACCGTCATTCATCACAATGGCTGAAAAGTATTCCACTTCACATAACCTTGTTGCAATTCTCACAAAGAATGATCGATCTGAAGGGTTTCATCAAATGATTGATTTCCTTGTTCACAGTCCTATTCACTATGCCTTAACTGTTACACCAACCATTTTTAAAGCCTACATACATCGGTTTTGGAGGAATGCTAAGCTTGAAAAGGTTGATGGAGTAGAAGTGTTTCGCACTGTTGTGGATGAGAATGCTATTTCAGTTTCTGAGGAGATCATTAGGGATGTTTTAAAGTTTGATGATGCTGATGGTATTGATAATCTTTCAGATGTTGAGATTGTGGCTGGTTTGGAAAGATTAGGTTATACTCACAAAGGTGATAAGGTACAAAGATTTTAAGAGGTTGTTTTCAAAACAATGGAAGTTTCTTATTCACACCTTATTGATGTGTATGAGTAATAAGACCACCGGATTTAATGACTTTCCTTCCAAAATTGCTACTGCTATTATTTGTTTGTCTGATGGAAGAAAGTTCAATTGGTCTAAGATGATTTATGAGGGGCTAGTTCAAAACATTAGGAAAAAGGGTAAATACTATTTGTATCCTAGGTTTGTTCATTTGATTGTGGAAAGTCAAATAGAGGAGCCTGTTGAGCATACTCATGAGTATGAAGTAAATCATATGCTTTCTAAGGTTTTTGCACATATGAGGAATCAGTCACAAAATGTACACATTATAGATGTTCCTTTATTTCCTCATATGCTTACTTTGCCCACTGATCATGAGTTTGATGAGGATTTTGCACCAACTGAAACCATCACGATGCATCTCTAATCCCTGATAGAATACCTATAAACGCTGATAGTGTCTTACAATCCACTTCTAGTCAACCTCCAACCACTGATACACCTATTGTTTTCACTAGGAGATTGAAGGGCACTGAGCTACCTCAGGCTAGTGCTAGTGGTGTTGCTCATGAGGCTTTCACGGTGGTGAAGGTGACATGATTGGAAGGGCTTCCACTACTGATACATGCTTAGATGCTGGTCATGATAGTGGAAACATAAATAAGACCCAACCTTTGGCAACTCCTAATGTGGAGAGTTCCTTGGAACTTAACATAGGTGGAGGAATCCCTAGCCACTTGGCTAATACAGGTGCATAGATGTTCGGCTCTGGTCTGATGCTATGTTTTCTATATCCAAGGATTCACCTCTCGGCGCTTAACACAGCCGGTGATGAGGATAGGTTGGAACCTGAACATGAATTGACGGATTCGGAGTTTGTACATGATGACTTTTCCAATGAACCACCTCTCGGACCAGTTCACACAGTCAAGTGGGGAGGATATTCTTGAACGCTTAAATGAATTGACGGCTAAATGTACCAAGATGGAGGAGACGATCTCTAATCTCAAGGAGTTGGCTGTGTTTCATGGAAAGGATATTAGGCGCTGGCTAAGGGTTTTGGTTTTGGAAAAGATGAAAAGGCCTGGGATTGCTGCTTGAAGGAGGCTACGGAGACAGAAAAAGAAGGTGGACTCCTCTCCAGCTCTGAATATGGAGGCTGTATCCAAACAAGGGAGGAATGAAGGAAAGAATTCAGGGGAGGCTGTTAATGTATCTATGGAAGAAGATGTTGATAGTGGAGATCAAACATTTTTGGTGTCTGATAAAGATGGGAATGAGGCAGTTCTTGAAAATGTGAAGAAAGTTGTAGAAGATGTAGTACAGAACACAAACACTGATGGTATGTCTGAAACCACGGTTAGTACTCTTCTAACCACTGTTGCTGTAACAGACATGGCAACTATAACCACTACAACTATACCCATTACTATCATACCCACTGCTATTATAACCACTTCCACTGTTGTCACAACTCTCTCTGTATCACCACCTAAGTCTAAAGAAGTTGAGAAAGAAGCTGCAAGTACTTTGATAAATCTAAGTAAAACTTCATCTATTTGTACACCAATCATTGCACCTGTGTTATCTGTTCAATCTACTGCAACTAAACTCAAACCCAGAGGAAAAAATTTAGTTATTGGTGAATCTTAGAAGAAGAAAGTGATTCAATCTGATATTGGAAAAGGTAAAGGGGTTGCAGTACCAGAACTAAAGTTTAAATCTAAAGCAGAACAAGAAGCTTATGATGCAGAGTATGCAAAGAACATAATAGTTGAAGAATAAGAAGCTTTAGAGAAAAGAAAGCAGAAACAAGAGGAAGCTAGTCAGAGAATGTTAGGTATATGGTATGAATCACAAAACTTTCTTGAAGCTTCTCAACAAATACATGATGAATATACTGCACAAGAATGGAATTTGTTGGATGATGTGGAAAAAGCTAGGCTTTTGGGTGAATGGGCAAGGAAGGTTGGTAATGAAAAGAAGCAAGTTATAAGAAAGAAACCTCTTTCAATGGCACAGATGAGGAATGTACTAATGAAAATTATTAAGAATTCAGCATTCACATTTCAAAATCTTAGTAAATGTTCATTTGAAAGAATTCTTTAGATTTATGAAAGATGTATGAAGATTAATCATGATGATTTCTGTCCAATGAATTCTGAGAAGGATGAAGAGTGGATTAAGAAGCATGATGATTGGATGCAAAGTAAAAAGAAAGAGAAAATCTGAGATTCAAGAGACATCTGATTCTAAAAGATTGAAAGAAGTTGCAGATGTTAATCATATTGTTTCTTATAAGTTTTACCTTAATGATGGAAGTGAAGAATTTTGAAAATTCAAAGACTCAACAATGAAGTTTATGAGTATAATAAATTTTCACAAATGCTTCAGTATTTTGAAAGAGATGATTTGATGAATCTTTGGATACTTTAAAAGAATAAGTTTGGTGAAGTACATCCAAATGATTATCATGAGAGCCTGGTCTATTATAATTTGAAGATTTTATTTGAACCAACTCATGATGAACCCGAGTGGAAAGGACTCTACAATGGTACTGTAACAAGATGGTTTTTATATCAAACTTGTGGAGTTCATGTTTTAACTGCTTCGGAAAAGTTATTCATATGCTTGTAGAAAGTGATTATCCTCGCTTGAATAAGTATCCGAAATTATTGCTCGGATGTTGAAACCTGGTATTAACAAGATTATCATGCTGTTACCCTATGATGGTCAAGCTTATGATTTGTTGAAGAAATATGAGACAATCCTTAAATCTCATAAGTGTTTGGCTACATCCTCCATTTCAGATGTTTTGAGCTTAAAGGAAACTTGAGAATTATGTTGGAATGTATCAAGTTTAGGGGAGGATTGTTGGGTTTTTGGTTCCTTGAATCATGAATTACTTTAAGTATGAACCACGGACAGTTTGATATAACCACGGACAGAAGAATGTAACCGCGATAAAGACAACCACGCTAGTAGTAGTGTGTAACCACGGATGATATATTGTAACCACTGCTAGTGTTTTGTATAGTCGTTTAGTTTATTGTATTAGATAAATATGGTAAAGATATTTATCTTGTAGGTTACGGATTGTATTATGTAAAGGACTCCTTAGTCTATAAAAGGAGGTCCTAGGTTAGATTAGATATATGTGAATGTTTTATATCTAAGGTCGATACACTTGCTGTTGCAAAACCCTAATACTATAAGAGTATTCTATTTAATAAATAATATTGAGGTGTTGAATGTTAACTGTTCTTCTTCTTAAGATTAAGTGTTAAATTCCGCGTAATACTTAATAAGCTTTTATTCTAAGTCAGTTTCTATATTAGATCGTTTGCTCAACTGGGATCAACAACGCTCTTTCTCATCCACCATCAAATTAGGATGGTCATAGTTTAGCATTTCTAGTTTTCTCTTATTATGATTATTTTCTTTTTCTTGTACTAAAACACAACATTGTGTTCCCATTTCATGATCTTTATTCATGAAAATTTTAACTTATGAATGGTGTTTTTTTTATAGTCTTGGTGCTTTTACATAGTGTTTGGAAATGCTTGTGAATGATCATTATTACTAACATTTTTTTTGTAGCTTTATTTTCACAATCCATGTATCTTCCCATTAAGCACCCAATTTAGGGGGAGCTTTGATCAAGGGGAGATAATGGCTCGTGCTCATTACATTCCGCGACGCCTCTTCTTTGTTGAGACAAAAAGGGGGAGAAAATATAGAACTTGATTATATTTTGACTTTTTTGAAAAAGTCAAACTGACATTGACTTTCTGAAAAAGTTGATGTGGGCCCAAGTGTTGATGAGCAGGCTATGATGTTTCTGGAGGCCCAAGATCGTGTGACAAAAGGGGCCTCACTAAAATGGGCATAACTTGGGCTACGGAGCTCCGTTTTAGGCGAATTACCAGTCAAATCGAAGCTTGGAACGAGGAGCTCATGATGGGAAACTGACTTTGTCGGTTTCCAGAACTTCCGAGCCCCGAAACACTCTATTTTATGAGTTATTTGCATTTTAGTGTTTTTTCGGATTTTTTGGACTTTGTTTTTGTAATAACTTTCGGCCCGTTTGTCTTTTAAGGCCCGTTTCTGTTTTGTAGTCCTATTTAATAGTTCCTTTGTAATGTGGGACAATCAGTTCCAAGAAATATGAAAAGTCTATTTTTGGCGTTTTGCTAAGAATTATCCTAGTAATCGGTATTCAGTGAATCAACGATTATTGGAAGAGTTGTTCCGGCATTCGTGAATTAACAGATCAATTTGTGTTATCTTGTTTTAGTACTACATCGTTGGTATCGAGCTAAAAGTTCTGATCATTATGCCTCCAAGGAGGAATAGGAATACTAATGACGTCTATGAGCAAGAATTTGAGCAGCGTCTTATGGCAAGAATGGAGGAGCGAATGGGTCAGTTTGTTGATCAATTAACTGATCAGATGGCTGACTTAATGAATCAAAGAAGGCCTCGTAATCGAACCGCGGGAAAGTGAAGACGAACAAATGAAAATCCATTCGGTGAGGGTGACGGTTCATCTTCTGATGAACAACAAGAAAGGCGACCAAGGCAAAATGAAAGGGAGGATAATAGGCGTTGGGAATCTGGACTGAGGGTCAATATTCCTGAGTTTGATGGGGATACTTTGAATCCCGAGGGGTTCATTGATTGGCTTGTTGCGGTCGAAGAAGTGTTTGAATTCAAAGACATTCCTGAAAACAAGAAGGTTTCACTGATCGCTACCAGGCTACGTGGTAGGGCATCTGCATGGTGGCAGCAATTGAAACTGACACGGGAGAGAGTTGGAAAGCCAAGAGTCACGACTTGGAGGAAGATGAAAAAGTGCATGAGGGCCAACTTTATTCCTCATAATTACCAACGGTTGATGTACCAATTACAGTGACCAAACAGGGCCAAATCGTTGAAGATTACACAACCGAATTTTACCAATTAATTGCAAGGAATGATATTCAAGAGACTGATGAACAATTAGTCTCCCGTGGTAATGGTTTAAGAGTCCAGATCATGGATTCTTAACATGTTTGATCCGTGACACTTTCAGATGCATATCAACGTATTATCTTTGAAAAACAGAACCGACGTGTGGGAGGTTCTTCTTATTCTGCTATAACAAGTGGTAGTTCTGGTTCGGGTAACGTAACATCACGTTTGTTCCTTCCTAATCGCAGACAGGTGGTAGCAATATGGACCGGTTTCTAAAGGGGTTGGAAGTAGTAGCTTGAAGTGTTTTAACTGTGGTGAACCCGGTCATCGACAGTCAGAATGTAAGAAGGCAGGGAAAAGGCACCTATTCGCTGATCCCGATGGCAATATGTATACGTGGGAAGTTGATGACGTGGTTGATGAGGGTTATGAAGAAGGCCCAACATTTGATGAAGATGTTGAGTATGAAGAGGAAGTTGTGAATGGAGATGTGGGGGTAGCTTTGGTGGTAAGGCGCTCTTGCTTAACACCAAAAGCTATTGGCGATGATTGGCTCGTGCACAACATCTTTCACTGACCTGTACTATCTCGGTAAGGTGTGCACCTTTGTGGTTGACCCGGTAGTTGTGATAATTTGATATCTGAAGAGGCGCAGAAGTTGGGACTGAAGACAGAGACCCGTTCCAAACCTTACAAGTTACAGTGGCATAAGAAAGGTGGTGAGGTTATGTTTCCAAACGTCCTTGTTCTATTTTCTGTTGGGACAACCTACAAAGATAATGTTTGGTGTGATGTGGTGCCCATGGATGCTTGTCACTTATTACTGGGTAGACCTTGGGAGTATGATCGCAACACAAATCATAATGGGCGAACTAATACTTATAGTTTCCTATTTGATGGTGTGAAGATAACATTGATGCCAAATAAGCCCAAAGAATTAGTTAACAAGCCCACTGGGACTTTACTAACCCTTTCCCAGTTTGAGGACGAGTTAGAGCAGGAGATGAAGTTTTGTGCTAATAGGGAAGGAAGTGGCTGAAGATAGCGAAATTCCCGAAGCTATGATTCCTTTACTCAAGGAATTTTCTGATGTTTTTCCCGATGATTTGCCCGACGGTTTGCCCCTTTTGCGTGACATCCAACATCATATTGATTTAGAGCCTGGTTCACAATTGCCTAATGGCCACACAGGATGAGTCCGGTAGAACATGAGGAATTGCGACGGCAAGTGGAGGAACTTGTTTCTAAGGGTCACGCCGAGAGTATGAGCCCCTGTGCCGCTCCTATTGACCGAAGAAGGATGGAACATGGCGTATGTGTGTTGATAGTCGAGCCATCAACAAGATTACCGTGAGGTACGTGTTTCCTATCCCTCGGCTTGATGATTTGCTTGACCAGATTAGTGGTGCCACTATTTTCACAAAGTTGGATTTGAAGAGTGGGTATTCAAACCGTCTTAGACCCTGGTGATGAATGGAAGACTGCCTTCAAGACTCGTGAAGGGTTGTATGAATGGTTGGTGATGCCTTTTGGTTTGTCAAACGCACCTAGTACGTTTATGCGTGTGATGAACCAATTGCTCGGCCTTTATTGGGAAGTTTGTGGTTGTTTATTTTGATGATATTCTCATTTATAGTACTTCTTTCAGTGAGCATCTTATCCATGTGAAGCAGGTCTTGACGTTACTTCAAGGATAGTTTCTATGCAGCCACAAAGAAATGTGTGTTCATGACCCCTAAGGTTCGTTTTGGGGTATGTTATTTCCGGTGATGGAATTAAGGTGGATGAGTCTAAAGTAGCAAATGTTCAAGGGTGGCCAACTCCAACTACCATCACTGAAGTTCGTAGTTTTCATGGGCTTGCTTCTTTTTATAGGCGGTTCATCCCAAATTTTAGTTCCATCATGGCTCCATTGACAGATTGCATGAAAGGAAAGTCATTTGTGTGGACGGAGGAGGCAGAATTGGCTTTTCAGATTATCAAAGAAAAGCTCACTACGACACCAATTCGTATTGCCGATTTTTCTCAAGTTTTGCTTCATACGATGCCTCAAAGGTTGCAATTGGTGGGGTTCTCAGTCAGGTGGTCGAATTGTTCCTATTTTAGTGAGAAATTGACAGAGCCAAAGTCTAGGTACACTACTTATGACTTGGAGTTTTATGCTATTGTTCAAGCTATAAAGCATTGGCGCCATTATCTGTTTCATAAGGAGTTTGTTTTGTTCATTGATCATGATTCTTTAAGGCATATTCGCACTCAAGATAAGGTGTCACATAAGCATGGGCGTTGGTTGGCATTTCTTGAAAAGTTTACTTTTGTGGTCAAACACAAGACTGGTGTTAGGAATCGGGTCGCTGATGCCTTAAGTAGGAGGAGTAATTTGCTTGTATCTATGAGGGTTGATGTTCCAGGACTGGATGTCATTCGCGAGCAGTTAACCATTGACCCATATTTTTCTGTGGTTATGCAGGGTGTGCAATCTGGCCAAAAACCAGATTTCCTTCTACATGATGGTTTTCTTTTCAAAGGGAATCAACTATGTATTCCTAATTCTAGCCTTCGCTTGAAAATTATTAAGGAATTACATGGCGAGGGACATGTTGGTCGTGATCGCACTATACAGTTGGTGCAAGCTTCTTATTTCTGGCCTACTATGAGGAAAGAAGTGGAACATTATGTCAAGCGGTGTCGTATTTGCCAAGTTTCAAAGGGTACAGCTACTAATGCAGGACTCTATATGCCTTTACCGCCTTTGCAGCCATGGGTTGATATCAGCATGGATTTTGTGTTGGGGTTACCTCGTACTCAAAGGGGTAATGATTCAATATTTGTTGTTGTTGATCGTTTCTCTAAAATGGTACACTTTATTGCATGCAAGAAGACAACAGATGCAGTTAATGTGGCCCAACTTTTCTTTCGCGATGTATATCGTTTACATGGTTTGCCTTCATCTATTGTTTCTGATCGTGACACTCGGTTTCTAAGTCATTTTTGGCGTAGTTTGTGGAAGATGGTGAATACTCAACTCAATTTTAGTAGTGCTTATCATTCCCAAACTGATGGGCGATGAAGTTGTTAACCGGTCTCTTGGAAATCTGTTGAGGTGCTTAGTAGGTGATCATGTGAAGTCATGGGATCAGAAGTTATGTCAAGCTGAGTTTGCTCATAATCATGCTGTTAATCGGAGCACTGGGTTTAGTCCGTTCCAGGTGGTTTATTCTGCTCAACCACGTGGTCCTCTTGATTTAATGTCTCTTCCTATTTCTGGTTCTATTCCAAAAAAAGTGCAGGATTTTGTTGAAGGGTTACATGAAGTTCATAAAGCTGTTCATGACAACTTGGTTCGAGCTAACTCAAAGTACAAGCAAGATGCTGATCAAAAGAGGAGGCATGTGGATTTTGAAGTAGGTGACTTTGTATGGGCTGTTTTAACTAAGGATCGTTTTTCGGTTGGTGAGTATAATAAATTGTCCGCTAAGAAAATTGGCCCATTGGAAATTGTTGACAAAATTAACTCCAATGCTTACCGTTTGAAATTACCGAGCCATATACGATGTTCAGATGTGTTTAATGTGAAACACTTGTTGCCTTACTATGGTGATTCTTCTGATGATGATCTTGCTGTGAATTCGAGGACGAATTTTGTCTACCCAGGGGGGAATGATGTGGGCCCAAGTGTTGATGAGCAGGCTATGATGTTTCTGGAGGCCCAAGATCGTGTGACAAAAGGGGCCTCACTAAAATGGGCATAACTTGGGCTACGGAGCTCCGTTTTAGGCTACAGAACTTCCGAGCCCCGAAACACTCTATTTTATGAGTTATTTGCATTTTAGTGTTTTTTGGTCTTTTTTGACTTTGTTTTTGTAATAACTTTCGGCCCGTTTGTCTTTTAAGGCCCGTTTCTGTTTTGTAGTCCTATTTAATAGTTCCTTTGTAATGTGGGACAATCAGTTCCAAGAAATATGAAAAGTCTATTTTTGGCAAATTTTGCTAAGAATTATCCTAGTAATCGGTATTCAGTGAATCAACGATTATTGGAAGAGTTGTTCCTGGCATTCGTGTGAATCAACAGGATCAATTTGTGTTATCTTGTTTTAGTACTACATCAAAAGTCAAACAGGATACTTCATTGGCAATACTTGACTTTTCTTAAAAAGTCAACTGCATACTTTGACTTTCTAAAAAAGTCAACATCATGCACCAACTAGTGAATACTTTGACTTTTATAAAAAGTCAAACATCATACAATTGCATTATCATTCTTCTTTCTAAAACAAATATTTTTATAACTCTTGCACCAACTTTGTATCTTTTATAAAAATAAAATTTATATTTTGTCCTCAACAAAAAGGGGGAGATTCTTAATACAAATATCGTCATTAAACGTTATTTATATTTTTGATTTTTACCTAAGTTTTGTTAACGACAAAAGTAAATTTAATTTGTATAAAAGCTTAAAGCTTGTCAAGTTTAATAGATATTAAAACAAGCTTTTTCAAATAATATATTCATCATTCAAGCATTTACATTTATGATTAGTAACATCTTGATATGACTCTAATCATTATGTATGATAATAGTTTTTAGAATGTGTTAGGTTCTTAAAACCAAACACTACTTAAGTACTTGCATATTTCTAAAAATAAAAATACAACATATGACATCATGTGATGCATCATGGAAATCATTGAAAGATTTCATTAGATATTTTGTGTGGATTTGTACTCTTCATATCTTTTACAATCTCACTTAGATAGAGTTGACTTTAGCAAGATTTGATATCTTAGGCCGTAATTCAAGCGGTACCAATTTGGTACACGGGCGGAACCCTTTTTAAGGGTTTCGCGGTCCGTGGACGCTCCTGTCCATTTTGGCTATAAATAGCAATGTCAAGCCAAGTAGTTTTTCATCCCTTTCTAACATACTCTCATACATATCTTCTCTCTAACCCTTCTAACTCAGTTTCATATCATATTAGTGATCTCTTTTGTAGCAAAGAAGATCAAGTCATATTCAAGCTTCAAACGAGAAGTTGGAAGTCTTGTTCGTTTAGTGTTGTATGATCTTGTGTTGATTCATACTTCATTGTTGTATTAAACCATCATAATCTTGTGAGTGTGAGTGGTTAGTATTTTAGTCCTCAAAATACATTGTGTGTGGGAGTGGTTGTACCCTTGGAAAGAACTCGACATCTAGCTTAGTGTCGGAAATAGTGTAAGCGGAGTGTAAAGGTTTTCCCACGGTGAAAGGAGCTTGTTGACTAGTGAAGTTAAACTCTCGAGTGTGAGACTCGGGAGTGGAGTAGGGCAAGGAAAAAGAGTCCTTGTAGACCGAACCACTATAAAAAACTTGTTGTGGTTTGATCATTTCTTTCCTTAATTACTCTTTACATATTGCTTGCATATTTCATTAACATATCAAAGATCAATATCAATTGATCTTTTAAATAAGTTTCAAAACAAAGTTTTAATTGGTAAACTATTCAACCCCCCTTCTAGTTTTCTACAACTTCTTTAGTGTATGCAAGATAATGATCAAGTTCGTTTGATGCTTCATTCAGCCCTTAAGTAAATCAAAGATGACACCATATTCCTTTTAATGTTGCAAGTTCTTGTTCATATTTTGAGATTTGACACTTAAAGACACGTTTTGATCATCCAGTGTTCTCAATTTTAGGATCAAAATTTTGCACGCAATGGCATTTTGTTTTGAAAAGCAAGTTGTTGATCGTGAATATCTTTTTGACACCAATTAAGACGACGTTTTGCATTTGAAAGTTCGTTTGTCAATCGTTCATTTTCAACTTTTAAAGACTCGAGTTGAAGCACATTGGCAGTATTCTCAACAATTTCAACAAAGATCAACGAATCAATCAGAGATATGATAAGATGCGTATGCAAAGA
Organism: Chrysanthemum makinoi; assembly: GCA_910596185.1. Taxonomy (NCBI): domain Eukaryota; kingdom Viridiplantae; phylum Streptophyta; class Magnoliopsida; order Asterales; family Asteraceae; genus Chrysanthemum; species Chrysanthemum makinoi. The sequence continues at coordinate 347,847,023 of OU343221.1, read as the reverse complement.
TTCTAATAACACAAGATTATTGATATCAGACGTATAACGTTTTCCAAGAGTCGATCAACATCTTTTCGCAATAATTTCTTTTTACGTTTAGTATTTGAAATCGATGTTTGCTTTTCTCGAAAACTATTTTCATGAGACCAAGTTCCTTGTGAAAATCCCTTTCCCAATATAGTGCACAGCTTTTCAAATTTTTGACATGGGGTAAAATTCTTTTATGAAAAATGTCTCTTTGTTCTCGTGCCAATGGCGAGTGAAAATGTTCAACTTTTATTTCCGAATGAAATTCAATCTCACGTTCCAAAAGTTTGATGTCAGATAAGAAAGTGTCAAAGTATTTGATAACACGACAACTTTTGGCTTGAGTTTTTACTTCACTGAGTGAAGGTAAAGGACCATTAATTTGTGCACCATTATGTTGGGGAGTAACTTCGAAACAGGCTGGTGTGACAACCTGGTGTGTTTGAAGTATCTTGTTGTGTGACAAAAGTTACGGCTTTTGAATAGTTAAATGATTTGTTATAAATGACATTTTCCATTTTGGACCGACTCTCGTCATCTGCATCTAATTCCTCCATGCGATTATATTCCACAAAAGTCATAATTGAATCATCAATTCTATGTTCTGCACTGTAAACTTCAGGATTTGGTTTGAATGCTCAGTGTGAAAACTTAGGTTTATAATCTGCAAGATTCGGTCCATATCCATTTGGATTTGGTTTGAAAGAAAACTTTTGAATCGTTGTGATTGATTCACCATGTTTATAAACAATAGTTTTAAACTCTTTGATTTTGTTTTGTAAGTCGACAATTTCCTCAAGATAGTCATCTATTCATTTCATTGAATGCTTTTTGTACTTTCGAGAGCTGTTTTTGACAAGTTAACAACTCAGCCTTGGCTTTTGAGTTTCCAAAGTAAGAGCGTTAATTTGTTGTTTATGTTCATGTTTCATTTGTTCTATTTGAGACAACAAAGCATTCTTCGATGCCGCTAGATCACGTATCTGTCGTTCTAAAGATTTTTCGTTTTGATAAGATTTAGCAAAAGTGACTTCAAAACCTTTTCCCGTTTTCTTGAGTTTTAAAACTTCGATTTGTCGAATTAAGCAATCGTTATCCACGGTTAACGGTGCATTTTTGCTTTTAGTTTAGAATTGACATCATGATAATGTTCCACTCGGGATTGTTGGTCTTTAACTAAGGTAGGAGCTCAAGTTCGGATCAAACATAGAATCATTTTGTTCAACGTGAGTCTCAACATGGTCATTGTTTAGATCCTCAAGTATAACCACGTAGTCAACTTGATCATCAATGGTAACCATAAGGTCATCTTGATCATCAAAGATAACTACGGGGTCTAGTTGATGATCAACAGAATGAGATGTAGAAGGCTCATGTTGAACACTCGATCTATGTCGGATCACGCGTGTTGGCGGAGATATCAGTTCATTAATGATAATTGTTTGTTCGTGTACACGAGACAAGCCGTCGTGTCATACTAATACGGGCTGTGTCACTCATGTGTAGAGCTTGCATTTGTGCCATCAACATCACTGCTGCATTAGCTCGCAAGTCCTCCATATCATCATCAGAAATGCATCGCCATAAAGCTTTGTTCCTTGTTGGTAAGAGTTCCACCGGCTTCATCCTTAAGAGCCAAGAGCAAAGCCTCTTTGAAATAAGCACTGCCTCTTGTCCTCGGTTTAGGACATGCATTAGCTAGATGACCCTTCTCATTACAGTTATAGCATCGAATACCATTAACCCCATTAAAGCATTTCCCTGTTCAACCACTTGAGCCCTTTGTTCTTGGAGCACCCATGAGATTCCTTCCCATAGCATTTAACCCTTGACCTCCTCCCATTCGACGACCATAACCACGGTTTTGAACTTCAACGCGTCCATTGTTCACAACAACCTGATTCCTTGTATTAGATGAAGAACGAATGTGATTGTTGGATTTGTTTGTATAACGGCCAAATGCTTTAGCAATCATAACAAATCCTTGTTGCAATTCATCAAAGGAATCGGAGTCCTCATCGACTTCACTATAAAGAGCTTGGCAAAGGTTGTTGTTGTATGGAACCAATTGATTTTGTTGAGGTTGTTTCTGTGACGGATCATAAGGTATGATAGTTGCAGTTGGTGGAGGAGCGGGTTGAGGACTTGTTGAGGAGGAAGATTTGTTTGAGCCCACAAAGCAAGTTGTTGATTGTCCGGAAGCAAAGGTGAAACAGTTTGGCCACGGATAATCCTTTTCTTATCAACTTCTTTTTGATGGGGCTTCAGATAATCGTACAACAATCCGTAGGTAGCATGATGCATATTCTTCGCTTGATGGAGAAAAATGACATACTTTTCCCATTCTGGACCAAGACTACTTAGAAAGTTTGTGTTGACAGCAATTCGTGGCATGATGATATTGTGTTTGTCCAAATCATTAATGATGTCGGCGATGATGATATGACTCCAATGTCTCTCCTGGTTCAATCATGAAGTGTTCATAAGCCAAGTAGATTTTGGATTCCATGTCTTCCTGATTGAGTGCTATGCCTTCCATAAGAAGATGAATATGTTCCCACATCGCTTTTGTAGTCTTTTGAGCATCAACACTTTGAAGGATTGGATTTGGTAGTCCTAAAAGGATGTATTGCATTGCAAGTTCGCCGCTTCAAAGTGTAGAAGTTGATCACCGTGAGGTCTCTAAAGCGCAAGCAATGTTGGTGACTGCATCTCTTGGTGGATTGGCATCTGGATCTGCGGGTGTGACAGTAGTAGGCATCTGAAATGGACCTTCCATAATGATCTTCTTTAAGAACTTTCCATGAGGCTTCTTTAGATCACAAAACCTAAAGAACCTAATCACCCATTGATCATAATTCCCTGGAGTGAGCATTGGAGGTCTATCAAGTGAGCCAGCTTCATGAATTGATTGTTGGCTACTTAAAGCTTCACACATCTTGCCAAACCATGTTGGTTCCTTCATAGTATTCCATGGATGGATGTTGATTGTAGAAGTTTGTGTAGGTTGTACTTGAAGACTTGGTGGTGGTTGAACCATTTGAGGTTGTGGAATTGCTGCAAGTTGTGGAGTATGTTGTTGATTAAATTGTTGTTGATAAATCTGTTGTTGATGATTAAATTGTTGATGTTGTGGACTTAGTTGTTGTTGTTGTTGTTGTTGATTATAAGTGTAAGGAAAATTGCTAGAGTATGGTGGTTGTGACATGTTGAAAAACTTGTGTTGTTAAATGGATCTTTGTAGTCGAATGAACCGTTGTTGATGAAGTATCCTTAGGCGTAGAAATCACAGAAGAGCAAAGTACCACTTAAGCGTAAAAACACCAAAGTTACGAGTAACAATAAGAGTTATGCGTGGATTAGCTTACTGCGTGAAGTAAGGAGAAAACACTAAAGTTATGAGTAAACAAGAAGTTAGCGTAGAAACCTTAGTAGGATTACCTTATGCGTAAGACAAAGCTTAGGCGTAAGATGAATCTTATGCGTAAAAGTCTACGTAAGCTTGAGCTTATCGCGTAATTTTAGGGTTTTGCCCAAATGATCTTTTACACTATCACAGTGCAAAAGATATCCAAAGTCGATGTATTTTAGGCTTATCCAAGCAAGAAAACACGAGTAAACCAATAAAACTTGCGAAGATCAAACCAAGAAGAAGTTAATGCGTTAGTTTAGGGTTTTACTTACGCGCAGGATTTAGCCAAAAATGATTTCTACCAACCGATGTTTCCAAACCAGATTTTAATGATGAAATAGTTTCAATATCACCAAAATAACAAAAAAGTGAGAAACTTGATGATCCAAAGCTTAGAAAAGCAGTTAAGCGTGAGAATGAAACCCACGTTTAAAACCAAGCTAGAAAACAATGATCCGCACGTAAAGTTTGAAACTTTTTGCCAAAAACAGTTATTTTAACACCTTAAAACGTTGAAAGTACAAGAATCTTGGATTAAAAAGTGTAAAAAATGCGTAAGACCGAAACTCACATAAACAACAAACACGATTCACCCAACTATTTGGCGAATGATACCACTGTTAGGTTCCCATATATGTAACACAAGCATCAATATGTAGAATTAAGATGGAGAAGAGATCGGTTGAACAATATCCAAACACACACACACGTAAATATAGAATGGTTAGGCGTAAGGTATGAATGAGAGAATAAATTGAACAACCAACCCTCAAGTGAGGGTTATTGCATAGTATTTATAGGAGAGGGAGCTAGGGCAACACTCCTAGTCCCTTCCTTTTCCTTATTGGACTAGGCCTAGGCTTATGGGCCTTCTACATAAGCCTAAGGCTAATTACTAACATAAAGGTCATATTAAGCTAACTATTACATATTAATCACTAATACTTGAAATAGGTTTAGGAGTGATTCCAACACATTATACATTAAAAAGAATAAGAATACTTTAAACTTTAAAATGTTTGAAAGTTTAATTGTCATAAATTCTTTGGTGAAGGATGTCACACAATTTATGAATTATTATATTAGTTGGTGAATGCACACATACAAGAACTTCATTAATTGAATTCTTGAAATAAGTATTCTCAAAATTACGATAGATCAAGTTGGTTGATTTATGCCTTTTCAACAAGTATGATTGTCATTACTTGAGGCATAATTCATCAACTGGAATTTTCATGCATTGATCTATTGGTATTTGGATAAGGGATGTTAAACAATTGTTATAATAAATCAAATACTTGGTATGTTTGATTTTATAATATATTGTATCCTATATTTGCATGTTTAATCCGTGAATAAATTTATTTATTCTAAATTGTCCGTTGTCAATTAATGATATGGGAGTATCATTAAACTAAGACAAATCTGAGAGATATGGTAGAATTTACTTGAAAGTATATTGATGAGAATGCATACCAATTTCAGATGATATTCAATGAATTGAATATAGGACTTATCCCAACTACATAATTTACTTTATGGACATTGTTGTTAAGTAAATTGTGAATAGTTATCCTCAGACTTGAGATACAGGATAAGTGCCATGAATCTAGTGCCTGCGTGGAACTTAACGCTATAACGCTGGTAGTCATAAGGGTTGTTTCCTGAAGTGTTGCAAAATTTGTGGGTTAGTCTCGTAGTCAAGATAGAATTTGTTCCTTCAAATTTATTTGGAGATTAATACTGTTGGGCCCCTCGTAGGGTTGACAAGATGTTTGTGTGGCCACACCCAAAGTCTCCCCTAAATATGTTTAGAAGATTTGATAATCTTGGTCAATCACTTATAACGAGAAACAGAATTGTTTAATAAAGAATGACTTAACTCCATATCTTTATTTAACGTGGTATTAGAAACAAAAGGATAATAATAACGAGTAAAAGGTTTTCCAGGAGCCTTACTCGAGTTGTACTAGAGGCATCGAGTGTTGCTAGGCGTTAACCGATGTGATCACTCTATTAAGATATATCCAAGTGAGAGTTGTTGGTTTTATGGATATAAATTAGTAGTCGTGAGTTAGGATCGAACTCGAGACCACGGATTGCACACTTTGCGTATGAGAATTAAAGTTAATAATTAAATATAAAAGTTATATTTATTTATTAATTAAACGAAATCTTTATAGCAGACGTTAAGTAATTAGTTGTAATGGACTAACGGTCGTTAAATGTAATTGGAAAATGACTAAGTTGTAAATATTGGGAAGGTTCCGGAATCCTCTTGTGGGATTACTAACCGATCGGTCAACGGAGACCAAACCCAACCGAACTACAACTCAAACTTGTTCACCAAGTTAGTTTGGTATAAATACAAAACCAAGGGTGTTTGTAATTTATCTCTTGTACTCATAAGCTAAAACCTAAAATAGTTTGTGTGTGTTTTGCTTGTGTTAGGTGGACAATCACACCAAGGGTGTCGATCCATAAACTTTTCCAAACCAAATTGTTTTGTTTAATTAAAACTAGTATTCTTTTAATTCGTTTATGAATGCGGTGTACAAGAAAGTGGTACTAACACATTATTGTTAGTATTCTTGGATTGAATTACAAAATCGGTAAGGGGTAATTCACATAATCCTATAAACCCTAATTATGGTTCATCTCAATTTCTAGTTTGTGGATTTGATTCTTGTTCGGCTAGAATCAAGAAGGTAATGCATATACTTTATTCTTTAGTTAATTAATTATTCATTATATGTTCCTATCACGATTCGCACTTATTTGATGTTTATTGCTTATATTTATGATTAGTCATGTTATATAATTCCAACAGATATGACCTTTTGTCATTACGGTGTTTTATATGTTTTGCTAAACTTCGTAGCACTATCGCTCACAAGGTTAGTTATTTTGGTCTCATTTTGCTTCTTTGGTATATTGTTTCTTTTACTGTTGCTATAATTGTGTGTCTTTTTTATATATAGAAATGGAATGAAAGGAAGCATCGTCAGTCTAAATTTGGTTTCAAATTCGACAAAAAGGAGAGACATATAGCGTACCGTTTAGTTTTCTTTTGTTTAGTTTATTTAAAATCCATATAGGTTTGTTAGGCCCATTAGTGACATTTTGTCGTGGTAGAAGCTAATGAGAAGTTGTCAATTTAAATGGGGTTCTACTACCAATTGCAAAGTCTTTAAAAGTGTGTTTCAAAGGGTGTTGCTATTAACTTTGTGACTTTGGATGACGAAACGATGCTTGCAGGTATCCGGAAATTTTACAATGTGGTTGTCGAGGAACTGTTGGTTTGTGGGAGTTCTAAAACACGACAAAGCAACTAGATGTGTGTGAGCCGATGGGGGCACACGCGATAAACACGAGTATACGTGTTGAACGTAACTAATACTTGAATTACTATTTACCCGATATGCATTATTATGACCCGATCACATATTATGACCCGTGGGCTGTTTTTCGCTCATCAAATGGGTCGTTTGGGTAAAGCCTTGGGCTTGTGTGATCCAAACCGATTGGGTGGGTAAGGGCATGGGTTTTTAGCTTGTCGACCAAGCTAGGTTTTCTACTTGGGTTCAACTTACAAGGCTATATAAACACATCCACGGATCCTCATAATGACACGCATAATCTCACTTCTTAACCCTAAATCGATCACCAATTCCCTGCTTTATTCTTCTTGGTCGATTGGTAAAACAATTCGACAAGAAGGTGTTTGTTTTGGTTTCTAAACTTGCAATTATAAACAAGTGTTTAGATAGTTCGATTGGTACCTGCTTCTTGTTTCCTGAATTGACACATAGCGGCAGAATCAAAGAATGCTTCCTCGCTTTTCGTGGTATTTTATCTCGGACAGAAGGAGGTTGGTTACCGGATCTTTATATCCGATACGGGTGAAGTTACAAAAGCTGTTCTAGGTTCTTTTGTTCTCGGGAGGAAGACAAGCCAGGTCTTGGACTTTTCTGATTTGTATTATTCAAGTGGTCAAAGGTTTTGACTTGGGTTATATATATATATTACGTTCTCGACTAGCTACATCGAACGTCTACGTGAATCGGGTTTGTGTGTGATACTCTTCGAGGTGTTTACTTTAGACACTTAAAGGTTTCGTAGGGTTTCTTGTTCCGTTACTAGAGTTCAATTGCCAAGTAAGGTTAGCCTTCTTTATTCCCTTTTAATTATTTACTATTGTATTAAATTATATGTTTATTAATTACGTGTTAACATAATTGTATTAACTAAATCCATTTTCATTGCTGTACTCGTAGAGGTTACTGGTTAACTAGATCTAAAATCCCAACAGTGGCATCACGAGTCAACTCGTTTTTGCGATTATGGGTTACGCGTTTCTGATATTAATAAACATGTTTTAAAAGGGCTGCATGAAACCTAGTATAGTTATTTTGTTTTATTTTAATTTTGACAATTACATGCATACTTGTCAAATTTTTAATAAATAATAACTAGTCACACACAAATTAAAATTATATTGATAATTAGAATTTAATTTACATGTGAATTATAATTACTTTGTTAATTAAAATTAAATGTTAATTAAGATTACATGTTAAATTAATAATTACTTGCTAATTAGAATTAAAAGTTAATTTGTATTTATTAATTGTTAATTAGAATTATTGTGATAATTAGAATTACATATTGATTTAAATACATATATTGCGTAATTACTTGTTAATTGGGATTGCCATGCTTTATGTGTTTTTCCGGCCACAAGACCCACTCAATTGCTTTTCTAAGTGATGTATGGGGCGATCTAGGTATTGCATCCTAGTGACGGTCTTGTGGTTCTCCGTTTGGGGAAGACTCGCAAGAGAACTCGGAACAATATGTGGTTATTTATATTGATGATTATGCTTGTATGTTTGTGATTCCTATATGTGCATTATTACTTGTTTTGACACTTAATTGTATGCAATATGGAATAATACATATCGTAACCATAACATTAATATTGGTCTTTATTTACACGCCTAAATATCATGCTCATTGTGACCTGCTATTTGATTCGTGGAAAATTGTTTTTGTAAAATAAAGTGACCTAATATATGAAACACGTTTTCAAGAATTTAAAAACTAGACACTATGGACACTTGGGATGTACGGCTAACCCACTAGAACAAACTAAAAAGGGGGTTTAAAGAAGTGAGCACAGTCTCACTGAAAGGATGTCTAAGGTTATGCTTTACGCTTACACGGTCCTCTGCCTCCCGTGCGTTCGATTGGAGCTACCGTGAACCATGATGATCACTCTGATGTCATTACCAAAAAGTTTTTAAAATTAGTGTTACAAAGTTGTTTTGCATGCTTCTTTGTATACGACTTTTACCACATTTATGTGTGCATACCTATTTGTTAATATTAAGTCTATGCCACCCAACTATGGACACGTGCACTTGGATTGACTTCTCTGGTCAGACCTAAGGGCCTTTCCAACCCATGGTAATTATTTCTCACTGGTCGGACCTCTGGTTATTTTTACACGTTCATACTTGGTCGACTTATATCGAGTTAACACTGGTCGACCTCGGACCCGAGGCATACGATGAGAACTAAACATGCTTTTGACATTATTACTTGATACTAATGCCTTAAACGGTCTCATAAATCTAAGAGTTGCATTATGCAATTAACGCTCGCTAACACCTCTTGTCCCATTTTTTATACACTGGTCAGACCTATGGTAATTAATGGGGTTGCAAGTTGGATCTTAGTCTTATTAGTAATTAATTGGGTAGTTAATTCTTTAAGAATGTAATTATCAAAAATACTAATTATTTGAACTTTTCAATTGTAAATGACTACTTCAATCGGAGGAACAGTTCGGTACTCGAGGAGTTTCTTTGAGAAACAAAACTCACTGGACCTAATTTCATTGATTGGTATCGCCAGCTTAGCATCATACTATCAGTGAAGATAAGGAAGCTTATCTAGAGCATCCCATACCTGCAGACTGTTGCTACTCACGGCCACCCTGTCCTCACTGAGGCTCTTGCAGCTCACGCTTACTTGGGTCAAAGGTTCAAAGGACATAGCTGCCTTCATGCTCATGACCATGGAGTTAGAGATCCAACGAAATCTAACTCATCTTGGTGCTTATGACATGCTTCAGGAGTTGAAGTCTATGTTCTCCCAACAAGCAGAACAAGAGCTTCTACAGACTGCACGTGAATTCCACGCTTGCAAGCAGGAAGAGGGTCAATCGGTTAGCTCCTATGTTCTAAAGATGAAGAGCTACATTGACAGTTTGGAACGTCTTGGTCACCCAGTTACTCTCCACTATGGAATTAGTTTGATCCTAATCGGTCTTTCTAAAGAGTACATCTCGTTTGTGCAGAACTTTAATATGCACAGCATGGGGAAGACTATAAATGAACTGCATGCTATGCTTAAGCAACATGAGCAGACGTTGCCAAAGAAAGATGTTGCACCCGCACTCCATTATGTGCGTGGTGGTAAGGTCCAGAAAAACCAAAAGAAGAATAACAAATCGTTCAAGGCTGCTAAGGGGAATCGTGGGAATGGAAATAGCAAGTTTGGTTATGCTACTGAGTATAAGCCATACAATGCTTCTACCTCTAAATCCAAACCCAAGATTCCTCCACCACCCAAGAAGGATAATCCAGCAAAGGACGCTACATGTCACCAGTGTGGTGAGACAGGACATTGGAGGAATTGTCCCAGATCTCGCCGAGTTAATGAAAAAGAAGAAGCAGTCTCTTGCAGCTAGTTCTTCAGGTATTTTCACTATAGAACTCTACTCTTTCCCTAAATCATCCTTAGTATATGACATTGGTTGTGGTACTCACATCTGTAATAATACTCGAGGTCTAAGGGGCGTAGGAAGCTGAAGCCAGGAGCTTTAAGTGCATGCGTGGGCAATGGTCAATGGGCAGAAGTTGAAGCTATTGGAAACTATCATTTATCACTCCCTAGTGGATTAGTTATTGTTTTAAAAGATTGTCATTATGCTCCCTCTATTACTAGGGGGATTATTTCAGTTTCTCGTTTGTATGACGATGGTTTTATTAACTATTTTGAATCGAATAATTATATTTCAGTTTCTAAGAATAACGTTGTTTATTTTATGGCTATTCCTCGTGATGGTGTTTATGAAATTGAAATGTCTTATTCAAATACAAATGAAAGTTCTATGTTTGCTGTAAGCAATAAAAGAGCCAAGACTAACTTGGACTCTGCTCTCTTGTGGCATGGTCGTCTTGGACACATTAGCAAAAAACGCATGGAGAAGTTGCAACACGATGGACTTCTCAACTCATCTGACATTAAGTCTCTTGAAAAGTGTGTTGCTTGTATGTCCGGTAAGATGGCTAGAAAACCTTATTCACATCAAGTGGAAAGGGCTAAAGATCTACTTGGACTTATACACTCGGATGTATGTGGCCCATTTAGAATCACTTCAAGACAAGGAGCAAATTACTTCGTGACTTTTACTGACGACTATAGTCGGTATGGTTATGTTTACTTGCTGAAACATAAACATGAAGTGTTTGAAACATTCAAAGTGTTTCAAAAGGAAGTAGAAAATCAACTCGGGAAGACCATAAAATCACTACGTTCTGATCATGGAGGTGAATATATGAGTCAAGAGTTTTTGGATCATCTGAAGGAGCATGGGATTATTTCCCATCGAACTCCTCCTTATACTCCACAACACAATGGTGTATCTAAGAGGAGAAATCGAACCCTGCTTGACATGGTGCGTTCTATGATGAAACAAACTACTCTTCCAAAGTCCTTTTGGGATTATGCCCTTGAGTCTGCTGCACGCATTCTCAATATGGTTCCAACTAAGAAGGTTGATAAGACACCATACGTAGTATGGCATGGGCAAGCCCCTAAGCTGTCTTACTTAAAAGTCTGGGGTTGTGAGGCACTTGCTAAGCGTGATACACTTACCAAACTTGAACATAGAGCTATTAAGTGTATCTTCGTAGGATACCCTAAGGAAACTATGGGATATTCTTTCTATCTTCCATCTGAGAACAAAGTTTTTGTTGCTCGAAATGCTGAGTTCTTTGAGAGTAATCTTATGGATCTTAAAGCAAGTGGGAGTATGGATGATCTTGAATTACTTCAAGAAGAAGATACAAATCCTTCTTTAGACACTAGCATTCATCATGATAAGGATGATCAAGAAATTGAAGAACCTCAAGGTGATATTGTTCCCATTCGAAAGTCCAATAGGACACGCGTCGTGCTCTCGACCGTATGTGTTTATACATTGACGCCGAGGAACATGAGTTAGGGGATCTTGGTGAACCCAATAACTATAAAGCTGCATTACTGGATCCTGAATCCAAGAAATGGCTTGATGCAATGAATGTGGAAATGCAATCAATGAAAGACAATGATGTGCGGGTTTTAGTTGAGCTTCCTCCTAACTGCAAGACAGTTGGCAGCAAGTGGCTCTTCAAGAAGAAGACCGACATGGATGGTAAGGTATACACCTTTAAAGCTCGTCTCGTAGCAAAGGGCTTCACTCAAACCTACGGGATTGATTATGAAGAAACCTTTTCTCTGTGAGACATTAGAGCTATAAGGATTCTCATAGCCATAGCTGCATACTATGACTTTGAGATATGGCAAATGGACGTCAAAACCGCCTTCCTCAATGGACATCTTTACGAAGAGGTCTATATGGAGCAACCTGAGGGTTTTGTTGATCCAAAATATCCTAACCGTGTATGCAAGCTCAAGCGTTCCATTTATGGACTTAAGCAAGCATCGAGGCAATGGAATAAACGTTTTGATGATGAGATAAAGAAATTTGGATTTTCTCAACATCAAGATGAGCCATGTGTATATCAGAAAGCTAGTGGGAGTTATGTCACTTTCCTAATTCTGTATGTTGATGACATATTGATTATGGGAAACAATATTCCAATGTTACAAGATGTAAAATCCTATCTTGGAAGATGTTTTGCCATGAAAGATTTAGGAGAAGCTGCATATATTCTTGGAATTAAGATCTATCGAGACAGATCTAGACGATTAATTGGTTTGAGTCAAAGTGCTTACATTGAGAAAATCTTGAAAAGATTTTGTATGGAGAACTCCAAGCGTGGCGCGATCCCAATGCAAGAAAAGCCTAAATTGAGTAAATCACAAGGTCTTTGAAACACACGCTTTCGAGAAAGAGCGCATGCAAAGAATTCCATATGCTTCGGCTATAGGTTCTATTATGTATGCTGTGAGATGTACTCGTCCTGATGTTGCGTTCGCACAGAATGTTACAAGCCGATTCCAAGAATCGGTGAACTTCACTGGACTGCTGTGAAAAATATTCTTAAGTATTTACGCAATACTAAGGATATGTTTCTGATCTATGGAGGAAAAGATGAACAAGAGCTTAGGGTTTCTTGCTACACGATCTGGATATCCCAGATCTGACGACTTAAAATCTCAGACTGGATATGTATTTGTTCTAAATGGAGGTTTTGTTGATTGGAAAAGCACAAAGCAAAGTATCTTTGCTACTTCATCTACTGAAGCTGAGTATATTGCTGCTTGTGATGCATCAAAAGAGGCTGTATGGATTCGTAAATTCATTTATGGGTTGAACATTGTTCCCACAATTGAAGAACCCATAAATATGTATTGTGATAATACTGGAGCCATTACTATAGCTAATGAAAGCGGAATCACTAAAGGTGCTAGACATTATCGCGCTAAAGTTCATTATCTTCGAGAGACCATTGAAATGGGCGATGTGAAGATATTAAAAGTTCACACATATGACAATCTAGCTGATCCATTTACGAAAGCTTTGAAGTTTCCTAAGCATTCTAAATTGACTAGAGATATAGGTTTGGTACCTGCTAGTAGTCTCATGTAAGTCGTGTGTTAATTAGTATTTGGATAATTTGGAGTTGTAAGACAGTTTTATTTTCTGATTAATAAAGATACGAGGTATTTGTTATTATATTCATATAATCTGTTATTCCATTTTTGCATGTTTAATCCATGAAATGATTTATCATTCAAAATATGTCCATTGTCGGTTAACAATATGGGAATATTGTTATGATAAGGCAAATGTGAGTGTTGGTTATAATTCTAACGAGAATTCGGATTGTTCCCGCCAAACTCATATGTATTCACTAGAGATGCATATTGGATTCCCCAACTTTCAAACATTTACTTTTGGATCCTTGTCATAAGTAAAATATTGAAAATGGTTTGTTATCTTCGTCCTTAGACTTGAGATGCAAGTAAGTTCTGTTATGTGTGGATATCACTTTTGTAAGTATATGCAAAACGCTATCTGAACAAGGTAGTTATAAAAGCTATATTTCGGAGTGATGTGAAGCAGCATCCACAACACTTGTAGTCAATAAAGGATTTGTTACTCCACTTGATATGTGCAGAAAGGTACCATGGCGCCTCTCAGATTTAATCGGATAAGCATGCTGGCGGACCCAAAGGGTAATGCAAGATGATTCTTGATTACATTTGGTATATCTGAATTAAAATCTATAACGAGATTCTAAATGGTTAAACTATATGGAATGATTAAAGATCCATAATCCATGGTTTAACGGTATCTATAACAAAGGATGATTAAAGCAAGACATTGAATGACCATGCTACTGAGAAACTTTTACGAAACTATTCTCTCAGACACTTTTAGTTAAAAAGCGAGTGAGAGCGTTTGCTAGGCGTTTCCGTCGTTAGTTTTGTGTGTCATTCGACACACCAACTCCCAAGTGGGAGCTGTTGGTTTGTGGGAGTTCTAAAACATGACAAAGCAACTAGATGTGTGAGCGATGGGGGCACACAGCGATAAACACGATATACGTGTTGAACGTAACTAATACTTGAATTACTATTTACCCGATATGCATTATTATGACCCGATCACATATTATGACCCGTGGGCTGTTTTCAACTCATCAAATGGGTCGTTTGGGTAAAACCTGTATGTGTGATCCAAACCGATTGGGTGGGTAAGGGCATGGGTTTTTAGCTTGTCGACCAAGCTAGGTTTCCTACATGGGTTCAACTTACAAGGCTATATAAACACATCCATGGATCCTCATAATGACACGCATAATCTCAGCTTCTTAACCCTAAATCGATCACCAATTCCCTGCTTTATTCTTCTTGGTCGATTGGTAAAACAATTCGACAAGAAGGTGTTTGTTTTGGTTTCTAAACTTGCAATTATAAACAAGTGTTTAGATAGTTCGATTGGTACACACTTCTTGTTTCCTGGTCGACACATAGCAGCAGAATCAAAGGATGCTTACCTGCTTTCGTGGTATTTTATCTCGGACAGAAGGAGGTTGGTTACCGGATCTATATATCCGATACGGGTGAAGTTACAAAAGCTGTTCTGGTTTCTTTTGTTCTCGGGAGGAAGACAAGCAAGGTCTTGGACTTTTCTGATTTGTATTATTCAAGTGGTCAAAGGTTTTGACTTGGGTTATATATATATTACGTTCTCGACTAGCTACATCGAACGTGTACGTGAATCGGGTTTGTGTGTGATACTCTTCGAGGTGTTTACTTTAGACACTTAAAGGTTTCGTAGGGTTTCTTGTTCCGTTACTAGAGTTCAATTGCCAAGCAAGGTTAGCCTTCTTTATTCCCTTTTAATTAATTAATAATGTATTAATTATATGTTTATTATTTACGTGTTAACATAATTGTATTAACTAGATCCATTTTCCGCTGCGTACTCGTAGAGGTTACTGGTTAACTAGATCTAAAATCCCAACAGGAACTGCCATCAAATGTTGCTGATCTTATTTAGAAAAAGATTTTGTATTTGTTCAGTAAGAAAAAAGGTTAGAAACCTGTCTTTTGATATCTATCGGTTTTGTACTTTGTCTAAGTTATTACTATTATTATCATAGACTTGGTGCTATAAGATATTTGCAACTCGTGCATTACTCTTAAAGTTTTATTTTAACCCGATATGTATCGATTTGTTTATTCAGTTTGATCGATCTTTAGCTTCTTTTCAAATCGTAATTGATGATTCAAATCCGTAAACAATATGCATGTGTTTATACAAAGAATCGAGTCCATTTTAAGGTTTAACAAAGATGCTTTGTCGACTATATTTTGTCTTGCTTAATCGTCTACGTGTAACTTTTCTCTCTGAACTCATTTGGCCTCTAAAGAAATGTTTATGTTTAGCCCATAGTCACATAATTAGCTACAGTACCCACAATTGCTATCTAGTTCGTTCGATCCAAAGCGTGGTGCGAAATCGATCGGATCGATCGGGATCGCGACTTGGATCGGTGGCGATGGCGTTCGAATTTAATTGATATCACGAATCGGGACGAGCAATTCACGTTCCAAGTGTTTCCAATTCGCGTTTCAGTTACATTCGATTCACGATTCAGTCACATTAATTTTGATTTCCTTATGATTTTCAAGATTTTAAATATTTACTTCCAATTTTAGTTATTACTAGACGAGTACCCGCGCCTAGCGGCAGCGATGTTTAGTTTTCTGCAAAGTTCCGATGACCCATAAGTTTCTTTCAACAAACTGTATTTGTAGCATTAGAGAATCGTTTTCGAATAACTACAATTCTAATGCGTAGTTGCATAGCAGCATAAATATATAGTTTTTTTAAAAATTATGTGGAGTCGATCTAAGTGTGTGAGTATATTTTCTAATAGGATTGTTTTAAGTTATAAAGATTTTTAGTAATAATAGATTCAAGCATTACAAAAAACAACGGTATTATGTAGTTGGCAATATTATATTGTAGTTTAGAGGTATAGCCAACATGTGTGACAGCTTTTTCTTGTTTTGTCATAATTTGGCAAGTGATAACTATTTTTTTACATGTGTAGCGTTTATCATTTGGTGTGTGGTTTTTAAAATTGTAACTTTGCAAATTGGATATCACCATATAAGATTATCTTGTACTATCAATTTGTATAGATATTTATGCATTGTTCAAAGCTATTTGTTTGAGGTACAAATAATTATCGCTAAAGATAACAATACTATTTATTTTTGTGATTTTAATAAACTTACATAATATTATTGATACAACTTTGGACAAAGGGCTATACAATATATATTAACTTTTAAGCGACGATTCATATATGCTAGTCCCTTAAATGGTGCAAGAGCAACATTTTTAAAATAACATTATACAAATGACAAATTACATGTGTCAAAGCAAAATAAACCAAAACTACAATTACTTGGTCTCTCCTTACAAAACAAATTGTCACGGGTTCCACAACTACTTCATCATTTCTCATATAATTTTGTCAAATTTGAAACCGATTTAACGGGTGGTTCAACGGTTGAACCGTTCGATAAAAAAGCAGTCGATTTAAACCGAGTCAAACCGATAGGTTGGGTCGAAAAAATGTCAAATTAAGCAAGCCGGGTCAGCCGCGGGTTTGAAGCGTCGGGTCAACCGGTATCGGTTTCAACGGTCAACGATATCGGTTTCATGGTCAACCGGTATGTCGGTTTTCAATTGGTTTTAATTTGGTAGATGTGCTTTTAATTGGGTGTACAATGTGAATAAATTATTGTACTTTTAAGTAATGGGGTGTTTTAATAGGAGTATTAATTATATTATTTATTTCTCTCTCCATTGACCATGTTTTCAACATTCAACTTTCAACATTTTTCACTTTTTCCACTTTGACCATTTTTCCATTTTATATAGTATAGATAGAGTGTATAATTTGAAGATCTGATATGGTAGATTTTTTTGAACGAGATCCTCTCATCTGTTAAATAGTTACGGAGAATTTCTATACTACATATAATAGAAAAAGGGTCAAAGGTGAAAAGTTGAATTGTTGAAATTGGTCAAATGAAAGAGAAATGCATAGTGTAATTAATATTCTTACTAAAACACCTCATTACTTCAAAGTACAATAATTTATTTACATTGTACAACCAATTAAAAGCACAACTACCATATTAAAAACAACCAATTAAAATACTCCTTACTAAAAAGTACAATAAAATTTTCATAGCGCATACAATTTGAAAATGCTACAACATAATCCAAAATATAAAATAATTAAACACACTAATTAATGATATTTTTAAAAGCGCCTAAAATGAAAAGTATATGTTATTATACACATTATACAAGTTAATAAAACACACAAAACTTCATACAAGCTAACAAGTTGATTTTACATATAGTTTTGAATCTTGAACGGATCGGACCAAGCGTGTTCAACCGGGAACCGTTGTCGCCACCGGTTCGGCTAACAAATTAAAGCCATCCGAAAACAAACAAGAAAGCACCCGTTGAAACCAATACAAACTGGTGAACCAGGTCTCATTGCGGTTAATCGTCACAGGGTACCCGCCGCCAAAGCGAGTACCACGCTATATCTGAGAGTGTATATAAAGGAAAACTAAAAGTAAGAAGTGAAAAGTTGAAACTAAAAGTGGAAAGGTTGAAGACATATATTTCAAAAGGAAACTATTAATAAACATCGAAAACGAGGTTGACCGGGGCGCTTCAAACCCTGGCGGGATGACCCGATTTAATTTTACTTGTTTTACCCAACGTCGGGTTGACTTCGGTTTAATCGACTTATTTTTTTCTTGGAATGGTTCAACCGGTTGAACCACCCGGGTCGAATCAGGTTTCAAATTTGACAAAATTTTATGAGAAATGATGAAGTAGTTGTGGAACCCGTGACAAATTTGGAAAAATGATAGACCAAGTAATTACAATTTTTTGTTGTTTATTTTGCTTTGACACATGTACGTTGTCATTTTATAATGTTATTTTGAAAAATGTTGGTCTTGCACCACTTAAGGGACTAACATATATGAATCGTATTTTAAAAGTTAATATATATTGTATAGCCCTCCGTCCGGTATATCATTAATGTTATGTTAGTTTATCAGAATCAAAAAAATTAAATAGTATTGTTATCTTTAGTGATAATTATTGTACCCTAAACAAATAGCTTCGAACAATGCTTAAATATCGATGCAAATTGATAGTACAAGATAATCTTATTATGGTGATATTAAATTTGTAAGGTTACAAGTTGAAAAGCCACACACCAAATAATAGTAAGTAATTGTTTATAGAATCAGAGCATGAAATTTGAAAATCAAGATAAAGCATGGCTCTGTTCTTTCCTACACATGTAAAAAAGAATAGTTATAACTGCCTAAATTACTGACAAAACAAGAAAAGACAGTCACAAACGTTAGCTATACATCTAAACCAAAATATAATATTGCCAACTACATAATACCATTGTTTTTTGTAATGCTTGAATCTATTACTCCCTCCGTCTCAAAATAATTGTCCACATTTCCTTTTTTGGATGTCTCAAAATTATTGTCCACTTTCCCTTTTTTTAGGAAAAAAAAATAGAATTTAGTGAAGGAATATTCCTTTTGAATGGTTGAAAATTAAAGTGGCCCCACTTTTAATAAATTGTGTGAATCTTGTCTCTTGACAATAATTTTGAGACGGAGAGAGTATTACTAAAATTTTAATAACTTAAAAGTTAAAACAATCCTATTAGAAATATACTCCTACACTTAGATCGACTCCACATAATTTTCTTGAAAACTGTATATTTCTGCTGCTATGCAACTACGCATCAGAATTATAGTTATTCGAAAATGATTCTCTGACGCTACAACTACATTTTGTTGAAAGAAACTTATGAGTCGTCGGGATTTTGCAAAAAACTAGATATCGTTGCCGCTAGGCGCGGCTACTCGTCTAGTTATATATAAATGAGGCCTTCATAGTTCATATTGTTGGAAGTTCAGGGACTAAGTATGACAAGTTGAAGACTTCATTTTACACTGAAGTGCAAGTTAGTAGTTGTTTGAGTATTGCTGATAAGTTGGAGGGCCGATATGTAACTTGAGCCTATATATACCCAAATCAATTCTAGGGTTTCAGAACTTGTCTTCTTCATCTGTTATTAGTCTCTCTCGTTTACACACACAGTCTAGTATTCTTTTGTTATTGATATCACTTTGATATCAGATAGTTAGTATTGTTCTAAAGATCAATCGCATTATTTGATCTTTGTAGTTTGAGTGATTTGAGTGATATTGTAGTGAGGTTGATTGGTGTCTACCTAGTAGAGATCAATCTTGTCTTTGTATTGTTTGGTAAGCATCCGTTTGGAGACTTATCTTCTTGAATCGTTATAATAAAAAGATACACCAAGGGGTGGTTGGCTGGGTGTAAAGAAGTTCGCTGTGTGTTTATTACCATTTTTACATGGTATCAGAGCTCACGGTTCTGATCTGGTGGTTTTAAGATTCTAGGGTTTCTAGGGTTTTAAAGGATATTTTGGGGGTTTTTGCAATTGACGGTGGTATTGGTTAATTGAGGCTGTTTTCTTAACGGCCATTGTTGATTTAGTCTAATCAGGCTAGATCTGGTGATTCTTGTGGGATTTTTGATTGGGGTTCTTGAAACCCTAATTTCTGGTTTTGGGGATTTTGTTCCCTGGTGTTCTTGGGCCCATTCTTGGTTACAATTACACTAGACTAAGTGAATCTAATGTAGTTGTGTTTAGTTCTCGCTTTCTATTCAGCACTGTAAGTATCATCTCTTCTTTAAGACAACATTAACTTAGTCACGAAGGTGCAAACGGGACGATTAACTCCTTGATCGCCAACTTGATTGGTACGAATACACTTTCTGGCTGTCCCCAGGTCTTCTCGTTGGTTCTTTGTTGCTCTTGGGTGTGAGTAGTGTTAACTATATTCAGTTTTCTTTGTTATTCAGTTTCTTGTTGTATCTAAGTCGAAGGAGGATAGGATTTGGGCAGTCTTGGAAGTCGGTTGAGTTGTTTAGTTCTGGTTATTTCTTGGTCTTCTTTGTTATTGTTTCTTGTGGTTATTTCGTTTGTTCTTCTTTGTTTGTTCTTGTTGATTGGTTATTATGGCTATTGAAGATGAACCTAGTGGTAGTAATACTCAAGTGTTAATTAGTAATCTTGATGTTGGTAATCCTCTTCATATTCAAACTAATGACAATAGTGGTACTGCTCTTATTCCATTTAAACTTCTTGGAACTGAAAATTATAGAATCTGGCTTGGTGCTATAAATTGGCTTTGCAAGCTAGGAATAAGTATAGTTTTGTTGATGGTACTTGTCTTAAGGAATTATTTGCTACTAGTGATGTTTTATCTGCTCAATAGGATAGATGTAATGCTATAGTCTTGACTTGGATTATGAATTATGTTTCTCATGATGTTTATATGGGGTTGGTTTATTCCACGGGAATGTTGCTTCTGTTTGGCAAGAATTAAAAGAAACATATGATAAAGTTGATGGTTATGTGATATTTAATCTGTTACAAACGATTAATTCTGTTAAACAAGGTGGTAGTTATGTTGCTGATTATTATCATAGGCTTAATTCCTTATATAGAGAATTTGATTCTCTTACTAAATTGCCTAAATGTACTTATGAGCATACGTGTACTTGTGATGCTAGTACTGAGTTAGTTTTGCATCAACAGTTAATGAAACTGATGCAATTTCTTATGGGTCTTGATGACTGTTATCAACCTGTGAGAACTTCTTTATTAACTAGAGATCCTCTTCCTGAGGTCAAGGATGCTTATGATGTTGTATCTACGGAGGAGTCCCACAGAGGGATTCCTAAGACCTCTAGTGTTTCTGAGTCTAAACTTAATGCTTCTTCTTTTGCTGCTAAGTCTTTTAATAACAATAGAAGAGTGTTTAACAATAATAATAACACTAGGGGTACCAACTCTAATCCTAATACTGCTAATAGAGGTCCTAATCCTAATCTGAATTGTAAAAACTGTGGTCAAATTGGACACACTATTGACAGATGCTATGAGTTAATTGGGTTTCCTCCTGGTTTTGTGAAAAACAATAATCCTGTTAATAAGCAAAATGTTTTTAAACAAAACTATACTGCTAATACTGATGTTAAACAAAATGAGAATAAGTACTCTTCTTCATCTGCTAGCAATTCTTCTGGTTTTACCTCTGAACAGATGAAGAAGTTGTTGTCCTTGATTAGTGAAACACCTTCTGGAAGCATACATGCTAATATGGCAGGTAGAGCTTCTTTCTTTAATGGAAATGTCTGGTTTAATATTAACTTCTCTAGATATTTTTATGCTAATTCTAGTCTGGCTGTTAGTACTATCTCTTTGGGTTAGATTATTGACTCAGGTGCCAATCAACACCTAACTGTTTCCACCATTGGTATGACCAATGTTGTGGATATCACTAGTCTTAAAATCACTGTTGGTCATCCCAATGGGACTCTTGCCACTATTAGTCATGTTGGAAATTTGAAGTTGACCAATAATGTTACTCTTTATGATGTATTGGTTGTTCCTGGATATTGTGTGAGCCTTTTATCGTTAATAAACATCGAGAGATAGCAAGTTGTTTGTTGGTTTTGATGAGGATAAATGTTACATTCAGGATTTGAAAAGGGAGAATGTTCTGGGGATTGGTAGTCGGTCGATGGTCTTTACTTGTTTGACATGCAGCCTAATTTGTCTTTAGCTCAGTGCAATATGGTTATATCTTATAATGTGTCTAAGCTTACTTGGCATATTAGGTTGGGTCACCCTGTGATCTGTCCTATCTGTTCTTCAAAAGGATCTTGGTATTTCCAAGAATTCTACTATCTATGTTTGTGAAATCTGTCATTGGGCCAAACAAACAAGGGAACCATTTCCTTGTCGATCATAAGTCACAGAATATTGGTGATCTTGTTCATCTTGACTTATGGGGTCCTTACAGAGTTACAAGCAGAGAAGGATACAAATATTTTCTGACCATTGTTGATGATTTTTCTAGAGCTGTATGGGTATACTTAGTCAAAACTAAGGATGAAGTGTTTGGTGTTTTCTGTAATTTCATTCACTTGATTCTAAATCAGTTTGATTTAAAAATTAAAACTGTAAGATCAGATAATGGAACTGAATTTGTTAATAAGAAAATGAATGATATGTTTTCAGATCTTGGTATTATTCACTAAACTTCATGTGCTCATACACCTCAGCAAAATGGGATTGCTGAAAGGAAACATAGAAACTTGCTCAATGTTGCAAGGAGTCTTATGTTTCAAGGGGGATTTCTTTAAAGTTTTGGTATGATTGTGTTCTAACTGCTGTATATCTTATAAACAGGCTGCCATCATCTGTCTTACATGGTAAATGTCCCTATGAGTTGTTGTATAAAAAGAAACCAAATCTTTCCCATTTAAGGTCTTTTGGCTGTCTTTGTTTTGCTACTATTTTGAACAATCATGATAAAATGTCTTATAGGTATGAAAAATGTGTTCTTTTGGGTTTTTCTACTACTAAAAAGGCATATAAACTTTTAAGTTTAGATACCAGAAATATATTTTTTGCTAGAGATGTGAAGTTTTATGAAAATATTTTTCCACTTAAAATGAAAATCTGTGATTTCACTTCATGAGAATGCAAATGAAGTAGATCACTTGAAGTTTTTTGATAGTCTTAAATCTCAAAGTCCCAATGATGAAGGGAAGATACATCAGTTGTGGAAGGTAGTTTGCCATCTTCATTTGATGCAGTAGACACAGATACTACTCATTTGCATCATGAAGATGAGCATTCTGCAACCCAAGTTGATGACCAATACTGTGCGAGGCAGTCCCATTCCTGAACATAATTCTAAAAACATAACAACTTAGTCTATCTATAAAAATGATGATGTGCAGACACCTGTTGTAAGAAGATCTGGTAGAGAGACTAAAACTCCTATTAGGTTCAATGATTATGTGATGAATTCTAAAGTTAGATATGGTATTGAAAAATATGTGTGTTATAGAGGTCCTAACAGAAATAATATGTTCTTTGCTTCTACTCTTAATAAATCTGTTGAACCTAAAACTTATGAGGAAGCTGTAAAAGACCCTAAGTGGTCTGAAGCTATGAACAATGAAATTGAGGCTTTAAATAGAAATAATACATGGACTGAATGTACTTTACCTATTGGTAGACATGCCATTGGGTATAAGTGGATTTGGAAAATAAAATACAAGTCTACTGGAGAGGTTGATAGATATAAGGCTAGGTTAGTAGCAAAAGGTTTCAATCAAAGAGAAGGCTTTGATTATGATGAAACTTTTAGCCCAATTGTAAAAATGGTTACTGTGAGATGCTTGATTAGTATTGCTGTTAATATGAATTGGCCATTATATCAACTGGATGTAAACAATGCCTTTCTATATGGTGATTTAGACGAAGATGTTTATATGGTCTTTCCAAAGGGTTTTAATGGTGGTGATGACAGTAAAGTTTGCAAACTTAATAAGTCTTTGTATGGTCTTAAGCAAGCTCCAAGACAGTGGAATGCAAAGCTTACCACTGCCTTGATTGAGCATGGGTTTGTTTAAAGCAAATTTGACTATTCTCTGTATGTTATGCAGAAAGATAATATGTTTGTTGCTTTGCTTGTGTATGTTGATGATATTGTCATAATTGGTAACAATGAAGCTGAAATTAAAAAATCTAAACTATTTTTGAGTACCAAGTTCATGATTAAGGATTTGGGTGAGTTGAAGTATTTTCTTGGCATTGAAGTTTTGAAAAATGAAAGAGGTGTGTATATGACACAAAGAAAATATTGTATGGAATTGTTATATGAGTATGGGTTGTTAGCTGCTAAACCTGTTGATACTCCTTTGCCTGAGAATTCTGTGTTAAATTGTATTGAGAGTGATACTGATAAGGTATTGCACAATGTTACTAACTATCAAAAGCTGGTTGGAAAGTTGATTTATCTGACTAATACTAGACCAGATATTAGTTATGTTGTTCATTGCCTTAGTCAACATATGCATAAGCCTTTTCAGTCACATCTTAAGGCTGCTTTAAGAGTTTTGAAATATCTTAAGGGTTCTCCTGGTTCTGGTTTGCAATTCAATAAAAATTTTTATCTTAAACTTAGAGCTTATGCTGATGCAGATGGGCAAAGTGTCCGTAACTAGAAGGTCATTCTTGGCGTTTGTGTTTTCTAAGGAGATTCTCTTATTTCCTAGAAAAGCAAGAAACAGTCCACTTTGTCTAGAAGCTCAGCTGAAGCTGAATATAGAAGCTTAGCTTCTACCACTTGTGAAGTTATTTGTTTGAGCAATTTGTTAAGTAGCCTTGGTATTAAAGGCTTGTTGGCTGTGGATGTTTTTTTGTGATAATAGTGTTGCTATTCAGATTGCTGCTAACCCAGTTTTTCATGAGAAAACTAAACATTTGGAGTTGAATGTACATTTGGTAAGAGAAAAGGTATCTGCATGGGTGATTAAGACTGTTAAAATTCATACTAGCATGCAGATTGCAGATGTTTTTACCAAGTGCCTTGGTCAAAAGCAACATTGTGTATTGTGCAAAAAACTTGGCTTGGTTGACATGTTTGCAGGGTCTCTCAATGGAGGCAAGCAGGCTAAGGATAATGATGTTGATCAAGGTTGAAGTCTATCAACTTGAGAGGGGATGTTGGAAGTTAAGGGACTAAGTATGACAAGTTGAAGACTTCATTTTACACTGAAGTGCAAGTTAGTAGCTGTTTGAGTATAGCTGATAAATTGGAGGGCTGATATGTAACTTCAACCTATATATACCCAAATCAATTCTAGGATTTCATAACTTGTCTTCTTCATCTGTTATTAGTCTCTCTCGTTTACACACACAATCTGGTATTCTTTTGTTATTGATATCAGTTTGATATCAGATAGTTAGTATTGTTCTAAAGATCAATCACATTATTTGATCTTTGTAGTTTAAGTGGTTTGAGTGATATTGTAGGGAGGTTGATTGGTGTCTACCTAGTAGACATCAATCTTGTCTTTGTATTGTTTGGTAAGCATCCGTTTGGAGACTTATCTTCTTGAATCGTTATAATAAAAAGATACACCAAGGGGTGCTTGGCTGGGTGTAAAGAAGTTCGTTGTGTGTTTTTACCATTTTTACACATATCATCAATAAAAATTCAACTGAAATGACTTATTGTCATTAGCAAAAACTTGTAAAATAGGTGTTGATAATGCTATTTTTAGTTATGTTTCTGATAAAACTTTTTTCATATGTTTTTTTAAATGAATTATGAGTTTTATTTCATGAATTTTTGGATTTTAAATTAATAATAATATATTAATTGCTACATGGGTACATCGTACCACATTCTTTGGTATATCGTACCGAAGCGATCCCAAATGAACCTACCCCCCATCGAACCGAATTTTAGGTGCCTAGCGAACCACGATCCCGATCCGCGATCCCGTACTGGAGCGATTCCTGTTCCATGTGACTATTTCGCCACTGTGTGACGATCAAATAGTGCTTTATGATATTTATGTGTTCTTATAATGTGACTGCCGTGGAGTTGTCATCAAAGGTTGTTGATTTGCTTTAAGGTCTTAGGTTTTGTTGTCGTTTATTGACAACGTAAGGTGTTATTTCTTGATTTTATTTTCTTGAAAAATATGATTTTGTGCCCTTTTCAACTTTTTGGTCCTCGATGTGTATACATACTTGGATGCCCTATAAGAAGTCTTAAGTTATGTTTTATTAATAGTTGATGACATTATATGATGAAAAGATTGTGTGTAAGCTTGTGATTATGTAGAATTTAGAGGTTTTTAGCTTAATTGTACTTTTTTGGGTTTGAAGTGATTAGTTTTGTTCATATGTACATGTGAGTTAATTTGACTTTAGTTATGGTTTTGATTTGTGTTGTGGGTATGTTCATAATGATTAGTGGATGATCGATGAAAAGATTGTGTTTAAATAGTAATGATGAGGCACTTTATTTTGCTTACCTATAAATTCATGCTTACCAAAGGACAAATCCCCACCATCCATCTAGTTTGATCAAATGGTGGGGATTAACCTAAGATTTAGTAGATAAACCTAAGTCTATGTTTTTTTTCTTGTCTTTTTGTCTTTCTTTTTATTCATTTTTTTTTCTTATTCATGTTTTTTTTTAATTAACGTTTTTTTTTCGCGTTTTTTCTTCGATTGTATACGTTTTCATCTGTTTTCATACGTTCTTATACGTTTTCGTCCGTTTTCTTACGTTTTCGCCCGTTTTCATACGTTTTCGCCCGTTTTCATCATTTTTCTTTCATTTTCGTCCATTTTTCATACGTTTCAGACGTGTTTTTACTCTTTCATACGTTTTCACCCATTTTCATACGAATTCGTCCGTTTTCTTACGTTTTCGTCCATTTTCTTAAGTTTTCGTTCGTTTTCATACGTTTCTGACTATCACAAGTGATTTATGTGATATTCAGAATATCACTTGTGATTATCTGAATATCACTTTGTGATATTCTGAAAAACACAAGTGATATTTTGTTAATATCACTTTGTTATTTACTGAATATCACTCTGTGATATTATGAGTATCAGTTTGCGATATTATGAATATCACTTTGCGATATTATGAATATCACTTGTGATTTTCTTGATATCACGGTGTGATATTTTGAATATCACGTAGGATTTTCATGTTACAAAACATTAGTTGAAAATCACTTGTTATATTAAAAAAATCATTTGTGGTATTCAGAATATCACAAGTGATATTCTGAATATCACAGAATAGCACTTGTGATATTCAGAATATCACATAATATCACTTGCGATATTCACAGTATCATTTGTGATATTCAGAATATCACTTGTGATATTCAGAAATGTATGAAAACGTTTAAAAACGGCCGAAAACATTTAATAACGGCGTAAACGAGCGAATATGTATGAAAACGTAAAACGTATGAAAACGGGAAAACGGACGAAAAATGGATGAAAACATAAGAAAAAGGGCGAAAACGTATATAGCGGACAAAATGTATGCGGACAAAACGTATGAAACGAACAAAAGCGTATGAAAACGGCGTATCAAAAGCGGACGAAAAATAGATGAAAATTATGGAAAAGGACGAAAACGTATGAAAGGGAAGAAAAAAACGTAAATAACGTGAATTAAAAAAAACAAACAAACAAAAGAAAACGTGAATATAAAAAATTGTGAATTTAAAAAAATTAAATGTGAATATTAACGAAAAAAAAAACGTTTATATATTTAAAAAAAAAAAAAAAAGACAAGAAAAAAACATGGACTTAGGTTTAGACATATTAAATTTTATGTTAATCCCCACCATTAGATCAAACTAAATAGATGGTGGAGATTTGTCCCTTGATAAGCATCAAAATAAGAGTAAGCATATGAAAATTCCTCTAGTAATGATATGGTAAACGTAAGTAATAAAAGATAATGTTTGTACAAGCCCAAGTATTCAGCTTTAATGATTAAATGCTATTCTTTTCAAACTACCTTAATTCACTTTGGTTATAGTTTTGATTTGTGTTGTGGCTGTATTCATAGTGATTAGTAGACGATGGATGAAAAGATTGTGTTTTATTAGCAATGATATAAAATAGTTGATATACTGTATGATGAAAAGATTGTGTGTAACAGTGTATGTATGTAGTTACATTAATTCATGTAGTGTTTTTTTTTTAATAAATAAAGTTGCTTATCCGCTTCTGCTTTTAAGCGGAAGAAATAAGCAATTATAGCGACCATCTAATTTGTATTTGTGTTTAATTTGTAATTCTGTTAATTCTTTTTCTGTTTCTTTCCGTTATATTCTGTGTATTATTTGTGTTTATTTTATAGTGCAGTATAATTTGTAATTTTGTAATTGTATATGTAATGCAGTAACATTTACCACTAAGGGTAAAATCAAGTTCCATGGCACGTTGGAATTTGAGTGCGAGGCAAGTGACCAAGTTGGAGTCGGAGTTGGAGTAGCAGGAGAACAGATTTTGGGACTGCAAAAGGACTTGGAGTTGATGTCCGCAAAGTGTGCTGCTGCTGAAATGCGTGCACTTAATGCCGCTGTAGAATCACTGCGGGTTGAAAACATTTTGAAAAAAGAGTTGAAAACATTAAGTTGAAAGCTCAAGTCACTGAGTTAATAACTTCAGGTGATCAGCAAGCTTCTTATAACAAAGGATTATTAACAGATCAGAACGCTTTGAATGTGGCAAATATCAAAATTTAAAATCACTTTTGGAAAAGTATGAAGACATGGGAGCAGATTGTAAGGCAGATATAGAGCAACAAATCAAAGAGAAGGAATATTTACTCAGATCGAGCCGCCATATCTAAGCTCGGGAGAGGTCTAGTGTATAACTTGCATTTGTAGTATTTTATGTAATGATATATGCATGCTCTTGTTGTAGTTAGATCTTTAAACTCTTGAATGAATTAGACCATGCGAGGGATTGGGTGAAAATTTTACAATGTGGTTGTCGAGAAACTGCTATCAAATGTTGTTGTCTTATTTCGAAAAAGATTGTGTTTGTGGGGTTATTCAGCAAGAAAAGGTTAGAACCTGTCTTTTGATGTCTCTCGGTTTTGTTTGTGTAAGTTATTATCACAGACTTGGTGCTATATGATATTTGCAACTCGTGGTTATACTCTAAAGTTTTATTTTATCCGGAAGTGTATGGATTTTTATTTTGATCTTTGGGTATAACTGCATTTGTTCGTAAGTTACTGTATTATGGCCGACTTCTATGTCAATTGGTCATGGGCTTTGTTAGATAATTTCTATTTGTTAGAGTTTACCTTGTTATAACTTTTAAAGACGATATACAGAAAGAAAATAATTTTTTAGCCTATTTTTCTATCTTGAAACTGCTTATCAAACATTAATTTTCAGTCAAATGTCTTTCAAACTAATTGTTAAAATGACAGATATGTCACCCAAAACAAAGCAGTTATTTGTATACTGCTAATCAGCCAATAGTGCAGAACTTGTTCTGCAACAAAACCTACTTAAGACCTTTTATCAAACAACTCCATAGCAATAATGAATAACCTAAAGTGCATGTTTGTCAACATATGACAAAATGTCGACTAGCACGCGGAAAAACATAATGCGTAGCTAAGACCGGACCAGACGTTAGCGGCTACACATGATGACAGTTGACATGGACCGATCGTAAAATTATCGCAAAATTATCGTAATATGATATGGTCTTTTTTATAGTTAAGGGGGTGTTATGTAACTTCATCAAACTGACACTATAAATACTCGAATGTCACACCCTTTAATTTGCAAACAGAAACGCAGCTTTTATTTTTGCTTTAAAGGTAACCAAAATTTCTCACACAGTATTATTAATTAGATCTTCGTCTATTTTCTTTTTTTTTTTTTAATGAGAATGTGTATGATATTGTTTTGAGTATGGTTTTATACTAATGAATGGGATCTTATCAAGTTATGTAAATCTGAATTGGTTTTTTACCTATTTTTTTGTTAAACAAAAAAGAGTTGTAGAGTGAGCTAGATCACTATTAAAAACAAGAACCCGAAGGAGAAACCGAAACCCAAACTTTTTGGATCTAGTTGGGTGTGGTAGAAAATATAATTCTTTAATTTTCAACAGCTTTTATCTTTGTAATATTGTAAATTGTGATGAAACTTGTTTTGTGTCATACTATTCTAAAGAAGTTGTGATTTATGACACGAGTAGGGTATCGTTATTTATGTTTAATACGATTGTTAAGACTTCATAAAGCCAATGCTTAAACTCTTTCTAATTGGTTATCGATTCTTCATGTTCCTGCATAAAATCATACCGTCAATAGCGTAAAAGTTATAATAAACGGGGAATGACCCAAGATTGTTGGAGCATCATGCGCAAATAAGACAACCAGATAAGATCCCAATGGGGAATGGGGGTGGTTTGTGGGAGTATCTATAGCCAACGAGGCGTCTCAATAAGATCCCCGATGGGGATTGAGACGGGTTTGGGGATTATTTTCGTAATCGGTTTTGAGGATGAATATGGCCGCCCCACCCCATTGTCATTCCTTATTAAAAGGCACATTACATGTGTGATGCAGTTTTCTATCTTTTTCGAAATCCTCCTTCTTTAAGTTTTAGCTGGTGATCTTGATATACGAAGTATTATCTCATTGTATATTAGGAGAATTAAGTTTTCTATCTTTTTCGCACTGCTCCTTCTTAAGTTTTGCTGTGCTTTCAATTTAAAATGCAAATTTTACTATTGATGCAAGTTGATAACGTAGGAATTCTATGTCACATTGTCACCAAGTTTAGCTCTTTGTTCTTTAATTGTTCTTCCACATTTGGTAAAATAGAAAAACAACTAAAAATTTGGCAAAAGAAAAATTTAAATTTCAATGTTTTAACTGAATCTTTCAGAAATGTTAAGGTATTCAGGTACACGTGACAGGTGAGGTGGCAATAAAATCTACAGAATGATGGAACGACTCGGAGATGATGAGATATTTTCCATATTTGAACGAATTCCCAACCAAGAGGACAAAAGATCATTTTCTAAAGTTTGCAAGAGATTCTTGAAAGTTGCATGTTTTCAACTTCGGTTGTTAAACAATCAGCTTCCTTATCTATTGTATGATATACTAACTATATCCCCGAAAATGGTCTTATTTGTATGTCACAAAACTCTGACAAACAACCACATGAAACTAATAGCCAAGTCATGCCCCAATATCAAGGACCTGGATCTTTCTTCATGGCCATACCTTGATCATGATCATGAGGTGGGTAAGTTGGAGTTTGATGATGTTGGCTTGTGTGCAATCGCGCATGCTTGTATTCATTTGGAATGTTTGTATCTATCTGGGAGGTTACGTTTTAAGGAAATAGGAATTGGGTCTCTTGTAAGATCATGCAAGAATTTAAAAGAATTAACTTTGAGGTGTTGTTTAAATGTCACTGACAAATCACTGAAAGTTATCAGAGAAGCAACTCATTTAGAGCGGTTAGATTTGGAAGGTTGTTATTTGATTAGTGATTTGGGTCTAGAGTATTTGGCGAATGGGGACTTGAAGTATTGTTTGGAGGGACTTTTTCTAAATAAATGTGATAGGATTACCGATAATGGTATTTTGCACTTGAAGAAACTGGTCAGTCTTAGAAGACTGGATTTGTGTAATTGTGGGGCTAACATCACCGACCGTGGGGTTGTGGCCCTATGTGAGCTCCCGGTTATAAGGATATTGAGTTTAGGCTCGTTGTTCAATCTAACAGACATTTCATTGCATGAAATTGCTTGCAAGTGTTTGAAGTTGTGGTGGATAAGTTTGGAGGGTTGTAACAGAATTACTAGTGCTGGTTTACGTGCTTTTTCTGGTCATCGACACTTAACTAGACTTGGGTTGTTCTCATGTTACAATATTTCATGGGAAGAAGTTAGGTCAATTGCTTTGACGTGCCCAGATTTGAAGTATCTTCAACTTAGCAGGAGTATTAAGAATTGGCCGATGCCAAAAGCAGGTTCTGAGGACTTTTATATTGGTAACAACCACTATACGATAGAGTGGAAATGACGTTTTTGTCATTACGGAGTGTTTTATGTTTTTTATAAACTCGTATGCACTATGCGCTTACAGGTTAGTTATTTTGGTCTCATTTTGCTTCTTTGATACTGTTTCACTTTATGCTGCTCCTATAATTGTGTTACTTTTTTATGTATAGAAATGGAATGAAAGGAAGCATCGTCACCATCAATTTAGTTTCAAATTCAAGAAGACGAGAGACATTTGAAGCAGCTGGTTAGTTTTCTTTAAAATGCATATAGTTGTGTTAGGTCCATTGGTGACATTTAAAAGTGAGTTTCAAAAGGGTGTTGCTATTACAATGTGGTTGTCGAGGAACTTCCGTCAAACATTGCTGATCTGCAAGCGAGAAGGATGGGCCGAACACTGGTTCACCAAGTAAACACACGACACTCAATCAATTCACCTACATATTCACCTGTTCATGTTCTTAACTTTTTTTTTTATAGCTATTGACTTATTATAGTTGATTATCACATCTTGTGTTTGTTGCAACGTGGCTTTATCATTCTAAGTTTGCTGAGAAATGTATTTATAATGGAAAAATCGGTTTGTACTACAAGTTGAATTGTGACCAATACGTGTTGTGTCGTCATAATCACGGCGGCGAAGAAGCATTTACGTACATTCGGCTTGTAACTAAAGTTTCTTCATACGAACAGTCGCTTTCTTTAAGTACATTTGTGTTTACATACAAACAACTTATCATGCCATAGTGTCTTTGCTCTTCATATTTAACTCTAGGACAATATTAAAAAAGCGGCTATGAGAATAAACATAACTCTAAATTGGTGAAGTATTGTGGATTGCGAAGTTTGACCTTGGCTTGATAAACTAGCCATGTCAAAATGTAAAGATTATTTTATGAAATTTTTTGATGTAGAAGTAGGTAGACAAAAGATGAAAAGTTATGAATTGGTAAGTTACTCAATTCATTTATCACATATAAAGGCAAACATTAAAAGTTACGTATACTTTGGCAAGAGTATACATTCACAAGAGTAGTTAAAGGAGAAGGCAAGGTAAAGTTCTAAACATTTAAAGCCCATTCAATTTACGTACATGTTGATTGTACAATAGATTGCACTACCAGGCTTCGATGATGATCAAAGGTACGAGGGGTGTATGTTCCAGCCAAGACTTGCCTTTCACCTGAGAATAAGAAATACGAAACACTACGTTAAGTGATTACGCAGGGGTTGGACCCTGTGAACCACCTCCGGCTTGAGAGTAAGTATGAGTTATGGTTGTATAAGTGTGTGTAAGTAAAGAGATGAGTGTGAAATGAGCATACCATAATCCATTGCCCGTCCAACCTATTTATAGTGAATGAAATAGGGTTGAGAGCACTTCTGCATGAATGTCGGAGATCATGGGGCGTCCCATGATTGTGGGT
This sequence comes from Chrysanthemum makinoi, assembly GCA_910596185.1. Taxonomy (NCBI): domain Eukaryota; kingdom Viridiplantae; phylum Streptophyta; class Magnoliopsida; order Asterales; family Asteraceae; genus Chrysanthemum; species Chrysanthemum makinoi. The sequence goes on along the minus strand of OU343221.1, from coordinate 347,813,778 downwards.
AACCGCTAGGGCTTAGTGACCCACGTTCTCAGACTTGACGGGGAAGCCAAGAGAGAGAGGGAGATCGTGGGTTTGACCAAGTCAGGAGGTTCCTTTATCTATTGTTCCTTCGTCAGCCATACCCCGAAGGGCTTAGGGCTTTGAATGGCGAATTCCCCTTAGGTAACCTTCGTGCTAACGAATGGTTTGACGCCTATGGATATTTTGGGATCCTAACTTGGGCCTTCGTAGGGAAGGGCTTCAACACGTCTCGGAGGAGTGTCCTTCGAGCTACTCGGAGGGTACATCATCAAGCCCCCAAGTCGAAAGTGATGTATACGAGCAATGAGACATTGCTTTCGACTTCATGCTTCGAAAAAATACCGTCCTGCTGCGAATTGTGTTAGTTAGAGGATAATAGTACACCTAAATTAGCGCATTTAATGCTAATTACTCATTACGACTGCCCGCTACAGGAATCACATTTCCCCAACTTACCCAGAGACCAAAAGTCGTTTTTATTCAAAATTTAAAAATTTTACCCGGATAAGATGTATTTCTGGGACACGTGTACGGTGTTTAAGAGAGAAAAGGGAGTATAAAAAGGTGGTAGATGAAACCCTAGCTTATTTTACTCTCTCCGTCTTATTTCCACACGTAGTAAAACTTCATCGCCATCACTCCGAAACCAAAGGTAAACCTTCTTTCTTACTGATAGCTTGTTTTTTTCTTTAAAAAATGGATTCCAAGTTTACTATAAAGCAGCAAAAGTGTACATTGTATGCAAAAGATCTACATGATCACTTAGCCGATTACCCCATCCCTCTAGAACACAAAGTGATGTTACCCAAACCTAATCAGGGCATCTTTGATGCTCCTCAAGGTTTCGTAGGGCTGTACACACATGCATTTAGCCATTCGAACCTTAGGATTCCGCTGCATCCATTGATATTAGAGTTTATGCAATACTACAAGGTTCACATCTCTAGGTTTAACCCCTTCGGTTTAGCCAAGCTGACCACATTCACAGTGATGTGTAAAGCATACGGCTATGAACCAACATTAAAGGTTTTAAGAGGATTTCTGAACTTGTATCATGGGGGAAATTGGTTAACTTTAGCTAAAAGGCACGAGGCAGATGTGCGAACCTATTTGGTAGAGTGTATACCAATATAACAGGTTGGAAAGGTAGCTTCTTCTATGTGCAAGACACTATTGTTCCCCCCAAATATCCAGAGCTTTTGAACAAGGAATATATGTATGATGTACAATGGTACAACGACCCTTTACCATATGAGGTGAGAAGGGATCCCTGCTATCAGCGTTTGGCTAGATACCTGTTGATGTGCAAGTGTTTCCGAAGCCATCTTATACATGGTGGGATTGCCCGAGTGGGAGGGTCTCCCAAGAAGCCTGTGATCATATACCAAGGACAAAGTATGTTTATCTACTTATATTAAAGTAGGACCAATGTAGCACTGATATTCATTTCTTCTTGTTTCTATTTTGCAGAGATGTCGTTCAGAAACTTCATGTACCAAGATTTGGATGAAGATTTAAGTTTCATGCCAGCTGATAAGGTCGAAGAGTCGTATGGTGTTGGCTCTCCTTCGACATCCGTGAACAACAATGAGGTTGATACTCTGAATCCGGAGCCCCTTGCATCAGCACCCCCTCAAGCTGTATTGGAGGGTCCTTCCCAACTTGTTGAGAATGTTGCTGATTCGGACGATCCTGCAGATGAGGATGTCCAAGTTGTAGGCTCAACGGGGATTGCTGACAGGTTAAAGAGTAGAAAGGGAACAGCAGCCAAGGCTGTTAAGTCTACCAACAAAAGGAAGAATCCTCTCCCTACCTCAGGATCAAGGGTTGTGAAGCAAAAGAGTGCGGAGGGCAGGAAGTTTGTGAAGTCAGCTTTCGAGTTACCATATGAATCCGTGGAAGTTCATGGTAAGTAGTTTTTCCTTATGAAACATGTTAATTAATAAGTGTCAAAGTTAATTTAACCTATATACATTGTATTGATCGCAGGCCTCCCAGAGACGAAGGAACTCCCCAATGCTTCAGCCTGTCATCAGATTGTGAATCATGTCACCCCCTTTCATGGAAGGGTTTGCTGGACAACATGTCCATTGAAAGGGTTTGTGATATGCATGACAATGGTGTAGCGAGGCAAGCAGTATTGGATAATCACTTGAATACCAGGACGAGGAAGTTGCTCATTTACGTGACCAAGGCTAGGCAGGAGATGGATGTCATGTTGGAAAAGGAAAAAAATAGGGATCGGGAGTATGCTGAATTGGAGGCTAAGTGTGATGAGATAGAGAAGGACCTGGAGAAGAATCCCCTCATTCAAGACCTCCGTCAAAAAATTGAAGAGTTGACAACCAAAATTGTTAAACTCAAGGTAGAGGAGGGTAGGATAGCGACTCTCATTTGTCAAAATGCTGTGCTTGACGCAAAGTGCACTGGTCTGGAGAATGAGAAGGCTAGGCTCGTAGAGGTAGAGATTAAGCTGAGAGAGAAAATAGATGGCTTGCAGATGAGGTATAGGATGCTGCAAAAGGATCGTGCGGAGGTCGTTTCAAAGGTGGTACCTTACATAGCCATGGAGCTCTACCACAGTGATGAATTGGGAGCTCAGATGTGGAATGTCATCAAATCATCCATTTTTCATGGACGGTGCTTAGCGTTGGAGGAGGCTGCCAAAACAGGCAAGCCCGTGGACCTTTCCAAGAGTGAATGCTACCGTCCCACCGAAGGTGAGTATGATGAGGCAGAAATGCGTTCGCAACCGCAGAGTACTCCTTCCTTGCTGAGGCTACCAAGGATCCTATGGCACCCCTCGAAGACCTCCTTTCCAAGAAACCTCGGAAGTTGAAGCCTACCACTCCCACCAAGAAGACTATGTCTACCAAGCTGTCTCGGTGCAACCCTCCCTCACTCCATCTCCAAAAAAGCAGGAATGAAGGCTGCCATGTCGGCAGTAATTTGGTTTCAAAGGGTGGCATGTACCCTTAAGACAATTTATCTTATTTGACAATGTTTGTCCTGTTCTCCAAACAACTTAAATGCTTTTGATGTATGGCCATGGGCCAAAAACAATTTAACTAGGGCTTAGGCTCCTCGTGCAGGTACAAGGGTGCTAGCCCTCATTTTGAATGGTATGGTGTAGGGGGAATACCTCTACATACTTAGTTATTATGTATGTTTGTCTTGTTAACTTCTCGTACGCCATTTTTCCGATGCTTAAGTTTTACAACCTAAGGTTAACCAACCTCATTGTGTGTAAATTACAACACCAAGAATATAATGACCAAATTTGATCATTGACAGAGGGTCGCGACCCACTCTATCTCAAATCCTTTAAGTAGCATGACTTTGTATATATTTTTACAAGCGCCATAAACTACAAAGAGAGCTAATGTGAATGTTTTAGTAGGCTTAAATGATTAGATGTTTGCTACACCTTATGCCTTTGTATTCGACATTGAAGCTCATAAACTACTTGGTTGAACAAATCTTTGTGTTTAAGAAACGAAGCAAGAGATTTGTGGGAAATGTCTTATTTATCATTGAATTGGTAGGGAGGATTACATCATTATTGAAATGAAAACTAAGAAAGCTACCAATAATGTTTGCTTTCCCTTGAGAAGCTTCTAATTACAAGAATAAAAAGTAAAAGTACTTCTTAAACATAGAACTTTCGAAGGTTCGTACCATTCCATGTCCTATCGATGGGTTCTCCGAGAAGAGTGGCCAGTTTGTAGGCTCCATTGCCGTAGGCCTCAGCTACCATGTAGGGTCCTTCCCAAGTTGGTCCCAGCTTCCCCTGGTACTCTGCTTTGCTTGCACTGTTGAGGCGTAGCACATATTCTCCAGGCTTGAAAGTGGAAGGTCTGACCCTTTTGTTATAATATCCTTCGATCTTATGTTTGTGTATTGCTTCTCGGATGGAGGCTATTTCTCATCTTTCTTCCAGCAGATCAAGGTTTTCCCTGATCCTTTCGTCATTTTGTGAGGCATCATACGTTGCCACACGCTCCGTGTGTACAATTAGTTCTGAAGGGATGACCGCTTCTGTTCCGTATGTTAGGCTGAAGGGGGTTTCACCATCGCTTGACTTAGGTTGCATCCTGTGAGCCCATAGTACTTGGGGGAGTTCGTCTACCCATCCATGGTGTGTTCGTCCCAGCCTTTTCTCGATCCCTTTGACGATATCTCTATTTGTAACCTCCACCATTCCGATACCTTGTGGATGGTAGACGGATGTCCAAGACTGTTTTATGTTTAACCCTTGGCAGAAGTCATAGAAGACTCCTTCAGCGAATTACTTTCCATTTTCGGATATGATGATGTGGGGCACTCCGAATCTGCACACGATGTGTTCCCACACAAACTTCTCGATCTGTCTCCCGGTAACGGAGGCCAAAGGTTTAGCCTCTACCCACTTAGTAAAGTAATCAATGGCCACCAGCAAGAATTTGACTCCTCCAGGAGCCATGGGCATAGGTCCTACGATATCGATTCCCCATTGAGAGAAGGGCCATGCGGATGTTACACTCGTCATGTCTTGCTTTGGCATCTTTGAAACATTTGAGTGTATCTGACAAGCTTCACATTTGAGAATGATTTCTGCCGCATCCCTGTGCACCGAAGGCCAATAATAGCCCAGCTTCATTATCTTCAAGACGACTGATCGTGGTCCTGCGTGGAGACCGCAGGATCTTTCATGGACTTCAGCGATGATGCTCTTAGCCTGCGTGGGTCCCACACATCTTAACCAAGGTGATAAAAATTACCTTCTATATAGGGTTTCTCCTATTAGCCGATACTGGGGTGACTTGACCCGAATCTTTCTTGCTAGCTTGGGATCTTCAGGGAGAAGACCGCTTATCAAATACTCCCTGATGGGAGTCATCCATGTCTCTCCTTCCTCGTGAATCACATCTGCAACTTCCTTGTGAACGATGGATCTTTCAGGTAGGATTTCGACAAGTACTTCTTTGGTGAGATGAGCGAAGGCTATAGAAGCTAACTTGCTTAGTGCCTCAGCCTTCTTGTTCTGATTCCTACGAACATGTTGAATGGTGTAGGAGTCGAAGCTATTCAGCATCTCCTTTGTTTTTTCCAAGTACTGTTTGATGACGGGCAGCCTTGCTTCATAAGAGCCTGTCACTTGGTTTGCTACCAATTGGGAGTCTACGAAAATAGCGAGAGTACTGTTTGATGACGGGCTTCCTTGCTTCATAAGAGCCTGTCACTTGGTTTGCTACCAATTGGGAGTCTACGAAAATAGCGAGAGCGTTGACCTCCATATCTTTTGCTAGCCGGAGGCCTGCTAGCAGTGCTTAATACTCTGCTTCGTTGTTTGTGGCTTAGAACTCAAAACGAAGAGCATATGTATGCTCATTCCCATCAGGGCTGACCAGCATTAGGCCTGCTCCCGAACCATCGGAGCTGGATGCTCCGTCCTTGTAAAGCTTCCATTCAGCCTGTACTTGAGTGAGGTTGGTTTCGGTTTCTTTTACATTGGGCTCGGAAGGTGTTTCTGCCAAGAAATCTGCGAGAATTTGGCCTTTAATAGAGTTTCGTCCCTTGAACTCTATTTCGTGCTCTCCCAACTCGATAGCCCATTTAGCCACCCTCCCAGACTTTTTGGGTTTCGACAGGATCTATTTGAGTGGCTTGTCGGTTAAGACTGTGATTGGATGGGCCTGGAAATAGCGTCGAGCCTCCTTGTGCGTAGATTAGGGCTAGTATCAACTTCTCCAATGTTAGATAGTTGATCTCTGCCCCCTGTAGGACCCTGCTGACAAAGTAAATGGGGATCTGCCGTTTATCTCATTCTGCCATAAGGACTGTGCTAATACTCTCCATTGAGGACGCTAAGTGCATGAACAACACTTCGCCTTTGATTGGGGATGTAAGTGTTGGAAGGATTTCGATGAACTCCTTTATCTTCTGAAAGGCAGCTTCAGCATCCTGACTCCATTGAAAAGTTTTCTTATCCACGCATCCATTGAGTGTTTTAAAGAATGGCAGGGACCTGTCAGCCCCCTTCGATAAAAGCCGGCTTAAAGCTGCCAGCTTTCCATTTAGGCTCTGTACATCTTTTAGACACTTAGGGGCTTGGAGATCTGAAATTGCCTTGACCTTGGAGGGATTAGCCTTTATCCCCTGCTTAGTGATCAAATGCCCCAGGAATTGTACCTCTTCGACACCGAAGGAGCATTTCTTAGGGTTCAGCTTCATGTTAATCGCTCGAAGTTGGTCAAAGGTTTCCTGTACATCGAGGAGTAGGTCCTCCTCCGTTTTGCTTTTGATAACCATGTCGTCAACGTATGCTTCGAGATTTCTTCCTATTTGTTTGTTGAAGGCCTTATCTACGAGCCGTTGGTAAGTGGCCCCCGTGTTCTTTAATCCGAAGGTCATCTTTCGTAAAGTAGACACCTTTGCTCGTGTAGAAGGTCGTCTTTTCTTCGTCCTTCTTTGCCATCTGGATCTGATGATACCCTTTGTAGGCGTCTAAGAAGCATTTTAACTGGAAGCCTGCCAAGGATTCTACCTTCCAGTCAATTTCTGGTAGGGGGTAGCAATCCTTCGGGCATGCTTTGTTGATGTCGGTGAAGTCAACGCACATGCGCCACCCTCCGTCGCTATTTTTGACCATTACTGGGTTGGCTACCCAGGTTTGGTACTTAACTTCCCTTAGGATGCTTGCTTGTGTGAGTTCGTCCACTTCTTTGCAGGCAGCAGCGTTTCTTTCGGGGGCCGGCTCATCCTTTTCTGTTTTATCGGCTCAATGTGCTTGTACTCATTGAGTTTATGCTCCGTTCCGAAGGGCTGTCCGTCGATCAGCAAAGTTCTCGGTACCCCTGTCATGTCAGAATATTTCCAAGCAAAAACATCAAGGTTAGTCTGTAACAGTTCCACGAGATTCGCCTTGAAATTCGCTGGGAGTTGCTTTCCTACTACAACCATTTGTTCAGGGTAGCTAGGGTTAACTAAACTCGCTCCTCCGCATCTGTAAAGCTTAGAATTGCTATCGAAGGCTCCTCCGATTCTTCTTTGATATTTTTGACACCATATACACCCTTATCCTCCCCATAATTAGAATGAACAGTCCCTACTACGAAGGGGGTTTGGAACTTAATAGCAGCATGTATGGTGGAAACAACAATGCCCATCTTTTGCATAGTTGTTCTCCCTATTAACAAATTATAAGGAAAATCTGACTTGACTATAACGAAGGTGAGTGTTTCCGTGCGGGATAAGGGGCCTTCGCCTATGGTGATTTCCAACGGTACTTCTCCCAAAGGCCATGAATGTTCGCCGGAGAACCCTACTAGTGGTGTTTTCGAGTCCACCCTTCGTGAGCGTATGGATGCCTTGAGCTTTAGGAAACAATGCTCATAAATGATCTTGCAGGAGCTTCCACAATCCATATATGCTCGATTCACCTCCCTGTTTGAGATTCGTACCCTGATGACCACGGGGTCAGTTGAAGGTGTCTGCCCCAAGATGTGAGGGAAGGTTATTTCCCTTACGCTTCCCAGCTCCCCCTCGCTTCCTTCCTTTTCAAGGTTGGATCGTTTCTGTGCACCATTAGTATCGGAGCTTCTGTGGGCATAGACTCCTTCTTGTTCCCCTTCCATTCACCTAGTTGGGTGTCAGAGAACTTGTCCTATCCCTTTTTGATGCCTTTGACCGGATCGCTTAACCGTCTGACCGTACTGCCTCTTCGATCTGCTTCTTTAGTTCTCTGCAGTTGTTCGTGTCTTGTCCATGGTCTTCATGGAACTGGCAATACTTGGACATGTCTCTGGCTTTGCTTCGTGCTGTCATCCGAGGTGGTGGATCGAAGGATTTAGCGGCTTTCTCGGTATCCAGAATCTCCCTGGGAGAGTTGACTAAGTTCGCCAAGAATCCGTTGTTTGAACCTTTGTTGTATGGAGTGAAGCGATCTCTGTTCTTCTTCTTGTTCTTGATGTTGTATGGAGTGAACCCAGAATTTTCAAAGTTTCATCAGTGTACCTTGTAACGAAGGCCCTTGTACTTTCGTTGTCCCTTTGCTTGATGGTGTGCACGGCTAGATGGGTCTTGGTGTACTTCTTCTGTTGGCTAAAGTGTGATCGGAACTTAGCCTTGAGGTCGTCTAGACTTACAATGCTTCCCAACTTCTGCCCATTCCACCATATTCTAGCGGAGTCTCGGAGCGTATAAGTGAACATGTGGCATGCTACGGGCATGACCCACTTTTGCATCTTGATAGCGCCCTCGAATAAATGGAGGAAGTTATCAGGATCGCCTTTCCCATCGTAGGTACCTATATGAGTAGGCATCTTTACACCGTCAGGCAGGGGGTAGTCTTCGATCCACTTCACGAAAGGTGTGCATGCTCTAGAGGCTTCGGCATAGTAAGGGTTGTATGGAGGTGGATAAACAGGTGTAGGATTATATGGGTTAGGAAATGGCTGTGTGTAGGTAGGGTAAACAGTAGAAGGTTGGTACGAAGGGTTTACACCCGTCAAATGCGTAGGAACATGTCCATAGGGCATTTGCTGGTAACTTTGGTTAGGGAGTGAACCATTCGGAGGGTAAGTATTGTAGGTTTGAGCAGGTAGGTAGGGGTTCATTACCGGAGGGGTAACTGACTCATGCCTGAGTATGAAGGAGGACCTCCAATGCTCAAAACATATGAAGGGGGTATTGGAGCCCCCATTACCTCTCTTCCTAAATGAGCAGCTACAAGAGGGGGTAGGTTTACTCCTCCGTTCCCTACCGGGTTGCTTCCCCCGTTAGAGTTCTCGCTCCTTCTTTCACCATGCATTGTTTCCCTTCTTCCCGGACCTCCTCCGGGTCCTTCTTCAAAGCCTACAGTCCTTTAGTTCGACCTTCTGATGGAAGGAGAACCATTTCGCAGGGCCGAGCGCCCCCTACTAACAGGTTGAGACCTCTCCTCTATTTCGATCTCTTCATCATACTCCTCGCTGGAGTATTCCAACTCTCTTCGCATTTCAGTATTGTGAACTTGCCTTTTGTGAGACCTAAGTAAGGAATCCAAGGCTTCAAAGTTTGCCTCAACGAAGGTGGGGCTAATATCAGGGATAGGGTTAGCGGATGTTGAGGCGTGATGTACGGGAGTAGTTTCCAAACGAGATCGTGTGGTAAAGGTTGAGGCCGTTATGGGGGCGAGATTATCGGTGTTAGTTGTGTTGAGAGGGACTAGGGTAGAGAAACCTGGTGGAGGTTTATCTTCTCTTCCTGGTTCCATGCCGAAAATGTAGTGTAGTTGGTTAGGGTTTTAGGACTGGGTGATTACGGGACTAATAGTAGTGGTCCCACGGATGGCGCCACTGATTGTACAATAGATTTCACTACCAGGCTTCGAAGATGATCAAAGGTATGAGGGGTGTATGTTCCAGCCAAGACTTGCCTTTCACTTGAGAATAAGAAATACTGAAACACTACGTTAGTGCTTACGCAGGGGTAGGACCTCGCAAACCACCTCCGGCGGAGAGTAAGTATGAGTTATGGTTGTATAAGTGTGTGTAAGTAAAGAGATGAGTGTGAAATGAGCATACCATAATCCATTGCCCTTCCAACCTATTTATAGTGAATGAAATAGGGTTGAGAGCACTTCTGCATGAATGTCGGAGATCATGGGGCGTCCCATGATTGTGGGTAACCGCTAGGGCTTAGTGACCCACGCTCGACTTGACGGGAAGCCAGAGAGAGGGAGATCGTGGGTTTGACCAACTCAGGAGGTTCCCTTATCCATTGTTTCTTCGTCAGCCATACCCCGAAGGGCTTAGGGCTTCGAATGGCGAATTCCCCTTAGGTAACCTTCGTGCTAACGAATGGTTTGAGGCCTATGGATATTTTGGGATCCTAACTTGGGCCTTCGTAGGGAAGGGCTTCGACACGTCTCGGAGGAGTGTCCTTCGAGCTACTCGGAGGGTCCATCATCACATATCAATTAAAAACAAAAAAGTTGTCACTTCTTCAATCCAAAAATACATCTCAATTGAAGTCTTTAATAACTATAACATTAATGAGCAACCTCAACAACAATATTAACTATTATCAATTCAAACAAGTAATACTTATTTATAAGTGATTATATTTTTGTTGTAATTTTATCATTCGTTTCTAAATAACTAGTTATAATATCCGTGCATGCACGGGGTTTTGACAAAAAAAATTATTCTCAGATTAATACTGAATATTGTATCATTGAAGGTAATTACATATAATTATATAGTTATAAGTTTCGTGCACGCACGAAGTTTACACATAAATCAAATTTATTTTAACATTTTAGTTCAGTATATACACATATAAGAATTTGCCGATGAAAATTGTGATATACGTACAACTAATACTTATGCATGAGTTTTTCATTATGCATTAATATCTATTAGAATTTGGTAAAATATTTGTAAAAATTTCTGTTAGGTAACTCAAGATTTAATTTTATTTAGCTGACAAATATGTTGATGTTGTTATTTAAATCTCACTACTGATATTATGTTATATACATGATGCAAGTTTAACAGCACATAATGAGCGTTGATAAAGTTGAAGTATAGTCCTTAAAGTTTTTAAAAAATGTTTTTCTAGATATCTTTATATAAATAAATAAGAATTACATGAGTAATTGTTATAAGCACAATCGCGTATATTTCTTTTTATATTAAAGTAACCTTAGGCTTACAAATTGATAATTATATTCCCGTTTTCAGTAATTTAGCCGTATTTAAAATGAAAACTCGTGTCCACATAGGTTAAAATTTTAAAAATGATATAAATGAGTCCTTATTGAACGTATATAGTAAAAAAATTGATACTTATAATCTTATGCAAATTTATATGTTGTTATTTTAAAACAACATATACATTGTATTTTTTAAGATATAAAGTATAAGGGGGTATTTGTTTATAATCCAAAGTTATTAAAAAACATAGAGACTTATAATATTACACTTAACTCTATATAATTTTAAAAATTCAACCACTAAAGTTTTATTAATTACCTCATCTTTTTTTAAGTTTTTGTTCTCACAAATTTGACACCTATACTTTTATGTGTTTTTTTATCAACCAAATTTCTCCACTAATTTTATTAAAGTTTGACCAAAATCAATTTAATTTTGACTTTTATTAACCAATCACATCACACGATTTTGCTTACGTGGCGAAATCGAGCTCTCCTATAAGCCCAATTGTTTTTTCAATAAAAATGAATTGACAAAATCACTCCGAAATGATGTAATTCCTTTATTATATAAAAAATTATGTTGTTACATATTATTATAAAAAAATAACACATAACTAGGTCTTCTTATAAAAAAGACCGGACTTTTTTGTTAACGGCTTTTCAAAAGCCCCGACTTTCGGACCTTTTCGTGAGTTTTTTTAGGCTTTGGGTTTATCCCTTGCCGCATGCCCAAACCATATAGGACTTTGATGAAAAAGATAAGGACAATTAGGCCAATTGAGCTAGGCCGCGCTTTTTTGAGCCGGGCCTAAGCCCGTTCTCGGGCTTTGCCTCATTTGTGCATCTCTAACTCCAATTAGCACTTGAATAAGTTGTAGTTGTTATCTCTACTATATATAAAGTACTTACGATTTTTATTTCTTAGGGCATGCTTGGTAGGGAGTTATGGGTGGGGGGGGGGGGGAAGGAATGGGAAAGATAATGAAAAAAGGTGGTTGTTAGAGTATAATGTAATGACCCATTACCCACTATTGGGTAATGGGTCATTATCTAATAAATTGAGAGGAATGTTTTTCTTTCCCTTTCCATTTCCCGACTATTATCATTGTAATTCCCTTTCCCTTTCCTTTGTTTGAACCAAGCACACCCTTAAAATTTTAAAGCTTACACATTTGCTCTTATTATTATTATTATTATTATTATTATTATTATTATCACTTCATTTGAAAATCATAGGAAATTACAAGAAATTAGTGGGGAGCCGAGAAACTAACTGGGCCCCGACTCCTCTAGCAATAACAAAACAAACCCTACTAAAAATATAGTTAGCACCACGCGTGCCAATTTCTTGAGTGATCGAGTACTTTCGGATTCGCTTCAGCAGGGTCACTACCTCCTTCTCGAGTTAACCAAAGGAAGAAAAAGAGAAGGGGATGAACCCATATCCAATATCAGCGCATTTGGTTTCGGCAGATTTCGACGCTTACGGCTGTGCATTTCAATCACCGCCCGCCACAAAGTCAGCCATACCAGCCAAGGTCAAGGCGATGACCCAGAAGATCAACACACACATCAAGGCCTCTCTCCCATGAGTAAAGTAACAAGTAAGCTGGGCGTAGGTGTTTGTCCCTCTCTCCGCAGAGCCCGATATCAACTTCTTTACGAGCCGAAACCCCTACCCGGGAGCAGATATCAGCGAGAGTATCACGCACCACATTATGTCGATGTTTAATACCAATAACACCTGCACATGATACGGCATGATCCCTATAGATATCACCCGTAAATACCTTGGAACAAGCGGAGCACAACATCTGAGTAGAGAAAAGGGGAACACCTAGTCGATAGCATAAAACACACCGGTAGGTTTTAGCATTCATAGTCTGCCCCAACCCAACTATCGGGACTACTCTGAGCCAATCTGAAGTGTGGTCTTCCATTTGCGATCTCCATAGGGCTATCTGTCTAGCAGATAAGCAGAAGGTGGATTCAGCCTCTTTTGTGACACGTGTGAAATATAAATCTGCCAATTTATTCATGAGTTTGGGGGGAGCAATCTCACAAGAGCTACCCAAAAGGTCGGTCTCCATTTTCTCGTTAAAAAGACGCAGGGCATCATCAAAGGAAGATCCAGAAGCACCAACACCAGACTGCCGAAGAAGTTCAGTCTGCAGGCTGGCCGATTGGAGTCAAGAAGCCAGGAAGGCATTGTTAATACAAATAAGCCGTAAAAACGTTTATTTATATTTTACGATCTTCTAATGTTTTGTCGATAACAAACGTAAAATCATTTTAACGAAACTAATAGAGTACGTAAATAGTTTGAGTTAATAGTTTTCTAACACACTTACGTTTTCACATAAAACACCAAAACAAGCCTAAGTGATTTTATGATTTAGATACATATGTACAACAACTAGTGTTTACATATTGGGTTAACATATACTTAAACTAAGTATACTAAAATGGGTAAAAAAACATGTAAATACTAAAATGGGTAAAAACATGTAAATACTAAAATGGGTAATAAACTAGCAAATGGTATTGACCCATAACCCATGGTTTTATATATACCACTTAACCAAGTTCATTGTATCTAGAAAGAAAACCATGGATCAACCCATAACCCATGACCCATAACCAAAAATACCCATGGGCAAAGAGGAACGTTCCACGGATCCCTGGCTTTATGCTAGCCGGATCCCAAGTGGAAGGGATCCGTGGGATCCGGGAACAGTAGAGAATTTTCTCTATAAATAGAGAGCCATTTCTTCCTTTCTATCACTTTTACACACATACTTCCCCAAAGTATTCTAACCCTCAAACCTCAGATCTAAGTGATCTATGTATTTTGTCTTTTGTTTTTGTGTGATCTTCTAGGTTCCTCTTAAAGGAGAGATCACCACTTCTTGAAGATGTGCAAGCTCAACTTCATGAGTTGCCATGCTTCGTCATCATCAAGACTACTAAGGTTCTCTTGTTGATAGTTCTTCCTTTCTCCATAGATGTTGGGTTGAAGGCATTAGTGAAGAATGCCGAAAGTGTCAAGATGAAAGCATTAGTGAAAGATGCTCATCATCTAGGTCAAAGCATTAGTGAAGGATGCTAAAGGTGTCAAGACGAAGGCATTAGTGAAGGGTGCCAAGCGTTGTGTCAAAGGCATTACTGAAGGATGCCAAAGAATCAAATCAAGTAGCATTTGTGAAGAAATGCCTAGGTCGTATAATCGATGAGGTGCATCATTATACATATAAGTATTTGTTCATTTGCAAGGATGGTGATATCCTTGATGGTGTTGTAACAAGGAGTAGATCTCCTTGAGATTAGGTGTTGTATCGTGAAGGGTAGTAGTTCCTCTATAGTAATGGAACTAGATGCTTAGCCTAGTACCTAATAAAGGGTAGGCGACGTTGTGATAGGATTAGTTCTCCTAAGGTGTGAAAGAACTCGGTGGTTAGCCTAGCACCGTATAAAGGGTAGGCGACATTGTGTTAGGTGTGGTTCGCCTTGGTGTGAAAGAACTCGGTATTTAGCTTTGTACCGTAAAAAGGTTCAGCGACGTTGTGAAGGCTTCTCCACCACAAGGAGTTGGTGTAGTGCTTACGAACTCTCGAGTAGGTGACTCGGGGAGTGGAGTAGGGCAAGGAAGGTGTCCTTGTAGACGAACCACTATAAATAACTTGTGTCGTGGTGATGTGTTTCTTACTCTTTATCTTTCATTACACGCTTATATATCTATCTATCAACGTCCAACATAAACAACCAAATAGATTGACATAAGTCGATCTAAATATTTAAAAGAAAGTTTTAAATTGGTAAAACTATTCAACCCCCCCCCCCTTCTAGTTTTCCACAATTGGCATCAGAGCTTCGTTACAAAGTTTCTTAGAGTATGTTGTACTTTAAAAACTTGATACGATCCATGTATATTTGAAAACTACAAAGAAGGATTATGTTTGTCATATTTTAAAATCACTATATTGTTTATTGTTGGACAATGATAGAATGCTCTAACATTTTTTTTCTTAAAGCATTATCCATACTTGGATTTGGAGTTACCAAGAAAAGCATAAAGAATTTTCTAAATATTTCCTTTCGTAAAAAAAAGAATATTTAGCCAAGGTATGATTACTAATCACTTGCTCTTAATTTTATTATTGAAATCTTAGTTGCATGATTTATTAGTAATTGCTTTAATAGTTATCTATATTAAAGTCATCATCAAGAATAGTATTCTTCAACTTATTTGTAGAGACTACACTATGATTTCGTAATAATGACATTTTGGTTATTTGATAACCATTATCATTATTCATCACAAAGAATTTATTGGCACTTCATCTATGTCAATAAATTTCCATGTGAAACTTCTTATATTATAATAAAATGGGATTTTATTATAATGTTTGAAAATCTTCCCAAGAATTATGACTAATTCTTAAAAAGGGAACCTCGTCTAATAGGAATAGTACTGAACCTTCAAAAACCTCAAATCACAAGTCTTAGAACCTTAACACCAAAACATTAGGATTTTTAGAACTCCCAAAACATAGTTATCAAGGAATGTTTGAGCTGATTTTTGCTGTTATGCCGGATCCCTCAGTTTACACGAGCCGGATCCCAAATGAGAGGGATCCGTGGGATCCGTGCAAAGAAGACAAGATAAGCTAAAATGATCACTGTGGATGTTCCACAATCATACTTTCCCCTTAAAGACTCACGAACAAAAACCTAACTACTGTTCATAGGAGCAACTTGATCATTTCTCTCAAGCATAACAATCAATTGTGTAAGTATAATCTTCACTACATTGTTGATTTCATTCTTTGATTACTAGGATTACAAGTTCTTCATTTTAGAGGTTGGGTTCAAGTGGGTTTGTCATAATTTGTTATCACATTGTTTTCTAAGATAACTCAAATCAAAGAATTAACATTGTTAATACAAATTAAACTCATTTCTTGAATTCAATAAAAATCAATTGAGCAAAATTGTGATCAAACCCTCTAGGCTACTATTCACAATTAACACCACATTGTGGTTGCATTGTTTAGGAACAATCATGCCAAGCAACAAGCAACAAGATTACCAAGACACCGCCCACTACATACCCATGTATCATAGGAAAAATGGTCTAAGTCCGGACGATAGAAAGGCCTTTAAGTTGCTTGAAAGGAGACTATTTCATGAAGGGAGAGTTGTTGATCCATCTTTTCTTGCAAATACCGACGTAAAGGAAGTTTTTGCAACTATTGGATTTGATTGTTTATTGGATATAAACGAACAAATTTGCCCGGTCTTTGTGCTTGAGTTTTACAAGACAATGGGGATAATTAGAAATGATGATGGGTCCATATCAATTGAATTCACCATCAATGAGCGAGAGTTTAGTCTTTCACTTATAGAGTTTGGAAGAATTATAGGAGTTCCATATCAAGGCGTTTGTATGTACTCGAATGAATGGTCTTTGGAACAACTACACACAATGGTTGATCATCATTATATTTACTACAATTTGATCCCGGAAGCAACCACGGTGAAGGACACCGTGTTCATGCCAAGAGCCTCACCATCAAGAGTCACAAGGAAGCCAAAAGTGACCCATAGGGATCCTTTTCAAATGGAGCTTTCGGAAATGTATGCATTGTATAGGAAGTGGGAGGATGTGATTAGAGAAAATGTGGTGTGCCTAGTAGGGAACAAGGACCACCCCAACGCATGTCTAAGCTTCATGATCTATTGCCTAGTGACCAATACTCAATTCAACCTTGCTTACTACATGGTCAAAAGAATGGCAAGTGTTAGAAGCATGGACAAGATGGTGCTTCCGTATGCAATGCTTTTAACCCATCTCGCCAAATTCATCTTTGCTTTAGACCCTTCTCCACAATCCCTTGATCATAGCTTTTGCAATAAGGTTATGGTACCATTAACCGAGG
The DNA here is from genome assembly GCA_910596185.1 of Chrysanthemum makinoi. NCBI lineage: Eukaryota > Viridiplantae > Streptophyta > Magnoliopsida > Asterales > Asteraceae > Chrysanthemum > Chrysanthemum makinoi. The sequence goes on along the minus strand of OU343221.1, from coordinate 347,797,137 downwards.
GTAGAACAACAAGGTTTATGGTGGAAGGCAAGAGACCACACCCACCCACGGACTCCTCGGACGAAAGGGAAAGGCAAGGAGAAGGTGGAGGTGAAAGGAGTAGTAGCAACCCACTCGCAAATATCGATCTTGACCCCTTGGACTACATCAACCAATTGCCAAACATCCCTAATGAATCACCCGAATGGCAACAAACCAAGGGAATCTTCAAATGCTTCGCCAATTTCTTGAAGAAGAAGAAGTGAAGATAGTTCGATGAAGAGTGGAGGACGGGTGAAGAAGTGAAGAAGGAGGAGAAAGGTAAAGTTTGAAGAATCAAACTTATGATGAACAATTTCAAGACAATGATTTGTAAACATTCTTACTTATGCTTGTAGTTTGTAGGTATTGCCATATCGTGGCATTAAACAATCCTAACGTAGGTACTTGGTAAATGAGATTTTACAACCCCTAGAGTGGTTGTTGTCACTCATTCTATGAATTCTAGCTCTTCCTACCTTGGTATACACTATATTAGTTGCGGTATTGTATTTAGTCCCCGTAGAAACAACTAGGAAAAACATTTGATATAAAGTGAAAAGATGCACATTTCTAAAGCTCTCTCGATCTGCAGTAGGCGGATCCCGGTTTTGAACTGGCCGGATCCCTCCCATAAGGGAACGCGGGATCCGTAGCATCGATATGAAATACGATTTGGCTACATCAAAACAGTCTATTAAATCACTTCTAACAAGTCAAATATAAGATACTAGAGCCAACTAAGTCTTTATCAAATAGTTGAAAATCTCACTCTCATCCATGGCTTATCTAGGATACATATTTGAAATATTTTTTGATTTTTCAACTAGTCAAAACTCACCATAATTCTGCTCCAACACTCACACATTATCTATCACGCTTGATAGCACTTAGTTAGGTATATCTTTCAATTTTAGCAAATTGATCTCAACCATCTTTTAATCAAAATTAGGGTCAAAAATTAGCTTTTCATTTCTTCTTATTTTTAAGGATTTTAGTAAATTCCTATTAGGACATCATCTGACTTCTAGGACTTGTTATCACCATTTCTCCACATCAAATTAAATGGAATCATTGTCAAGCATATAGTTAGACTACTCAAGGTCAAATTTTCTTGGCCAAAACCATCATTAAGCACCCTTACTTGTTATGGTTAAGGATTTGAGATATCCAACAGCTAAAGACTTCAAAATTAAGTCAAACCCTCGAAATCCATTAATAACAAACCTTACAAAAGCATAATGATTTCACCTAGACCTTGTCTAAGAGCCGGATCCTTGGTCTTTAACCAGGCGGATCCCTACTGAGAGGGATCCGCGGGATCCGTAGATGCAGAATGCATAAATCAGCTTCTATATTCAAATTCGAGTCACCCTTTGGTTCTCTAACCACTCTTAGCATATATTAATTATCCTCCTAGAGCTGATCAAAACCCCAAGAGCATGCTTAGTCTTCTAAGTGGCCAAGAATTTAATTTCCTAATTCAAAGTTATCCTTTATAAACCCAACAACCTTAGAATTAAGACACCACTCTCAATCAGATCTCAAAAATCAGCAAGAGTTTCTTACTAGCACCATCATCACTATGACTAAGGCTCCTAGTGCTAACTCATCCACTCAAGAACCACCCAAGAAACTTGCTACAATAATACATAAAGTTTCCTCAACCGAATCATCTTCGGTTAAGTCCACCAAAGCTAGGATTTCTCCCACACTAAGAAAACCAATCAAACTAAATCCCAAGAAGAATGTTCCCACTAGGATTTCATCACATAATTCTACTATACCCTCCATAACTCAACCTATTTCATTAGTTCCTAGAGCCACCTCACAATCGTTTGAAGATCCTCAACCCACTTCACTTGAACCTCCACTTCAAAAAACTCAAAACCATGACAAAGAGTGCGATCATTGTAAACATGTTGAAAGATTGAAACATGAACTAGATAGATTGATACATGAACTACAAGCTCAAACTGAGAATGTTTAGGAAAACTCATCTCATCATTTATCGTCATTAAAGCTTTTAGTTGAATCTAAAGTTTGGGGTAACTCATTAGCATTAGTAGCACATGTATGGCTAAAGTTCATTCTCTTAGTTTTTAGAGATTTGGTTGTGTATCTCTTGTTTTATTGAATGAATACTTATATGCTATGATTATTTTTTGTGTTGTGCTTGTTATATTGTACATTTATCTCATTTCCTCAAATAGCATTCCTTGACATTTCTTCACTTCTGAAGAAACAGTAATGTATAGCCGGATCCCTCCCTAATACCTAGACGGATCCCTCCTTGAAGGGAACCGTGGGATCCGTGGTACAGAAGCACAAATTTCTACTAACTTGAGTTGTATTTGCAGGAAATTTTGCACTATACTCTTGTATTCTAACCTTTGTTTTGTAGTTATTCAAAATACACATGAAGATATTGACACCATAAAGCTAGGGGGATCTTTGTGTCAAACAACATTGCAAAATAATTTGCAACTTAATCCAATTTTGGATTACACTTCATGACACCCCATTGCAACATTGCAATATTCAAGGGGGAGCACGCTTTCGTTACTTAGACGAACCATTTGCAAACTTAATTGCAAACACAATTAGTTTAGTTTACGTTATGTCCTTGACGCCTTTTTCAAAAGGATGGACTCGTCAAGGGGGAGTTAAGACGAGTACCATTCCCGTCACTTGCTCTCTTTACATTTTTACATTTTTTTTTCTTATAAAAATTGTGTTAGTTTCTTTTAACACTTTTTGTTTCGACAAAAAGGGGAGAAGAAAGTAAAAACTACAAATTCAAACTTTTTACGAATTTTAGATTTTTCCTTAAAATAATTTTATGTTTTGTCATTAACAAAAAGGGGGAGATTATTAATACAAATAAGACGTAAAAACGTTTATTTATATTTTACGATCTTCTAATGTTTTGTCGATAACAAACGTAAAATCATTTTAACGAAACTAATAGAGTACGTAAATAGTTTGAATTAATAGTTTTCTAACACACTTACGTTTTCACATAAAACACTAAAACAAGCCTAAGTGATTTTATGATTTAGATACATATGTACAACAACTAGTGTTTACATATTGGGTTAACATATACTTAAACTAAGTATAATAAAATGGGTAAAAAAACATGTAAATACTAAAATGGGTAAAAACATGTAAATACTAAAATGGGAAATAAACTAGCAAATGGTATTGACCCATAACCCATGGTTTTATATATACCACTTAACCAAATTCATTGTATCTAGAAATAAAACCATGGATCAACCCATAACCCATGACCCATGACCCATAACCAAAAATACCCATGGGCAAAGAGGAGCGTTCCACGGATCCCTGGCTTTGTGCTAGCCAGATCCCAAGTGGAAGGGATCCGTGGGATCCGGGGAACAGTAGAGAATTTTCTCTATAAATAGAGAGCCATTTCTTCCTTTCTATGCTTCACTTTTACACACATACTTCCCCAAAGTATTCTAACCCTCTAACCTCATATCTAAGTGATCTATGTATTTTGTCTTTTGTTTTTGTGTGATCTTCTAGGTTCCTCTTAAAGGAGAGATCACCACTTCTTGAAGACGTGCAAGCTCAAGTCCAAGAGTTGCCATGCTTCGTCATCATCAAGACTACTAAGGTTCTCTTGTTGATAGTTCTTCCTTTCTCCATAGATGTTGGGTTGAAGGCATTATTGAAGAATGCCTAAAGTGTCAAGATGAAAGCATTAGTGAAAGATGCTCATCATCCGTGTCAAAGCATTAGTGAAGGATGCTAAAGGTGTCAAGACGAAGGCATTAGTGAAGCGTGCCAAGCGTTGTGTCAAAGGCATTAGTGAAGATGCCAAAGAATCAAATCAAGTAGCATTTGTGAAGAAATGCCTAGGTCGTATAATCGATGAGGTGCATCATTATACATATAAGTATTTTTTTATTTGCAAGGATGGTGATATCCTTGATGGTGTTGTAACAAGGAGTAGATCTCCTTGAGATTAGGTGTTGTGTCGTGAAGGGTAGTAGTTCCTCCATAGTAATGGAACTAGGTGCTTAGCCTAGTACTTGATAAAGGGTAGCCGACGTTGTGATAGGATTAGTTCTCTTAAGGTGTGAAAGAACTAGGTGGTTAGCCTAGCACCGTATAAAGGGTAGGTGACGTTGTGTTAGGTGTGGTTCGCCTTGGTGTGAAAGAACTCGGTATTTAGCTTTGTACCGGAAAAATGTTAAGCGACGTTGTGAAGGCTTCTCCGCCACAAGGAGTTGGTGTAGTGCTTACGAACTCTCGAGTAGGTGACTCGGGGAGTGGAGTAGGGAAAGGAAGGTGTCCTTGTAGCCGAACCACTATAAATAACTTGTGTCGTGGTGATGTGCTTCTTACTCTTTATCTTTCATTACACGCTTATATATCTATCTATCAACGTCCAACATTAACAACCAAATAGATTGACATAAGTCGATCTAAATATTTAAAATGAAGTTTTAAATTGGTAAAACTATTCAACCCCCCCCCCTTCTAGTTTTCCACAGGCATAATTCAAAACATCACCAGTAGCGTATACACCAAGCCCCCCAAATTCAAAATGAAGAGTGGCTAGTCTTCATTGCCAATTTCCAAACCCAGGCCCAGAGGCAGTGACAATTCGCTCCAACGAGGAGCGAAGTGCTTCATCGAATGAAATCGAGCACGCTCAAAGACACGGGGGAACATGTGCGCATAGAGAAATATAACTTGGAAATGCCAGCACATGCACGGAGAAGTAGCAACTCACATTGGGGATCATTGAGCTTAGCAACAGCGTCCATAAGTTCAATGGTTTTAGAAACTCGTTTCAAAACGAGCTTACTGCTAAACTCAAGGTCAACACCAACAGGCCCACCCAGCAATTTTGCACCATGTAGGGGCCGGGCAATATTAGGAGGGAAAACACCTGTAAGTCTGCTTCTAGGGTCTTCCCTTGGCCAAAAAACCTCAGTTTTATCAACGTTGAGGTGCAAACCATAACGAGGTCCATCGATCATAATGAGCTCCAGGGCCTTCCCAACGAACAGAGTATCTCCAATGATCGTACCATCATCTAGGTACCACGCTTGAAAGGGGAGAGAAAAGGAGTCTTTGATCTTGCGAGCCAAAGGATGTAGCACCAACGCAAAAAGGAGAGGTCCAAGAGGGTCGCCTTGCTGCACGCCTTGGTGTAACCATAAAGTGTGTTCCCCATTATACAATCTAGCTGGGCTGGAGTAGCAAAATTCGACCCAACGTGATATGGCAGGACAATGGAGGCGAACCTCTTGTAACATAACCTCACGGTCCACCAGATTGAAGGCGTTTTTGAAATCCACCAACAACATCGAAAGACCCACATCATCTCCACGGTCTTCAACAAACCGATTCACGGCATGAAGAATGGCCTCCCCTCCACCAGAAACCCCAACTCCGAACTGTAAATCATTCAAGTACCCATCTAAAGAGTGGCCAATCATCGAAGCTCCCACCTTGAGACTAAACGCCTCCAGAAAGTCCCCACCGCGATAGGACGGATACCACCACCTGGTTTGATCAACGGTGTGAGAGGAGTACTGGCAATATACTCGCCCAAAGCCTTAGGGCATTTACCATCAAGAAAAATATTTACCACCTGGGTGATGGAGTTGATTAACTCATCAGATATAGCCAACGCAATACCGCTAAAACAATCCAATAGGTGTTGGGCACGTAAACCATCCCGACCACACGATGTACCACGGGGGAAACTCTTAATCATGTCAAGAACCACAGCAGGAGATGCAATGAGGTTATTATGATCAATAGGTATATCAGGCAGTGAAGGAGCAAACTTGAAGGGATGCTTAGCCTTAAGGTCCTCAAGGGTAGTATCATTGTAAGGAGCAACACCTGAAGAAGAAAGAACTCTGACAGCGGCAGTATAATGACCATCACAAATCTTCCTCCTACATTGCTTGACATTGCGCTCACCCAATTCCAGATTTTCCTCCTCAATATTAGACCAGGTGGGGGAGGGTTCAGCTAAAACCTCTCTAACAAGCTGCAGACTACCACCAGGCGTACTCCAAGACCGAATTACATTAACGATATATTCTTCTTGACGCTGGCGCTTAGTAGCAGACCTACACTCCATGTGACTCCTCGGGCAAAAGGTTTTAAGGAGACAAAGAGGCAAGGCTAACAGGCTAACCCAACAAGAAATGTCTTCAGTTGTGCAGATCACCTTATCAAGAGCTCCTTTCAAAACATGAGAGAATCTCAAACGGCACTTAGGAGGGATGGATTTGACAGTCTCCAACCCTTTAGCGAGCAAAGTGTCCACTAAATGTAAATCAAAACCAGAGTGCTCTTCCAAAACCAAATCTTCAACGCAAGCCAGCTGAACAGAAGAGGGAACTTGGGGCTTAGCGAGGTCAAATAACACAAATCTAACAACACCATCACCACAATCGGGGGTGGCACAAAATCAGATCCATGTCGACATTTAGAGCGAAGAGTATGTGTCTTAAAGCAAACCCCACAAAACCAAAGACCCATACGTTTCAACGTAACCTCCGCAGCCTAAAAAACAACCAGATTAGTGGCCAAAGAAAGTTTGGTGGTGGCTAGCGCATCTTCATTGAAATGACGATCACGAAGATGAGAAATCAACGAGGTTTTGGTAAGCCCATTCCCACTACCGTCTTGACAACCACTCAAACCCGCAAAGGGACAATGAAACCGAATAATAGCCATAGAGGGATTTTTTTTTTTTATATACAAACCTTAAGAAAACAAACTAAGGCTAAATAAATACAAAGTGTAAAAACCCGTCTACACGCATGATCATATCAAATAAACATAACCAAAATAAACAAAAGATAAACCAAAAGACAAAGTGCATCAGCGTGGCTCCCACCAAATAAACAAATGATAAACCATTTTGCAGCCACCAAGAAACATTATCTTTAAGGCTAAAAGGAATAATGCAACGAGTCACTCACTCCACGTCAGCGCCACCTCAGCTTTCTCTCTCCTACTTTACCACTCACTCACCACCCGTTTTAACACTCACTCACCACACCAAACTCACTCACTCCACATCATCTTTTTTATTTAACACATTCATTTTATTCATAGAATTAAAAAAACATTACATAAAAAGTAAATACGGAAAAAAATACATAACAAATAACGGTAAAAAGATTTTTCATTTTGAGCCAAGTGCTCGATCAAATCGCGGACGAAGGTTTTGATGCTCTTCCGATGATCTGATCCACCTCATAACTCGTTGCACTTGCTCTTCATTTCAAGAACGTCACTGGTGTGCTTCATCCCGAAACCATTTAGGCGAGATTGCAACTTTTTTGTATTTGCGAATCATGTTATGTAATATGATACATGTGTACATCATATTCATAATCCTATTTTTATTTTGCTTTCGTGTTGGATTGGCTATTATTGCCCATTTTTTCTTAAGAACACCAAACGCCGCTCAATATCCTTCCTTGCCGATTCTTGCTTTCTTTATACAAAATTCGTTTATGATCATCATCTGTTTGGTTCCGTAATCGTCTTAACAAGAGGCGCAGTTGATATATCCCACAACAAGATAGTATCCATGTGGGTAACTTACTCCGTTAGCCACAAAGGAACCTCAGTGCGTCCGGTTTTGAGATCGTTAAATAATGGGGATTGATACAAAACATTGATGTCGTTGTTCGACCCCGCAACACCAAAGAAAGCATGCCATATCCACAAGTCTTGTGATGCAACTGCTTCAAGTAAAATGAACGGATTCGGACCATGATCACGTCTAACATATTGAGCTTTGTAGGCGCATCGGACAACCGAACCACTCCCAGTCGGTACAATCAAGACTACCTAACATCCCCGGAAACCCGTGCTTTGCTTCGTGATGCCGATAAAGTTTTTCAACATCAGTCACCGTAGGTTTCCTCAAATACTCAGGGCCAAAAATCTGCATCACAGCTTCACAAAAATTGTCAAGAGACTCTCGCGAGGTTCTCTCACTTATTTGCATATATTCATCTAGAAAACTTGCACTAACACCGTACGCCAATTGACGAATCGCAGCCGTGCACTTTATCAACGAGGATATACCTTCTCGCCCGAACAATCAGATTACCCGAAAGTAAGCAGAGTGATTGGTTACCGCATTTACTATACGGTTGTAAAGTGGACGAGCCATTCGAAACGTTTTTCTAAATCGTCGATCGTCGTACATCGGGTTAGCGAAAAAAGGTCGCTACTAGACGCTCATGAGCACCCGCTCGATCTCTGGTTATGGTGGTTCTCGACAATCTAGTATATGTTCGTCTCGACTTAATATACTCGATAGCTTTTTTAATAAAATTTTTCTATGCGGTGCTAACTTCTTCTCCATCTTCTAATAAATCATCCATGCCCATAAACGTATACTGAATTCATTTTGAAGATTTAAATTGTGAAAAGTGTGTGTAAATAAATTGAGAGATGTGTATAAAAATGAAGATGAAATGGTGGGTATTTATAAAAATGAAGATGAAATGAAGATGCAAACGGTTTGGCCAAGCACTCACGCCCGTGGCTCACTCACGATTTGGCCAACCACTCACGCGCGAGTGAAGGCATGGGGGTAAGGGTGAGTGGCTCACGGGGGAGACTCACGGGTGAGTGGCCCTCTATTCCGTCTAGCCTAAGAGCAAGTCGCTTGCCTGAAAGAGCAAACCAACAAAACCACTTTATTAAAAACCAAGTCGTTATCTTGTTATCTATGTCAAAACATAGAAAAACATAGCAACCAAGTCGCTACCAGAAACCCAGGACATAATCTGCTTTTGGTATACTAGACAAAACGCTACCAAATCGACGGAACCCACAGATGGAGGACAATGTCCAAACACCCTGTTACAAAAGATATGGGAAAGGCAACAAGCAGCGGCCACAGGTGATAGGGTTTCAAAGTGAAAACCAAAAGCTGTTACAAAGGGATGCACGCACACGATCAAGGAACCGCCTGTCAAACACACCCCACACTCCAACGGTTGTTGGAAGACTGATGCAACAAGAGTGTTGTAAATGTATGCCTGAGACGATTAGAGGAGACGATCGGGGGATGGATGTAATTCTACATATTAATTTAAACACTAAAACTTAAGTTAAAACAATATTGCAAATTTGTAACTACACACTTCTATAATAATGGTCATTGGGTTCTTAACTACACATATGTATAACGATAATTTGATCTTTAAAATTCAATTTTGTAACTAAATATTATATAATTATCAGTACAATAATCTTAAACTAAAATAATTAGAAAATTTGCAACTTATTATCTTTTGGATGGTTTTACGGACAATCTTACGTTACCATGTCTATAGTATAAATATTAAACAATGGGTGTTAATAAGCTTCATGTAATTGTGAGACACAATTACTATGGATGGTTAATGTAATATACATACTTCGTATCGAGTTACATTTGGCATATGTTTGGCAAATATAGATGTTGCTGGTATTGTTGCTGGTGCTATTATTGATGCAGTGATGCTAATGCTGGTATTTATGTTGATGCTGGAAAAGATTAAAATTGTAGCTTTTTTTTACAGTGGTGCTAGTGTTGAAGCTGAAAAAGATTAAAATCAGTTAATTTGTGAAAAATAATCTCCATAATCTTTTAAAAGCTGATTTTGAGAACTTATTTTTCTAAAATAATTCATAATCTTAGTTTTTTAAACAAAGATTGTTTTTTTTTTACCAAAGCTTGTTTTCCAAAAAAATAATCTTAAGCCTCCATAATCTTCTATAATCTCTCGCGCCAAACATACCCTTCATATTGCCGTTCAAAAAAAAACATACCCTTCATATTTTTTATTAATGAGTTGCCTAAATCTATTTTCATGACAAGTTTCATAATATAATCTAGTATATTCATTCACTTTTACGGCATAAATAAATGACACATGAATCTCCCTTTCATAGCTACAATCAACAATTGCCGCTGCCAACAACCACCACCGAAGTTTTCTTCTTTACTATTCGTATATATCGGCATCAATTATCTTTGCTTTATTTATTTTTCTACCATACCCACAGCATTGCGCAAATACAATGTTAGTAAAAGATGATGAGTTTTGATTGTGTTTATCATAACATATTAATATATAAAATTAGTGGATCATTTTTAGATATGAAGGTCAGGTTATACATATGTGTTTTGCTTATGCGGGTTTTGTAACTACTGAAAATTAAAACCGTGTCAAGATGTTAAGCTGCGGGCACGAAATGATTTATGCATGGTAATATTTCAAACCATTCTTTCATAAGAAGTTCATATGTACATTCTTTAATTACATTGTTTTAATGTCGAAAAGCCTTATGTAGAAATATTTCTATTCTTTATCCCTACCCATGCAGCTTGGAAGAAGCTCAATATACTGTTAGTCTTAGCTACAAGTAACCGTGAAAATGTCTAAATGTAATCAATTACATAAGCTTGCATATATGCTTTTGTGCTTGCGTATATTCTTTATTTATGACACATTGATGCTCTCTAGACTTTCGTATACGATTTAACAAAACACTTTAAACTAATAAATAGAATACAAGAGTAAATAAATGCATATGTGTTTTGATAAGTTAGTTGGGTTAACATTTGTTTCTATTCTTTTAATAAAGTAACACAACAACCTCATTTTCATTACTCATGCAATAAATTGCACAACAACCTCAATATGTAAATAAATGTATTCAATAAACGTATTCACCAACCCGGTTCACTTTTCATTACTCATGCAATAAATTGCACAACAACCTCAATATGTTATTTTGTTTATAAAATGCAAGAGTTCCACTACATAATCTTGCAAGCCAAAGTTGTTTTCTTTCAAAACTATTTTCAAAATTAGGATACTTTGTAGTTTGGATCGATCATCCTTACCACATAATACGAGCTTCATTGATGAAAGTCGTGTATGGCATGTGCCATGGGGATGATATTGCATTTGATTGTTGAAATAGGTGGCCTCGGAATAATATACTCAAGGTAAAATTTCATTTCTTTGTTATATGTTTCAATATATTTCATTTTCAAAGTTATTCATGATGCAAATTTTTATTATTTGTTTTTATTTTGTGCATAAACCAGACTAGTACTTGAGGAATTTATAACCTACTATTGCTTAAAAACAACATTGTTATATTTGTATATAGGTGGATGAGTATATGTATATAGTATTTTTCTCAAATGACATTTGGGCCATAATATTGTTAAGGACGGAAAATGAAATCGTGAAGGATTTTCTAAAGAATATCGACTCGAATAGATGAAATCTAGGATATTACAGTTTAACTTTTACAAGGCGGTTTACTTGAGAAACATATATAAGTCAAGTTTCTTTCAAATGTTAATTGTTTAAATATAATTTATAATATTTGTGCACTGTTTCATGTTGCTTCAAAGCTGTGATTTCTATGCTGATGATACATATTAAGCAAAGATCACTAGACTTTTAAACGCAAAGCAACTATAAAAATGTAGATGCACAAACATAATCTGGTTTTGGTTTTTGACTTATTTAAAATGAAGGTGCACATCATGCCCTTAAATATATCTGATTTAGCATTCCAATGACCTAATGAGTGGTTACGTACTGTTTGCTATTAGGCAGTTGTCCAAATGCTTGGAAGAAATCCGATTTATCCCGATTAACTAGTGCTAACTCCAAACAAGTATAAACAATAACATCAATTTTTTTGGTCCCTTTTTCTTCCTATGTTTAGTTGTAGCATGTACAAGGGTCTTATGTGTACACGTGAAAGTCTTTGCATAGACCATTGTGTGTTAATTGTTTGTAGCATGTACCGGAAGCAGCTTATGCATACATGCCAAAGTGTTTTGCGTAGTGCCTTAAATAATAAAATTTTATTATTATTACCGATTTCAAGAGTGTTCAGAGCATGGTATCAACACACAATATAAAGCTTTGTAATTCCTTGAAGCATGAGCCAGCCCTGGCTATGGGCAGTGTGGGCGATGACACAGGGCAACAAGCAACTAGAGGCCATCAATTTTTTGGTGTTCTGAATGAGTTCTACATTATAAAGATGGTGTTGTGATGATAAAACGGACTGTTGACATGTTGGACTAGTTTTAGAAAACGTTTTTGCTCGAAAAAAAACTTGCAGCGGTAAAAAGAAGAGAGGAGGATGATGACTATTTTGGTCACGTGGGTTATTGAGTAAAAACTAATAAATATTACGGTACTTTTTATTTGTCAAGTACAATAGTACATAGAGTCATAGATAGATCTTTTCAAAAAGAGAATTGATATATACACTATTTTATTTGATAAATATATCATCGTATACAAGCTATATAACACACCGTACAACACTATAATGCACAAATTGTGATTTATGCATCAAAATAAGTGGTGTATGTATCACCCATTTTCGAAAAAGGTACATAGATAGAGAAATCAATTTAATTGTTTAATTTATCTTTTTATCTTTTTCTACTTTTCTATTACAACTTTTTACCATATGTTGATATCCATTATATAGTTTCCGTAAGAGATTATATTTGAAGTTTTACATATTAATAATCAATTAATTTGAATATATATGAAATGAAGACCATATGAATATTACACAATGTGTTAAATCGTATGTGTTTGTGCATATCAGCTTAATTGATTGGATAAACATTTTATATGTTAGCTAGTAATGGTTTTAGACAACATTACGTTAATCAAAGCTCCTATTTCATAATACTGTGTAACTTTTCTTTTCTTTTCTTTTTTATCTTAAAAAAGATAGAGCAGTTAGAAAGAAATAAAAGTAAAAGAAAATATAAATATCATTTTCAGAGGAGTAAAGTTAACACTAAAAATACCCCAAGTAAAATAGTTGTACAAAGTTTATTAAGTTAATATGCGTCTTTATTTGCATGACAAACCATAGATAGTGTGTTATTATTTAGATAGGGATATTTTTATAGTTTCTTGCCCAGGTAATCTCATATCGTTCTTACATACTATAAAATACTTTGAACGCAAGAAGAAGCCCATCATAGTCGAGTTGAATATTGATTGCGTAAAGGTGTTTCAACAGATTAATTGCGCTAATTAAGGGGGACATGGAACAACAAATCAAAGAGAAGGAATCATTACTCAGATCAAGCCGCCATATCTAAGCTCGGGAGAGGACCAGTGTAACTTATATTTGTAGTATTTTATGCAATTATTAACAAATAAGAACGCCTTGAATGTGGCAAATATCAAAATTATAAAATCACTTTTGAAAAAGTATGAAAACATGTGAGTACAGTGTAAGGCGGACATAGAACAATAAATCAAAAGAGAATGAATCTTTACTCAGATCGAGCCAGCCATATCTAAGCAGCGGGAGATAGGTCTAGTGTAACTTACATTTGTAGTGTTTTATGTAATGATATAAGGATGCTCTTGTTTGTAGTTATATCTTTAAACTCTTGAATGAATTAGACCATGCGAGGGATTGGGTGACGTTGCATCGATATTTTATTTTGTGCATTTTGTGCGACATTGATGCCACACGTTTTGGGTGAATTTGCATCAGTTAGACCATGGGAAGATATGAAAAACAAAACAAGAAGTTCAAGGACATACATTAAAATAAAATACAGCAAACAAATGTTTAAAGCTATACTGATGTTCTCAAGGGATTCTTTAGAAAATACTTTGAAGATCTATTAAGGTCAGGGCCATTTTTGAGGGTGTGCAAGGTGAGCGACTGCTTAGAGTCCCAAAATTTTTAAGTGCCTTAAAATTTGTTTCGTTAATAATTATATGCATGTGTACATATATTTTTCATAAAGAAAAAAAATATTTAAATGAGAAAATATCTTAAATGAGTAATATGTTAGAACGTTTAGATCACTAATTGCATTATATATTAAAAATGGTGACACTTTGTATATAACATTTCTTCTCGAAAGGCCTCATTATGTGATTTGGCCAGAACCCTAAAAATTTCATAAATTCTTGAGACGGCCATGGTTAAGGTGAACGCATGATGCGTAGCTGTGACCGGGCCAGACGTTAGCGGCTACACATGATGACAGTTGACATGGACCGATCGTAAAATTATCAAATAACACACGAGGTAGAAGCTGTAACTTTTTGGATTATTTTCCTAATATTTTACCGTCTGTTTTTATAGTTAAGGGGGCGTTATAGTAACTTCATCAAACTGACACTATAAATACTCGAATGTCACACCCTTCAATTTGCAAACAGAAACGCAGCTTTTATTTTTGCTTCAAAGGTAACCAAAATTTTCGCACGATAATATTAATTTGACCTTTTTTTCTTTTTTTTTTCTTTTTCTTTTTTTTCTTCTAATGAGAATGTGTATGATATTGTTTGAGTATGGATACTGATGTATGAGATCTTATCAAGTTATGTAAATCTAAATTGGTTTCTTACGTAATTTTTTGTTAAACAAAAAACAATTGTAGAGTGAGCTAGATCACTATTAAAAGTAGGGATGCAAAAAAACTTGAACCCGACGCCCGAACCTTTTGGATCGGGTTGGGTGTGGTAGAAAATATAAATCTCTAATTTTCTAATAGTTTTCATCTTTGTAATATTGTAAATTGTGATGAAACTTGTTTTGTGTCATAATATTTATTCTAAAGAAGTTGTGATTTATGTCGCGAGTAGCGTATCCTTATTTATATTTAATACTATGGTTTAAGACTTCATAAGGCCGATGCTTAAATTTTTATTAATTGGTTACCGATTATTCAAGTTATTGCATTAAATCATATTGTTAATAGTGTAAAAATAATAATAAATTGGGAATGACACGAGTTTGGTGGAGCATCGTGTCCAAAGAAGCATCTCGAGCCAACGGGGCGTCCGATAACGATGGAGATTGAGGCGGGTTTGGGGATCATTTTCAGAACGGGTTTGGGGATGGGGATGGGGATGGCCACCCAGCCCCAATCCCGCCCAATAGCCATTCCTCATATTACAAGGCAAATTACATGTCTAATGCAGTTTCTATCTTTTTCTCAATGCTCCTTCTTAAGTATTTAACGGGTGATCTTGATATTTGAAGTATCATCTCATTGTGTATTAGGTGAATGAAGTTTCATATATTTTTCGCAGTGCTCCTTCTTAAGTTTTGTTGTGCTATTGTTTTAAAATGCAGATCTTACTATCGATGCAAGTTGATAACATAAAAATTCTATGTCACCAAGTTTAGTTCTTTGTTCTTTAGTTGTGGTTGCACATTTGGTAAAATAGAAAAACAACTACAAACTTGGGGAAAGACATTAAAATTCCAATGTTTTAACTGAATCTTTCAAAAACGTTAACATATTCATGTACACGTGACAGGTGAGGTGGCAACAGCTGCAACAAAGTCCACAGAATGATGGAACAACTCGGAGAGGACGAGATATTTTCCATATTTGAACGAATTCCCAACCGAGAGGACAAAAAATCATTTTCTAAAGTGTGCAAGAGATTCTTGAAAGTTGCATGTTTTCAATTTCGGTCGTTACACAGTCAGCTTCCCGATCTATTGTATGATATACTAATTGCATCCCCGAAAATGGACTCTTTTGTATGTCACAAAACTCTGACAAACAACCACATGAAACTAATAGCCGAATCATGTCCCAATATCAATTATCTGGATCTTTCTTCAAGGCAATACCTTGATCATGCTCATGAGGTGGGTAAGTTGGAGTTTGATGATGTTGGCTTGTGTGCAATCGCGGATACTTGTATTCATTTGGTTTATTTAAATCTATCTGCAAGGTTACACTTTAAGGAAATAGGAATTGGTTCTCTTGTAAGATCATGCAAGGATTTAAAAGTATTAAATTTGAGTCGTTGTTTAAATGTCACTGACAAATCACTGAAACTTATTGGAGAAGCAACTCGTTTAGTGCGGTTATATTTGGATGGTTGTTATTTGATTAGTGATTTGGGTTTGGAGCATTTGGCGAATGGGGATGTGAAGTATTGTTTGGAGGTACTTACTCTAAATAAATGTGATAGGATTACCGATAATGGTATTTTACACTTGAAGAAACTGGTCTGGCTTATAAGCCTGGATTTGTCTAATTGTGGGGCTAACATCACCGACTGTGGGGTTGTGGCCCTATGTGAGCTCCTGGATATTAGTATATTGAGGTTAGGTTCGTTGTTCAGTATAACGGACATTTCATTGATTGAAATTGGTACCAAGTGTTTGGGGTTGTCGCTGATAAGTTTGGAGGGTTGTAGCAGAATTACTAGTGCTGGTTTACTTGCTTTTTCTGGTCATCAAAACTTAACAAAACTTAGGTTGTTCTCATGTTACAATATCTCATGGGAAGATGTTAAGTCAATTGCTTTGACGTGCCCAGAATTGACATGTCTTCAACTTAGCAGGAGAATTAAGAAGCCGATGCCAAAAGCAGGTTATGAGGGCTTATATATTGGTAACAACTACTGCAAGATAGAGTGGAGATGACTTTTGTGTCATTACGGAGTTTTTTTGCTAAACTCGTATGCACTATGCGCTCACAGGTTAGTTATTTTTGTCTCATTTTGCTTCTTTGGTATTGTTTCGCTTTACGCTGCTTCTATAATTGTGTTTCTTTTTTATGTATAGAAATGAAATGAAAGGAGGCATCGTGACCCTCAATTTCGTTTCAAATTCAAGAAGAATTAAGGAGAGACATATGATGCAGCCGTTTAGTTTATTTATGACATTTTGTCATGGTAGAAATTAGTGAGCAGTTGTAATTTTGAATCGGGTTCTACTACCAATTGCAAAGTCTTTAAAAGTGAGTTTCGAAAGGGTATTGCTATTAACTTTGTGACTTTAGACGATGAAAGGATGCTTGCAGATATCCAAAATTTTTACAATGTGGTTGTTGTCGAGGAACTGCTTGCCATCAAACCTTGCTAATCTTATTTAGAAAAAAGATTTTGGGTTTGTGGGTTTTTTCTGAAGAAAAAAGGTTATAACCTGTTTTTTGATGTCTATCGGTTTTGTTTGTTTAATTAATTACTATTATTATTAAAGACTTGGTGCTACAAGATATTTGCAACTCGTGCTAGAAAGTTTTATTTTAACCCGATATGTATGGATTTGTTAATTTACTTTGATCTTCAGGTATGACTGCATTTGCGGGTTAAGTTTCCGTTTTAATATATGGTAGCTGGTTTGATATTTATGACTCAGGCTCTTTGATATGGACACGTTGTTTGCCCAGATATTCATCCGTGAACCACGCACTACACTTACAGCTTAACACCTCCTGTTCCGTTGTTCGCAAATACAGAAATGACAACAAATTCTTTAAGCAATATTGAAACTGCTTATCAAGCTATAACTTTTCATTCAATTATCACTTCAAACTATTGCTAAAGTGGCAACATTTGTTACTCAAACAATTATCATTGATGTACTGTATTATTTGATAGTTTATATACAATAAAGACTTTTTATAGCCCTCTATAAAAGAATCGAAAACAAAGACATTGTCTCCCCCAATGGCGAAAATCACAAACAACTTCATCTGGCCGATTATTATTCACTACTTGAAGTTGGAATTTTTCGATTTCAAATTATTTCAGCATGGAATTTTGTATCCAGGTTTGATTTTTAACTATATATGCATTTTTTTAATAGAAAGGAGTCCATTTTAAGGTTTAACGAAAATGCTTTGCCGACTACCTATTGCCTTGCTTAATCGTTTACGTATAACTTTTCTCTCTGACCTCATGCGGCCTCTCAAAAGAAATGTAAAAGTTTCGCCACTGTGTGATGATCAAATGTGACTATTGAGGAGTTGTCATCAAAGGTTGTTGATTTGCTTTAAGATCTTAGGTTTTGTTGTTGTTTCCTGACAAAGTGAGGTTTTATTTCTTTGACCCATAAAGTGAGTTGTTGTAAAAAAAAAATTCAATCCTGTTTCTATAACTATCACGTCAAATTTTGAAAATGACTAACATAAAGGAATTAATTTTGTTTTTTCAATCAATGTTTCTATGTAAATAAAAAAAATAAAAGAATAAATAAAAATAAAGGAATTAATTTTAGTTATAAAAATTTGATTTAGAGTCATAAAGTATAAACGGACTGGCTATGTAAAAAATAGGCTTTTACGGAAGGGGGGAGCTGGTTCGAACATTCGTCATCCTATTTAAACACAACACACTTTGCCAGCTCCACTACACGTTCAACAATTCACATTCTTAACATTTCTATATTTAGTTAAACCTCTTTTAGTTATTTGTTTCATTTCGCATTCTATATCGAGGAACGATTGTGTTCATAATGGACCCGGTCTTGACACACGATAAGGTTGCATAAGCCGAATGTTTTCATGTTAGAGCGGTTCGAGACGGGAGGAATTTAGTACCTTATAAGTACACTGTTTTGAGACAAAGTAACCACTAGTTAGATAAACTACAATTAGCATTTGAATAAGTTGTGGTTGTTATCTCTACTATATATAATGTATTTAGGACTTTTATTTATAAAAAAAATTTAAGCTTACATATGTGCTATTATTAAAAGTTTTTATTTATTTAAATATTCAATATAATACAAATAACAACTATTCATTATAACTATCAATTATTTGCAATTGTACAAATTAATTTGAACATTAATACTTAAGTTAAACAATATTTTGTAATTACATTACTTCTATGGTAATTGTCATTGAGTTCTTATTTTATATATATATATATATATATATATATATATATATATATATATATATATATATATATATATATATATATATATATATATATGATGATCATCCAATATTTAAAATTCAACTTTGTAACTAAATATTTATATAATTAATTATCACTATAATAATCTTAAATGAAAATCCATTAAAAATTTGGTGAATATCTCATGGATGGTTTTAAGGACGATATGACGTAGTCATGTCTATAAAATAAACATTAAACATGATGTATTAATAAGTTTTGCGTAATTTATGAGATACAATTATTATTGCTGGTGATTTTAATATATCTTTTTTGTCAAGTTACATCTCATAATTTTTATTAAAGAATTGCATAAATTTATATTCATAACGAGTTACATTACATAATCATCGATATATTCATTCACTTTTACGTCATAAATAAACGACACATGAATCTCCTTTTTATAGCTCCAATCAACAATTATCACTGTCAACAACCACCACCAACTTTTTCTTCTTCACCGGCATCAAAATTCTTGTTTTATGTATTTTTTCTGTCGTCACTACAGCATTACGTGAATATCATGCTAGTAAAAGATAATGAGTTTTATGTGTTTATCATTACATATTGCGACACCAAATTAGCGGATCACTTTTAGATATTAAGGTCAGATTATGCATATATGTGTTTTGCTTATGCGGGTTTGTGTAACTTATTCAAAATCAAAACCGTGTTTAGATGTTTAACTAGAATGTGCACGAACGAATGGTTTATTCATGGTAATATTTCTAACCATTCTTTCATAAGAAGCTCATATAAACATTATATGATTATATTGTTTTCATCTCGAAAAGCTTTATGTACAAATGTTTCTATTCTTTATTTCCAACCCATGCTGCTTGGAAAAAGCTCAATATTGTGTTAATCTTAACTACAATTAACCGTGAAAATGTCTATACGTAATCAATTACATAAGCTTGCATATGCTTTTGTGTTTGTGTATATTCTTTATTTCTGAAACACATTAGTTGATGCTCTTTAAACTAATAAATAGAATACAAGAGTTATATAAATGCGTACCTTCTATTTTCATAAATGCATACCTACTCATGCAATAAATTGCACAACCACCTCACATCCTCAATATGAATTCTCTTTATAAAGTGCATTAACTCTAGGCCTCTAGCTACCACATAATCTTGCAAGCCAAAGTTGCTTTTATTCAAAATTATTTTCAAAATCGTAATACTTTGTAGTTTGGATCGATCATCCTTAGCACATAATATGAGTTTCATCGATGAAATTAGGTGTGGGCATGTGCCATGGGGATGATATTGCATTTGATTGTTGAAATAGATGGTCTCGGAATAATATACTCAAGGTAAAATTTCATTTCTTTGTTATATATTTCAATATATTTCATTTTCAAAGTTATTCATGATGCAAATTTTTATTATTTGTTTTGTTTTGTGCATAAATCAGACTAGTACTTGAGGAATTTATAACCTACTATTGCTTAAAAACAACATTGTTATATTTCTATAGGTGGATGAGTACATGTATATAGTATTTTTCTCAAATGACATTTGGGCCATAATATTGTTAAGGACGGAAAATGAAATCGTGAAGGATTTTCTAAAGAATATCGACTCGAATAGATGAAATCTAGGATATTACAGTTTAACTTTTACAAGGCGGTTTACTTGAGAAACATATATAAGTCTAGTTTCTTTCAAATGTTAATTGTTTAAATATAATTTATAATATTTGTGCATTGTTTCATGATTCTTCAAAGCTGTGATTTGTATGCTGATGATACATATTAAGCAGCACTACGACTTTTAAACGCAAAGCAACTATAAAAATGTAGATGCACAAACATAATCTGGTTTTGGTTTTTGACTTATTTAAAATGAAGGTGCACATCATGCCATTAAATATATCTGATTTAGCATTCCAATGACCTAATGAGTGGTTGCGTACTGTTTGCTATTAGGCAGTTGTCCAAATGCTTGGAAGAAATCCGATTTATACCGATTAACTAGTGCTAACTCCAAACAAGTATAAACAATAACATCAATTTTTTTGGTCCGTTTTTCTTCCTATGTTTAGTTGTAGCATGTACAAGGGTCTTATGTGTACACGTGAAAGTTTTTGCATAGACCATTGTGTGTTAATTGTTTGTAGCATGTACCGGAAGCAGCTTATGCATACATGTCAAAGTGTTTTGCGTAGTGCCTTAAATAATAAAATTTTATTATTATTACCGATTTCAAGAGTGTTCAGAGCATGGTATCAACACACAATATAAAGCTTTGTAATTCCTTGAAGCATGGGCCAGCCCTGGCTATGGGCAGTGTGGGCGATGACACAGGGCAACAAGCAACTAGAGGCCATCAATTTTTTGGTGTTCTGAATGAGTTCTACATTATAAAGATGGTGTTGTGATGATAAAACGGACTGTTGACATGTTGGACTAGTTTTAGAAAACGTTTTTGCTCGAAAAAAAACTTGCAGCGGTAAAAAGAAGAGAGGAGGATGATGACTATTTTGGTCACGTGGGTTATTGAGTAAAAACTAATAAATATTACGGTACTTTTTATTTGTCAAATACAATAGTACATAGAGTCATAGATAGATCTTTTCAAAAAGAGAATTGATATATACACCATTTTATTTGATAAATACATCATCTTATACAAGCTATATAACACACCGTACAACACTATAATGCACAAATTATGATTTATGCATCAAAATAAGTGGTGTATGTATCACCCATTTTGAAAAAAGGTACATAGATAGAGAAATCAATTTAATTGTTTAATTTATCTTTTTATCTTTTTCTACTTTTCTATTACAACTTTTTACCATATGTTGATATCCATTATATAGTTTCCGTAAGAGATTATATTTGAAGTTTTACATATTAATAATCAATTAATTTGAATATATATGAAATGAAGACCATATGAATATTACACAATGTGTTAAATCGTATGTGTTTGTGCATATCAGCTTAATTGATTGGATAAACTGTTGAAGATAGTTGTTCAAGCTTATTTTATATAGAAGGACTGAAGTTGACATTTTATCATTCTCATCTTCAGTTGTTTCTAGTTTAAGTTGGTTCTGTCAAGAGTTAAAGTAGAAAATTGGAGTGCAACATTTGAGGCTATATATTCTTCTTATTATCGATTAGGGTTTCATTATCTTGGATCCTCTCTCAATCAGTCTAAATTGTTTCTCTCTCTAAGCATTTGTTATTGTGCGGTATATTGATATCATTCTTGATATCAGGTATGGTATTGTGTATCAAGATCAAACTCTTCATTTGATCTTGTAGTTTGTGTGTTGAGTGTTATTGTAGTGAGGTTGATTGGTGTCTTCCTAGAAGAGATCAATCTTTTCTTGTGTATTCGTTTGGTAAGCACCCATTTGGGGACTTATCTTCTTGACATCATTATAATAAAATTACACCACGGGGTGGTTGGTTGGGTGTACGTATTGATTGTTGTGTGCTCTTGATTGTTTTTACATGGTATCAGAGCTCACGGTTCTGATCTGGTGGTTTTGAGATTCTAGGGTTTCTAGGGTTTTAAAGGTTGATTTGGGTATTTTTGCAATTGGAGGTTTATTTGGTTAATTGAGGCTGTTTCCTTAACGGCCGTGGTTGATTTGATCTGTTTGGGACTAGATCTGGTGATTTTGTGGGTAATTTGGTTAGGGTTTCTTGAAACCCTAATTTGGTTATTTGGGGTTTTTATCCCTGGTGGTTTCTTGATATTTTTGGGCCCGTTCTTGGTTACAATCTCACTAGACTAAGTGAATCTAGTGCGTTTGTACTTCATTCGGCGGTATTTCACTGTAAGTTTACTTCTCTTCTTTTAAGATAACATTTACTTAGTCAAGAATGTGTAAACAGAGTGGTTAACACCTTGACCTGCCAATGAGTGGTAGCACGGAAACCTCTCCCGCCACTCTCAGTCTTCTTGGCTGGTATTTAGTTACTCTTGGGTGTGAGTTTAGTTTATTGTGTCTAGGTCGAAGGAGGATAGGTTTTGGGTTTGAGAAGTTGTGATTGCAACATTGTGGTTGTCTTGGTTTATTAGTTGTTCTTGGTTGTTATTTGTTCTGATTCTGTTGGTTTATTTGTTATCTCTGTCTCATTATGGCTATTGGTGAACCTAGTGGTAATAATGAAATCTTAATTAGTAATCTTGATGCTGGTAATCCTCTTCATATTCAAACTAATGACAATAGTGGTACTGCTCTTATTCCATTTAAACTTGTTGGAACTGAAAATTATAGAATATGGTCTGGTGCTATGAAATTAGCTTTACAAGCTAGGAATAAGTTCAATTTTGTTGATGGTTCTTGTGTTAAAGAAACTTATTCTACTAGTAATGTGCTTGCTTCTCAATGGGATAGATGCAATGCTATTGTTTTAACATGGTTAATGAATTCTGTATCTCAAGATGTTTATATGGGTCTTGTTTATTCTGATAATGCTGCATGTG
Source organism: Chrysanthemum makinoi (assembly GCA_910596185.1). Lineage (NCBI taxonomy): Eukaryota > Viridiplantae > Streptophyta > Magnoliopsida > Asterales > Asteraceae > Chrysanthemum > Chrysanthemum makinoi. The sequence continues at coordinate 347,773,889 of OU343221.1, read as the reverse complement.
TCTGGAAAGAATTACAAGAAACATATGATAAGGTTGATGGTTCTGTGGTTTATAGTCTTTACGAGAAAATTAATTGTGTTAAACAAGGTGGTACTTCTGTTGCTGATTACTATCATAGGCTTAACTCCTTTGTGGAGAGAATTTGATGCTTTAACTAAAGTGCCTATATGTGTTTGTGATGTTAAGTGTTCTTGTCTTTGCTAGTAAAGAGTTGGTGTTGCATAATCAACTTTTGAGATTAATGCAGTTTCTTATGGGTTTGGATGATTGTTATCAACCTGTTAGAACTTCTTTGTTAACTAGGGATCCTCTCCCAGAGGTTAAAGATGCTTATATTACTGTTTCTAGAGAGAGTCTCATAGGGTGTTCTGAGTCTTCTAGTGTTACTGAATCTAAACTGAATGCTTCTTCTTTTGCTGTTAAGTCTTTTAATAACAATAGAAGAGGATTTAATAATAATACTAATAATAACACTAGGAGTACTCCTAATAATAATAACACTATTAATAGAGGTCCTAATCCTAATCTAAATTGCAAAAACTGTGGTAAAATTGGACATACTATTGAAAGGTGTTATGAAATAATTGGTTTTCCTCCTGGTTTTTCTAAACCAAATGGTTCATTTAAGCAAAATGGTTTTAAACAAACATTTAATGCTAATGTTGAGGCTAAACCAAGTGACAAATCTTCTTCTACTAGCACTTCTTCTGGTTTTACTTCTGAACAGATGAAGAAGCTTTTGTCTTTGATTAATGATTCTTCTACTGGAAGCATACATGCCAACATGGCAGGTAGGGCTTCATTCTATAATCATAATGTTTGGTTTAATATGAACTTCTCTAAGTATTATTTTGCTAATTCTAGCCTTACTATTAAGAGTTTGACATTGGGATGGATAATTGATTCTGGTGCTAATCAGCATCTTACTGTTTCTACTAAAGGAATGTTTAACATTGCTGATATATCTAGTTTACATATTACTGTTGGTCATCCTAATGGCACTCTTGCTACTATTAGTCATGTTGGGAATCTTAAGCTCACTAATAATGTGGTTTTATATGATGTTCTTGTTGTGCCTGGTTATTGTGTTAGTCTTTTATCTGTTAATAAACCGATCGAGATAGCAAAATGTTTGTTGGTTTTGATGAGGATAAATGTTATATTCAGGATTTGAAAATGGAGAATGTCTTGGGGACCGGTAGCCAGTCGATGGTGGTATCTGTTTGATATGCATCCTGTGATTCTGTGAGTAATTGTATTCGATTATGTCTCATAATGTGTCTAAGTTTGTATGGCATAATAGACTGGGTCACCCTGCTGATCCAGTTTTGAATGTTCTTCAAACTGATCTTGGTCTTTCCAAGAATACTTCGTTACTGTTTGTGAAATCTGTCATAGGGCTAAACAAACAAGGGAACCTTTTCCTTGTCGGACCATAAGTCGGAGATTTTAGGTGAACTTGTTCATCTTGACTTATGGGGTCCATACAGAGTCACTAGCAGAGAAGGTTATAGATATTTCTTGACTGTTGATGATGATTTCTCTAGGGTCAGTATGGGTATATTTAGTTAAAACTAAAGATGAAGTTTTGATGTTTTGTGACTTTTATAAACATGTTTTCAAATCAGTTTAATTCAAAAATTAAAACTGTAAGGTCTGATAATGGAACTGAATTTGTGAATAAAAAAATGCATCATGTTTTTCTGAACTTGGTATAATACATCAAACTTCTTGTGCTCATACACCTCAGAAAAATGGGATTGCTGAAAGGAAACATAGACACTTGCTTAATGTGCAAGGAGTCTTATGTTTCGTGGGGAATTCCTTTGAAATTCGGTCCGATTGTGTTTTGACTGTTGTCTATTTGATTAACAGGCTGCCATCTTCTGTTTTAAAAGGTAAATGTCCTTTTGAGATGATTCACAAAAGAAAACCTAATCTTTCCCACTTGAGGTCTTTTGGTAATCTTTCCCACTTGAGGTCTTTTGGTTGTCTTCGTTTTGCAACTATTTTAAATAATCATGATAAAATGAGTTTTAGATCTGAAAAATGTATTCTAATTGGTTTTTCTACTGTTAAAAAGGCTTATAAACTTTTAAGCCTAGATTCTAGAAATGTGTTTTTTCATAGAGATGTAAGGTTTTATGAAAATGTTTTTCCTCCTCGAAAATGAAAACCTATGATTCCAGATATACAATGTGTAAAGGAAGGATCATTTGAATTTTTGATAATATTGAGTCTCAAAGTCCCTATGATGATGGGAGAGATACACCAGTTGAGTATGGCAGTGAGACACCTTTCCATTTTGCAGCAGATAATACACAAGGTATTAACACGATCTTGCACAAATGCAACATGAAGGGTGGCAATCTGCAACCAACTATGGTGACCAAAATTGGTCTGAGGGCAATATTAGTCAAAGTCTAAATGAATCATCTCAATCTAGTTATGAAAATGTTGATGTGCGATACTCAATCTCCTATGTTAAGAAGGTCTAGTAGAGAGTCTAAGCAACCTATCAGGTTTAATGATTATGTGCTAAGTTCTAAGTTGAGATATGGTATTGAAAAATATGTGGATTACAAAAGATTGAATGTGCATAATAGATGTTTTGCCTCTTCTTTGAATAAATCTATTGAGCCTACTTGTTTTAGTGATGCTATTAAAGATCCTAATTGGGTTGATGCTATGAATAATGAAGTTGAAGCTTTAAATAGGAATAATACATGGACTGAGTGTAATTTGCCTTTAGGTAGAAAACCTATTGGTTCAAAGTGGATTTGGAAAATTAAATATAAGTCTACAGGAGAAGTGGATAGGTATAAAGCTAGACTTGTTGCTAAAGGTTATAATCAAAGAGAAGGTTTTGAATATGATGAAACCTTTAGTCCCAGTTAAAATGGTTACTGTTAGAAGTCTTATTAGTATTGCTGTCAAAATGTCTTGGCCTTTGTATCAATTGGATGTTAATAATGCTTTCTTGTATGGTGATCTGGTTGAAGATGTTTATATGACTACTGCACGAAGGTTATAACAGTAATGATAAAACTAGAGTATGCAAACTTAATAAATCTTTGTATGGTCTTAAACAGGCACCAAGGCAGTGGAATGCTAAGCTTACAGCTGCCTTGGTTGAACATGGTTTTGTTCAAAGCAAGTTTGATTATTCATTATACATTAAACAAAAAAAGTCTATTTTTGTTGCTCTTCTTGTTTATGTAGATGATATTGTGATAACTGGAAATAATGAGGTTGAGATCAATAGTTTTAAAAGGTTTTTAAACTCAAAGTTTTTAATTAAAGATCTTGGTGAACTTAAATACTTTCTTGGAATTGAAGTATTAAGAAATGATAAAGGTATTTGTATGTCTCAAAGGAAGTATTGTTTAGAATTATTATATGAATATGGCTTGTTAGCTGCTAAACTAGTTGATACTCCTCTACCTGAGAATACTGTGTTGAATCATATAGAAACAAGTAAAGACAAGGGTCTTAAGAATGTTAATGCTTATCAGAAATTAGTTGGAAAACTGATTTATCTAACTAACACTAGGCGATATTAGCTATCTTTGTACATTGTTTGAGTCAACATATGCATTATCCTTTGCAATCACATCTTAAAGCTGCTTTAAGGGTTTTAAAATACTTAAAAGGATCACCTGGGTCCGGTTTCAGTTTAATAAAGAGTCTAGTCTTAAGTCGAGTGCTTACTCAGATGCGGACTGGGCTAAATGTCCTAAAACAAGAAAATCAATTCTATGGATTTTGTGTTTTCTTGGGTGATTCTTTAATTTCTTGGAGAAGTAAAAAGCAGGCAACATTGTCTAAAAGTTCTGCTGGCAAGAATATAGAAGTCTTGCATCTGTGGCTTGTGAAGTCATATGGTTGAGTAATCTTTTGCATGGTTTGGGTCTAAGTGAATTGTTTCCTGTTAATGTGTATTGTGATAGTAGTGCTGCAATTCAAATTGCTGCTAACCCGCTTTCCATGAGAAAACAAAGCATTTTGAAATTGATGTGCATTTTGTTAGAGAAAAGGTGGTCAGCTGGTGTTATAGTCACTAAAAGGTTCATCTTGATGAGCAGCTGCTGACATTTTACAAAATGTCTTGGTCAAGCTCAACATAAAGTGCTTTGCAAAAATCTTGGTCTTGTTGATATGTTTGCGGTATTAATAATTCGGTTCGATATAAATGATGATCAAGTTAAAGAGAATTTTGGAAATCACTTGAGGAGGGTGTTGAAGATAGTTGTTCAAGCTTATTTTATATAGAAGGACTGAAGTTGACATTTTATCATTCTCATCTTCGGTTGTTTCTAGTTTAAGTTGGTTCTGTCAAGAGTTAAAGTAGAGGGGCTGGAGTGCAACATTTGAGGCTATATATTCTTCTTATTCTGATTAGGGTTTCATTATCTTGGATCCTCTCTCAATCAGTCTAAATTGTTTCTCTCTCTAAGCATTTGTTATTGTTCGGTATATTGATATCATTCTTGATATCAGGTTTGGTATTGTGTATCAAGATCAAACTCTTCATTTGATCTTGTAGTTTGTGTGTTGAGTGTTATTGTAGTGAGGTTGATTGGTGTCTTCCTAGAAGAGATCAATCTTTTCTTGTGTATTCGTTTGGTAAGCACCCATTTGGGGACTTATCTTCTTGACATCATTATAATAAAATTACACCACGGGGTGGTTGGTTGGGTGTACGTATTGATTGTTGTGTGCTCTTGATTGTTTTTACATAAACATTTTATATGTTAGCTAGTATTGGTTTTAGACAACATTACGTTAATCAAAGCTCCTATTTCATAATACAGTGTAACTTTTCTTTTCTTTTCTTTTTTATCTTAAAAAAGATAGAGCAGTTAGAAAGAAATAAAAGTAAAAGAAAATATAAATATCGTTTTCAGAGGAGTAAAGTTAACACTAAAAATACCCCAAGTAAAATAGTTGTCCAAAGTTTATTAAGTTAATATGCGTCTTTATTTGCATGACAAACCATAGATAGTGTGTTATTATTTAGATAGGGATATTTTTATAGTTTCTTGCCCAGGTCAGCAAAAATCTCTAGACCGGCTCTGCTTGAAACAAAGGATAGTTTATTCTCCAACTTATACTCAAAAAGAAGGTTACAGGACTTGAGGGTTTTATTGAATATATTCCATTCTATAATCATCGTTGTATATATTGATACGAAGACTGTTTTGTGCTGCTGGCACATGTAATATAGGTCTAGTGAAGAAATTCGTTGCATTTGTAGTGTTTTATGCTCTGTTGTAAAAATTGGCCCAGGCGGCCGATTTATCCTCGCATAATCGCTGATCGGTCACTAATCGCCCGGATTTATCATAATCGGCCTATTTAATCGGTTTGGTCAAAGATCGCTTAAAATCGGTCAACAAACCGATTAATCAGACAAAATCGGTCTAATCGGATTAATCGGACAAAATGCTTAAAAATCGGTCAACAAAATCGCTTATAAATAGGACAAAATCGCTTAAAAATCGGTCAACGAATCGATTAATCGGTAAAAATTGGTCAAATATCGCTTAAAAATTGTCAACAAACCGAGTATTCTCTATATTCGACTTTAAGCTTTGAAGAATTATTATTATGTTTATATTTGAACACTTGAAATATTTAAACTTTGATGCACTATGCTTATCTCATACATATAATATAATATAATATAATATCTAAAATTACAATTTTGTGCATAAAAATTTCAATCCGATTAATCTCCGCCTAACCGAGTAATCACTAGGCCTACCCGAACGCCTCACTAGCGCCTAACGATTTTTACAACCTTGGTTTTATGTAACGATATGCTCTTTTTTGTAGTTGAATCTTAAAACTCTGGAATGAATTAGAGCATGCGAGGGATTTGGTGAGAAATTTTATAATGTGGATGTCTAGTAACTGCCATGAAACGTTTGAACTTGTTTTTGATAATAAGGTGGTTTTGCTGTTTTGAGTTACATAATGAAATGATAATAAGGTGGTTTTGTTGTTTTGAGTTACATAAGGTGTTGATTTATGCTAATAAGGTTTTGCCGTTTTGAGCTACACATGGTGTTGATTTATGTGATTTGTTAGGACATAAGGTGTTGATTTATGCGATTTGTAGGGTTTTGTTGATTCAGTTACATAAGGTGTTGATTTATGCGATTTTTAAGGTTTTGCTGTTTTAAAGGAGAAAAAATCGTGTTTAGGTTTTGTGAATATTGTGATTGTTCAAGTGGTTTGCACATTTTGTTATACTTTTTGAATATCGAAGGAACCTATAAGGAATCAATGTTTGCTCAATTGCGTTGTCTATTCGTGTTACGGTTTAGTGATGTTAGTTTAATGTAATGTAGATTTACTCAACTAGTGATACTCTCTATGAGTAAATGGTACATTGTGAACTACTCAATGTGGATATGAATCTTATCTAATAGTAGAATTCTGTTTAATTACATTGTGTTATTGATTGAATCACGATTTGTTTTCGTGTTTTGGCTATGTTAGTTTAATGTAATGTAGATTTACTGAACTAGTGATACTCTCTATGAGTAAATGGTATATTGTGAACTACTCACTGTGGATATGAATCTTATCCAATAGTAGAATCCTGTTTAATTACATTGTGTTATTGATTGGATCACTATTTGTTTTCGTGTTTTGGCTTTGTAGATTTTAGGTTAGGCTAGAGAATGTAGATGTAATACTGATATTTTGATTTTGATGCTTATTGAATATAGAAGGAAACTATAAGTTTGGTCCATTATTTTGATGCTTAATATTAATGTACTTATGCAGTGACAGTATATGCTATATATTGTGATGCTTATCAATGTGGGGATGTTGAATATGCGTAAAAGCTTGCAAAAGTTAGTACAAAAATGAAAGTTAAGAAGATAGTTTTCGTTTTACTTTCTGTGTCTCTTTAGTTAATGTCATCATCTTCTCTTTGTACATCTGGTATACAATGATCTTAGCTGAAATTTGTTTGTAGATCTGTGTTAATATTTGGTGGTTAGTTTATTAGTTTTATTATATTACACTATGAAAGCTTGACTTGTTCATCTATTTTGCAGCTGAATCAAGACCTGCTGCATATTGTGATGCTTATCAATGTGGGGATGTTGAATATGTGTAGAATCTTGTAAAATTTAGTACATAAATGAAGGTTAAGAAGATAGTTTTCGTTTTACTTTATGTGTCTCTTTAGTTAATGTCATCATCTTCTCTTTGTACATCTGGTATACAATGATCTTAGCTGAATTTTGTTTGTAGATATGTGTTAATATTTGGTGGTTAGTTTATTAGTTTTAGTATATTACACTATGAAAGCTTGACTTGTTCATCTATTTTGCAGCTGAATCAAGACCTGTTGTTGAAGTAAAACAAATCCGTCTACTCTGGGTCCCATTATGTTTGGTGACGATCTGGAGCGACCAGTACCAGGAAGAGCTAGCTACAAGCAATATGGGAACCCGTGAAGATTCTGGATGAAACTTCTGGGCTGGAAATTGGAAGCTGCAAAAATTTTCCAGCTGTGGAAGTCGGGTAATTCTACACCATGGTTTCTCAGAGAGTTTAAGTCATCTTCTCAGCAGTTCAAAGATCATCCGTTTGCTGTTTTCAGTGTGTGCTTTCGAAGTGATGCTTACGTGAGAGCGGAAACTAGGTTTTCAAAAGCAGCCGATGCTCTGGTCAAGCCTGCTTCTCTACTGAAACAAAACATCACTCCAGTGACACCTGCGAGAAGTGCTACAGGTAGAAGTCATGCTAAACGTTCAACTTTGAAAAAAGCTAAAAGGGAAACATATAAGTATTATGGTCGTGTTTAGGACAGCTCTATTCAGACCCGCTCCCTATCTCAAGAAATACTTAAGGATGATATGGCTGTTGTTAAAGATATGTTGTCAAATTCGGCTTCTAGGCCTACTTTGACGGAGGGAGCTGTTTCTGTTGGGATTTTAGAACAAGTTAACCAGTAACCTCTACGAGTACGCAGCGGATATAGAATCTAGTTAATGCAATTATGTTAAGCACGTATTTAATAAACAAATAATTAATACAATATTAATTAATTAAAAGGGATAAAAGAAACCCTAACCTTGTTTGGCAATTGATCTCTATTAACGGAACAAGAAACCAATACGAAACTAAGCACCTAAAATAGATGCCTCTACGAGTATCACACACAAACACTTAAACCAAGTACGTTCGATTAGAGCTAGTCTAGAACGTTAAAAACAATCAACACCTTGAATTACTTGAATACCACGAACTAGAAAAACCCAAGAACCAAATCTTGCTTCTGCCCGAGATACTGTTGTCCGAGAAGACAACTTCTTTGTCACCCGATATCGGACAAAGAATGTCCGATATATGTTTCCCTTTTCTGTCCAATAAAGCCAAACAGAAAAACAGTTTCTTGCTGTCACAATTCTCTAGGAACCAGTAGAAACAAACTAATCAATCTCCTTTATACAACCTTGGATCAATGAGATAGCAAGTAAAAGAGTTTGACCAAAACAACCAATATTCTAATCATTTTTATTGAAAACCAATCAGATATATATCCTAGTGGCAAATTAATTACATGTCTAATGCAGTTTTCTATCTTTTTCTCAATGCTCCTTCTTAAGTATTTCTCGGGTGATCTGGATATTTGAAGTATCATCTCATTGCGTATTGGGTGAAGTTTTCTATCTTTTTCGCAATGCTCCTTCTTAAGTTTTGTTGTGCTGTTGTTTTAAAATGCATATTTTACTATCGATACAAGTTGATAACGTAGGAATTCTATGTCAGCAAGTTTAGCTCTTTGTTCTTTAGTTGTTGTTGCACATTTGGTAAAATAGAAAAACAACTAAAAACCTTGGGGAAAGACATTAAAATATCAATGTTTTAACTAACTCTTTCAGAAACGTTAACGTATTCATGTACACATGACAGGTGAGGTGGCAACAAAGTCCACAAAATGATGGAACGACTCGGAGAGGATGAGATATTATCCATATTTGAACGAAATCCCAACCGAGAGGACAAAAAGTCATTTTCTAAAGTGTGCAAACGATTCTTGAAAGTTGCATGTTTTCAACTTCGGCCGTTACACAATCAGCTTTCTGATCTATTGTATGATATACTAATTGCATCCCCGAAAATTGACACTTTTAAATGTCACAAACATCTGACAAACAACCACATGAAACTAATAGCGAAGTCAAGCCCCAATATCAAGGGCCTGGATCTTTCTTCATGGCAATACCTTCATCATGCTCATGAGGTGGGTAAGTTGGAGTGTGATGATGTTGGCTTGTGTGCAATCGCGGATACTTGTATTCATTTGGTATGTGTGCATCTATCTGGGAGGTTACGTTTTAAGGAAATAGGAATTGGTTCTCTTATAAGATCATGCAAGAATTTAAAAATATTAAATTTGAGTAGTTGTTTAAATGTTAATGACAAATCACTGAAAGTTATTGGAGAAGCAACTCGTATTAGGCTGTTAAATTTGGGAGGTTGTAATTTGATTAGTGATTTGGGTTTGGAGTATTTGGCGAATGGGGATTTGAAGTACTGTTTGGAGGTACTTACTCTAAATAATTGTGATATGATTACAAATAATGGTATTTTCCAGTTGAAGAAACTGGTTAGTCTTAGAACCCTGGATTTGTCTAATTGTGGGGCTAACATCACCGACTGTGGGGTTGTGGCCCTATGCGAGCTCCCGGTTATTAGGATATTGAGTTTAGGTTCCTTGCTAAATATAACGGACATTTCATTGCATGAAATTGGTTGCAAGTGTTTGAAGTTGACGTTGATAAGTTTAGAGGGTTGTAGCAAAATTACTAGTGCTGGTTTACGTGCTTTATCTGGTCATCAACACTTAACTGAACTTTGGTTGTTCTTGAAGGTGCTAATCTCGACATTGCTTCAAACAATAGGACCAAACTTGCTCGTTATAAAGATTTCAACCGCCAGGCGGTTATAGGTAGTTAGAAGGTAGTTATGTAACCATTTTCTAGTTACAAGCAGTTATGGACGGTTACATATAGTTGGTCATAAACGGTTGTTTCCTAACCGACACAACGGTTGGGTCATGCCTTTTCGTTTAGTACTTATACTCGATGTATGAATCATTTCTATGTTAGACGATTTAGTTATTCAAGTTTTATTTGTTTGCATTTCATATCGACTCATTTGGGACCAACAGTTCTCATGTTATAATATCTCATGGGAAGATGTTAAGTCAATTGCTTTGACGTGCCAAGATTTGATGCATCTTAAACTCAGCAGGAAAATTAAGAAGCCGATGCCAAAAGCTGGTTATGAGGACTTTTATATCCATAACAACCACTAATATTGTTGGTTTTATGGATATAAATTAGTAGACGTGAGTTAGGATCGAACTCGAGACCACGGGATTGCACACTTTTCGTATAAGAATTAAAGTTAATAATTAAATGTAACAGTTATATTTATTTATTAATTAAATGAAATAACATAACGGACGTTAAGTAATTAGTTGTAATGGACTAACGGTCGTTAAATGTAATTGGAAAAGGACTAAGTTGTAAATATTGGGAAGGTTCCGGAATCCTCTTGTGGGATTACTAACCGATCGGTCAAGGGAGACCAAACCCAACCCAACTACAACTCAAACTTGTTCACGAAATTAGTTTGGGTATAAATACAAAACCAAAGGTGTTTGTAATTTATCTCTTGTACTTATAAGCTAAAACCTAAAATAGTTTGTGTGTGTTTTTGCTTGTGTTCGGTCGACAATCACACCAAGGGTGTCGATCCATAAACTTTTCCAAACCAAATTGTTTTGTTTAATTAAAACTAGCATTCCTTTAATTCGGTATAGTACGTGTGTACAAGAAAGTGATACTAACACATTATTGTTAGTATTCTTGGATTGAATTACAAAATCGGTAAGGGGTAATTCACATAATCCTATAAACCCTAATTATGGTTCATCTCAATTGCTAGTTTGTGGATTTGATTCTTGTTCGGCTAGAATCAAGAAAGGTACGCATACTTTATTCTTTAGTTAATTAATTATTCGTTATATGTTCCCATACGCTTCTGCACTTACTTGATGTTTATTGCTTATATTTATTATTAGTCATGTTATATAATTCCAACAGTGGCATAACGAGCTTGGTTTAATGAGTAATTAATTACTAAACACGTAAAAGCGAATATTGTATGTTGTTTGATATGATTATTCTAGGGTTTTGGTTATTATTATATAAACCCTAATTTTAGGGTTAGGGCTTTTGCTCTAATTGGGTTTTAAATTTTTTTATGCATCGAATTAAATTTTTTTTATGGGTCGAAAGCCTAAATTTTTTTTAGTCGATTGTTTTTAAAAATTGTTTTAGGGTTTATTATAATTGTTATGTTATCAATATCGAAACCTAGAATTAATATATTTGTTACGTGATATATATTCATGAATAAATTGTTATGTGACATGGAATTGTATGTGATCTTGTGACAACGTGAATAAATTGTCATGTTAAATCCATGAAAACGTGCATGTTTGGCATGGATTATTGTCGATATATATAGTTAATTGTTAAGTTTTATACACATGTTTATTATTTTGATAAATCTTGAATTGGGGAATACCTCAATAATATTAATGAATCAATTATGTGCAATTTGGTATATTCTAATTATGGCTTACGCAATCGATTCGTCAATGTATGTGGCTCACTTTCAATTGTGCGAGTGAAAGCCCTAGTTAATATATACGTTAATTAACCTAGATATTGATTATTAATAGGTTTTATCAAATAAGTTGCATGTGGCTACTTGTAAACGCGTTGTTAGTTATGTGCGCATTGTTTTATAGTTATTTATTTTTTATTTGTATACTTGTTTGTTTATTATGTGAGACAGTTTTAAGCAAAGGGTAATTTTGAATAGAAAAATAATGCGGACTAAACAATGGCGGAATTTGATTTGTTTTTTGAAGAGTTAAGTTTTCAATTGTTTAATTGATTGATGATTTTGGTACAAAAAGTGAGAACGGCTCACCCAATTAGACGGACTGTGTGGGAAGTACTAGGAGGGGAGCGTATTAAATTGTGACCCTAAAGAGGGAGGTTATTGCTTCAGCGCCGACCAAACTCCCCGCTTGCTTGCGAGTCAAATTGGAGTAACGAAGTAGGCTATGCGTACAAAATCATCTTAAGGGCGAATTAGTTTTAATTCCATGCGCCACTTTGGTGGTATTTACCCGAAACACTAAATGTTTACACTTATGCAAAAGTACGGTATAATGGACGATAATTAACGCTAAATTCCTTGATTCGTGAACCCAATACCTCAATCAAAACTTTGATAATTTGATCTTTATGAATTGGTAATAAAAAGTTTTTTATTAAATTTATGCTACAAGATGAATGCATGACATCTTTGTACATATTTGATTTGACCACATAAAATCAAAACTAGTACCCTTATAAATTAAGTTATGTGCCATCTAATTAAAAGGAACACTTGAAGTTGCAATTTACGTCATGACAGTACTTGGCGAGATTGTGATGGAGAGGTAAATCTTTATGTAAAGTCAGACCTTACATGAACATATTTGTAGTTCTTTAAGTTAGACACTTAAGTTGAGTAGGAAGTGAGACCTGGACTCAAGGCATAAGATGGGATGAAACATGTTTATATTTGCAATAGCGTTGGAAAATATAAATCCCATCATGATATAGGAATTGGAAATTGTTTGCCAATTATTGTTCGACAGATTACCTTATTATATGCTTTCGTTACTAGCAGATCAACTGATGTAATGAACCTATGATAATTTGGATCCTAGTTTTCGAGAAAATTCTATGGTCATATGAATAACACCTTGGGTATTTTATTTTCTTGAAAAGTTTAATTATCGAAAATACTAAAATTGAATTTTGCTAATTCTTTAAATGTATTAATGCAACATTAAACCGTAAACGTAGGTTATTCTTTTACTGGTAAATTGATCTACACCTGTAATGGTTTTTGGTAGAGTCACCTTTGCTAAAGGAATAAACCTAATCATCTTTTCATAAGAAAGAGTGAGATTCAATTCTATTCCTTTTCATGAATGAAGAAATGTATGAGAGGACAATTAGAATTGTCTAAATTCTAAATACATAACTCGTAACCAAATTTTAATTGTTAAGAAAATTGCATGTTTCTGAGTTATTAAATTAGAAGCTAGACTAATTACTGTATAATTGGTAAAAGACAAACTAACATATTTTATCTAGTTGTTTTGTTTTGACCATTTAAAAGTACTACTTACAATTGTTGGAATAATACAATTTTTCAAGTTAATAGCATTGATGGATAGTTCATCATCTACATAGTAGAATACATTCTTTTAGTACATAAGTAATTGTTATGTATGGACTTTATCAAAAGTGTATGGAAGTAAATAGAACACTATTTTCTTTCACTGGTTAATGAAATACTTACAATGTTGTCAAATCCAGTGGGAGTATTGTTCTTATTACTGAATAAGGAATTAATGTAATGATCTCTAATTCAGTGGGAGTTACAAGCTTTGTTATCTTGGTAGTAACCCAGATTATCTCTAGAATGTCTTAAGATAATTACTTTCCACTTGTAGACACTTATGTTTCCAAGGATAGTCATGTACGTTTCCTTATTAGACAATGAAGTGGTTCTACATCTACTAGTTATGCTAATATCAATGACACAATCATATTAGTCACATAAACAAACATATGTCGTGTTGTTTATCTGCTACATGATGTTGTTCCATCCACAAGTGGGAGAAATCTATATTGCGTGCAAGGTACAACATATATGTATATGATTTAAAGGATTCTCTTGACTACAAGGTAAGAGACTAACATTCTAATATAACTTGTACATACCTAATTCAAGAAGAACATGGCAAGATTGCAACAACAAAGTAAATCTCTATGTGAAGTCAGACTTTGCATGGACATATTTGCAGTTTCTAAATTAGACAAGTATTTAGAACATGTGTCAAAATGATATATAAGACTACTTCAAATTAGATACTTATGTATTACTAGAAGGACATAAATAAATGAAGTAATCTAATACTACTTTAATTTGTTTATTTATGTATTTTGAATGACATAAATGAAAAATAATGCAGTCCTACATTATTATGAAGTAAATAAATTAACTTGAAATTACTATTGAAACCAAGAGTTGTGTTCATAATTACTTTAGTTAAACATGTTTATGATTCATTGTAAAGACATTAACATAAAGTCTTTTAAGACTTATAATAAAGTAAGACGTTAATTTGTTATGTTTTTTAATTAAGACATATACAAGAAGTCATTGAGTTGATCAATGATTTATAACGTATAATGGGACTATAACAGTTTATGTTTTCTTGATGAGACATGGATATGAAGTGACTTCGTTAAAGAGTACCTGTGTTATAAAGCATGCAATTGGCTTGAAAAGTCTATTATACCATTAAGTTGACTTGGTAAATAGGTAAGCCAAAAGGAATATGTTTATCTTATATGTTGTTAGATTGTCTGACAATATTAATTCTAATGAATACCACAAGTTGATGGTATTTTCAGTTAGGAGAATCAAATTCTATTTGATTTGTTTGATTCAAGATAATCATAACTTCTTTCTTAAAAAGTAACAAGGTTAGAAAATTGAGTATAGATTGAATATACTCAATATGACTCCAACCTAGAAGATTGATAAAACACCATTTTATTATGGAATGTGATGAATCACATTAAGTTTTAAAATTGAAGATTCTGAATTTGTTAAACTACTTATGAATAGGTTATTAACAAACTAAAGCCAGGAATTATCAATGTGTATTTGTAATGTCCCAAAAAGAGAATAATGTAGTTTTACTCTAACTGCTAAGTATATATAGATAGTCTATATATTACAAAAGGCAAGTGGGAATTTTTGAAAGATAAAATTACAAGATACATAATCTTCTTAAATACACTAGTAAATATCATGATGAGGCTAGATATGAAATGTTAACCTCAAGATGATGGAATTTTCATTCATAGATCTGCAAGGATATCTCAGATATTTGATTTATATGCTGAGAAGAACATGAGTTACAGGATTATAGTAAACCTTATAATCATTATAATGGATTATCAAATATTGAATTGGGTAAATTACTCTTACTATGAATGTTAAAGATGTTGTCCATAAAGATAATCAATTTTGGAAATTTGGTTTATCTTAATAGTTAGACTAGAGAATGAAGATGAGTTTCTTCAAAGAGATGAAAAACTCTAGTGGTTTAAATCTTTATGTAGAAATCATATGGACAAATTTGTACACATATTTAATGTATGTTTTATGACAATATTATTAATCATACTTAAGCAATTAATTGTGATTGAATAATTTTTCCTAAACACAGTAAATATATAAAGATAATAATTGTCATACTTGTTTTCATTAATATGAAATATGACAATGGAATATCAAAACTCTTTCTTGAGAAATTACTTGAGCGAGGACGGTAAGTAATCGAAAGGTTTTTTGAATTCATATAATCTTTAGAAGTGTACGAAGTGCAATAATTCATGAATGGATAAATGCATGCATCTTTGAAATTATTCTTATGTTTAGTTATTAAAACATAGTTTTGATTTATAATTGAAATAAGATAAATTTTAAGTATTCCTGAAAGCTAGTAGGAGTATTATGTTAATGTTTTAAATCTTATATGTTGTATAACATATAGGAAGTAACATTCCTTGTAAGCTAAATGTTAAGTCTTAGATTGGAAAGAAACTTCACTTGTAAGATTTAAGAATTAAAACATACAACCTTGGAATATATGTTTATTATTAATAAACATGTGCAGTAAAATAAATGATTCTAATAAAACATGATATATCATTTGGGAAATGGATAAATATCTTTTGACAAGATAGAATATGAATGAAGTCTAAGTTTGACCTGTAGATTCATCATGTATTGTATTCAAATTGTTGTATCATTCTTGAATGATAGATGACTTGAAAACATTGATATCTAACTAAAAATTATAAGATAACTTGTGTAATGAATATTCTAATAGAATTACATCCTCAGCCTGGAATTGCTCCTAAATTCTATGGATGAATAATATGTCAATTGTTGTGCAAATTGTCATCAGCTTCAAACTTGAAAGTTTGGAAGACATCAAACATTACACACTAAAATATTAAAGTTTACGAGGTTTTAATGAGCATATTGTTGTTTGTATACAATGACGCTGGTTTAATTGAGATGACACTCAATACTAGTCATGGTAGGATTTCATCCTTGTTAATGGCCATGTGAACTAGTTGTGCTACTAAAAGCACAGTTGCATTATGTTAGGTTCCCATATATGTAACACAAGCATCACTATGTAGAATTAAGATGGAGAAGAGATCGGTTGAACAATATCCAAACACACACACACGTAAATATAGAATGGTTAGGCGTAAGGTATGAATGAGAGAATAAATTGAACAACCAACCCTCAAGTGAGGGTTATTACATAGTATTTATAGGAGAGGGAGCTAGGGAAACACTCCTAGTCCCTTCCTTTTCCTTATTGGACTAGGCCTAGGCTTATGGGCCTTCTACATAAGCCTAAGGCTAATTACTAACATAAAGGCCATATTAAGCTAACTATTACATATTAATCACTAACACTTGAAATAGGTTTAGGAGTGATTCCAACAATCTCCCCCTAAGTGTTGGTGATGAATGAATGCTGACGGTGAGGGTGCTGATGTAATAGTAGCTTTGACGTCTTCTTACATTCTTCTTTCTTGTGAGAAGAATTGCCTTGATTCGAACAATATCCCCAGTGTAGAGAAATTGTTTCTTTTGAAGTATTCTGCTTTGACGTCATCTTTGTTCTTTGTGATGATAGTGATAGTATGTTGTTGTTGCTCGCATCGTCGCTCTTCACGCTTCAGTGTCTCCACGTCTTTCTCCAACATGCTCACACGTTCTTTAACGTTGGATTAAAGTTGATGAAGTTCTTTAAGTCTTTAAACTTTGTAGATTCTTTGTTGACGAAGAATCATTCTGACTTTGTGTTGCCTTTGATTATGACAGAACTTTCATAAGTGATGATGTTAGTATGAGCATGTGGAGAATCTGCACGATCAGTCCGCTCCAGAGCTTCCATAAGAAGTAAACATAAGAAAGGTTAGTAATAAGCGGATTCCGGCACTTACAAGTTTGAACTTCGAGAGTGTTAACAGCATAGTGTGAAAACACAACTCTAATTCTCACAAAGGCCGTTCCTGAATCGGAGTCCCACAAGTTAGATAACACGATGTACCGAAGTACATCTACGGTTCAGATGAGTCGTGAGGTACAAGCATCACCTACTCGTAGACCGTTTGAGACCACTAAGCGTAATCCACGGGAGTTACCGAAGTGACCTGTCGGGCTATTTGATGTTGACCCAGCAGAATTTCCATTCAATCACGAGGATCACAAGTGAACCTCTCATAAATGTTCTCGACAGATTGCTAAGATCTGTGTAGGACTCGATAATGTACCACTGAAGTTCTTATTGTTGAACGACAAGTGATAAAATGTCAAGTGTTCCTAAGAGATCTTTTGATGAATCTCGTGGCTCTAAACTCAATAGTGCATTTTGGTTTTCCTGAGCGGAGACTAAGGAGAGGGTCTCCTTCTTCAATACCAGCAATCTCTAATAGAAAGCCGATAGTTTATGTAGGGTTCCCTGTGAGAATGAAACAAACTTCTTTTGAGAGAAACTTGAGTGGCTAAGAAGGTTTAGTGCATGCGTCAGTGGGTCCATGACGACTTTTAATCTTCAATACCGGTGTCATCAAGTGACAACCAGTAGCATATGAATTGAACCCGGTGTCTGCCCTAAGTTGAATAATCTGGAGGGCTATTTCTTTTCACCCTTTACTTTGCATTTCTTTTTTATTCTTCAACTCCTTCTTTCTCCGATTCTCATTTTCTTCTTTTTACAATCATACCTAAGGACTTCTAATTCTAACTATTGGTAGTGTCCTTGGGTAGATCCCTCTGGCTCTGGCGGATCATAGGACAGTTATTCCTAACCTTAATCACCTTATAACTCCATTGCCATAAAACCATTTTTCATGAAAATCTCTCGAAGTGTTTGTGAATGAAAAACATGTTTGAACACTTCAAGAGTTTTAGATTTTCAGAAGTACTCCCCCTCAACATGTGCTTAAGAGTTTTTTTATGGAAATCTGCACAGTGAGGAAAGAGTTCGCACTTTTTGAATTGATCGACTCAAGATAGATAATCCCCTCGCGAGACACGGTTACGTTGAATAGTTAAAGAGTTACATTGTCAGCTTTTAGGTGACAACTAGCTCTAATAACTATCTTGAAGGTGTGGACAAACCTCGAAAGGTTGTCAAACCCGTCAAAGATCATGTCTACCAAGAGTTTCTCGAATGGTACATTCTACTCGGACAAGTCCTTTGCAAGACACGTTTACATCACTAGCGAACTAGCTTGATATTATTACCCGTCCCGGACAAGTCTTTTCGAGTTACTAACAGTTAAGATCTCATCAATTCGTTGGTTAAGTCTATAGCCCAAAGATTCATTTGCATTTACACAACATATTTCTTATCACATAGTTTTTCCCCAAAAATGGCATATAAATGTTATTTTTGAAGAAATGTTGAGAATAAATATGTCCATTTCGAGTTTTATGGGAAGATAACACAAAGAACATTTTGTGAACAAAGTTTTTAAGTCAAATACTCCCCCTCAACAAGTGATATAAACGGTTGAGGTTTTGAAAATCATAAGGGGAAGTACTTGTTTTTTTGAGCAAAACCTTTGAAAATTGAAAGGTTTGATAGGTTTTACTCAAAAGTAAAAAGCTTTCGCTCCTTTTATAAGGATTATGGCACTGAAGCGTACCACAGAGTCCTTTCTTTACAAGAACGGGTTGTACACTAAAATGTGTGCACAAGCCATCGTCATATATATAATCACACATCCAAATAAATATGAAATTGAAACTGATTAAGGGGTACCAGGAATTTCAGGTAGGTCAGCAAGAACTCCAGGAATGCGAACTGATCGTTGATATCCTGTGAGATTAATGCGTTGACGACCACCTACGAAGTTTTCCAATGTTCTGCGGTCCCTTCGAAACAACCTTTCATCAATCATCTTGCTGATTCTCTTGACATACCGTCTTTCCTGAGAATTTCATCTCGTTGGTGACCCAATGCCTTGTTGAATCGCCTTTAACCAGTATGCTAGCCCATCCCTGACATGCTTCAATGTTGAATCTCCAAACTTATGAAGCTCATTACACGCCATCAAGCAGTTGCGGTGGAGTGCATTGCGGTAGACTACTCCAAAGGGTTTGTGATGAGAGGAATTGGGGAGATGGTTGATGTCGAAGTTCTAGTTGAGGTCCGTGAAGTTGACACGAGTTTGATACGACTCAACAAAGAAGTTGCAAATCTTCTACACGTTCGGATTACGATGCCTTGATGAAGATAAGCAAGGACTTGATGTATTCACGTTGAATTTCTGTCGAGAATTGTATCATGCGTCCCTGTACTTTGCAAGATACGATCTTCAATGTCGTTGAGAGACAAATTCTGGAAGTCCGCTTCACAGAAAGCATAGTCCTTTTCGTCTTGTCTTTTGACCACGATGTTCTTTAGGAAGGTGTAGTCCCATTTAGACGAAAGAGCAACCTGGCAGCTTTTGTAGTAGATTCGTCGGCGTTCCGGCCAATGGTGAATCCCATACATTGCATTGATGTCATACTCTTCCACTCTGTTGTTGAACATGTGGGTAGCCTTTTCTTCGATGGCTATGCAGTTGGAGTATATGGCTGCCGGGAATGGAAGTGTCAGTGATGTAGCGTATTTCTTTGAGCTATCGCTACCGTGCAGAAGAAATTCCAGGTCGTTGTTGAAGAAGTATCGAAATGGAATCTTAGGTTGATCTGGTTGACCGATGGTAGGTATGGGTTTAGTCCAGTCTGTGTAGTATGGAGCTTTGTCTTTGCGGGTGTATTCGATGTTTGCTTCAGGGTTGAGCCAATAAATGTTGTTGGACATGGCTCGTGCTATGTTTTCAAGGTGATATTCAACCTCAATAGCACTTTCCGAGCTGTCTTTGAGTATTTGAAAGGCTTCATTCTTGATACGCTTCAAATCTGATTTCGTCATCTTCTTCACTCGGAACTTTGATTGTAGTAACTTAGCATGCTCCAGCGTACTACCTCTTACCATATCTTGGTCTTCGTTAAGGCGGTGTAGCAGCAACAAGTGTGGAAAACCATTCAGATTTGGTGTCATCATCGTCTAGCCATGAAACGACGTCCGCCTTAGTCGTCTTCTTCTTCTTCTTCTTAGGCCTAGAGGAGGATGCTGGTTCCTTTGTTGTTCTGGGAGAGGTGGGTTGTTGTTGGGGCTCGAGATTTCCTCATCGTCACTACCGTATACTCAAAGTGATCACCGGTTTTCGAGTCGGGGTGGTAACTCAGAATCTTGAGGTTTTTCAGTAGAAGAGCGAGGAGGAGATTGTCTTGGTGGTGAGGTCCTTCGGGGTGGAGGTGGCATTGAGGAAGATTCACCAGACTTCTTTGGACGTTTAGGTGCAGAATCCTTGTCGTTATCATCGTCATCTCTTAGTCGTTTTGGTTGACTTGCTGATTCTTTGCATGAATACCTGAGTTGATAGTCTAATAGAGTCTCAAAAACTTAGCTTCATCCGAGTGAAGGTTCCAGCTTTTGACATTTGCATCACTAATTTAGCGATTAACTTCGGTTTGAAAAGGTCGATTCTTTGGACATTATATTTTTAACCAATGCGACGATGTTTGGAGTAAGTTGTCTGGAGAATACTTTTCTAGTCACACCGGGACAAAGATCGTAGAAGAAACTTGTGAGTATATTCTCTTGCCGTCTTCTCCAATTCCTTTTGGAATCTCCTTTGATAAACTTCTGGATTTGTTCCCTTTCTGTCAACAACTCGTTTATCCCGTCTTGAAGAAAGTTGATTCTGTCAGCGAGTTGATTCAGCTTTTTGTTGATAACATCCTTCTTCTATACTTGCTTGATGCTTTAACAATCCTTGTTTTATCCAGGATAACCAAGAGTCTGTTGGTTTCTTCACAGATTTGGAGGTGGATTTGGTTGATCTTTTGGATGGTGGTGGTGAGGAATGAGAAGATGAGTCCGATGATGAGATGTGAGGTGAATCTGGGTCCTTTGGAGGATCGAAGTTTTCTCCTGAACAATTGGACGTTGAGAAGAAAATCATCATAGTCATCTTTTCAGTTTTAGTTTTTCGCTTTGGCATGAGTGCAGCCTCTTCATCGCTTTTTCTTTCTAGATTTCTTTTTCTTGTTCCTCCGGGGGTTTTTGTTGTTGCACAAGAGTGGTGGCACCAGTTCGCTTATCTGGTTGATTAACCGCATCAGGAATTGGTGAAGATTGAACTCCACCACTTGATCCTCTGGGGCCACCCATTTGATCCTTTGCAAATGCGTAGGCAAGATATTTATGTCTGAGTTCCTTCAACTTCCTTTCATATTCCTTTTGCTCATCTATTAGTTCTTCTTCAGAACTCTTCTTATCATGTTCAATCACAGGAGTTTTCCCTTTACCTTTGTCAGCTGGTGGACTGGGAGGTTTAGCTACTGATTGAGTAACGTCGGTTGCAGTTTTAGAGTAGAAGACCTCTTCGTCTGATTCTTGTTTCCGAGCTTTCATCCACTAGTTGTCTTTGAGGTTCAGGCTTGGGAGTGGGAATAGGAAGAGCTTCTTTAGGAGGAACTTTCCTTTTAAGTGCGGGTTTCCTCTTAGGGAACTTCCTTTGACTCTCTATGCTTGCAACACTCCCTGCACTACCTCTTCGGTTTTCCGTAGGTGTACCGAAGACTTATCATCGAGAACCAACTTTAACTTCATCAATCTACCGATACCTTTCGTATGAGTAAATCTGTTTAATTGCATCAGAGAGAAGGTGGTCCGGCAGCACATCACCTTGTTTCTTTGTTGTTGACTCCTTGAATCTGACCATTAGAGTAGGTTCATACAACATGTCGTGATTGTTGGGGTCATTGAGTCTCTTGGGGATATCAAGATTGAGTCCAAGAGCTCTTTGGATCAACAGTTTAGTGTATCTGATATAAGGGATCTTTGAGCCAAGCTTCTTGAGGAATGTCATCATGTCGTCCCATATCAGAGCTTCGACTTCAATGTGCTTCATGTTGAACAAAGCCCAAAGATTTGCGGTTCCATGAGCTTGGGATGCTCATAGCCACCTGTCACGACCGGAAACCGACTTGGTGATGATGATGTAGAGAGTTCTCAAAGGTTGAGGAATATTCTTAAGATCCACATGTGAATGCTTAGTGATTACCTCGTAGCTTCGTCTTAATAACCAATGTCGATTAGGAACTGTAGAACAGTATGTTCAGTTGGTGTGGCATTGAGTTCGGTTGGCTCGATGATCGGAATGAGAAGAATGCCCTTAATTCTGCAGTGTGATGGTGACTTGTTTGTGGTTGAGAGTCACAGCATGTTGATTACGTCCTTTGATCTTTTGCATTGTATTCCAAGGCTGATGAATGTAGATCTCTCGGAACAAGATTGCAGAGTTGGAGAGCATGTTCTGAAAAGGATGATTCTTGAGAATATCCATAGCAATCAAGCAAGAGGACTATGAGCAGGTGAGAGTTTCAAAGTCAACACGAAGGTTGTTCTTTCCAATCTTCATCGAATAGCCATTTGGGAAGATATCAGCAATGGTGAGAACATTTGGTGCATCCACATTCATTTGAGCGTCCATGTCGTGATCTGAAATACATTTAGCCAAAAGAACCAAAATATCGAAAGACATTATGTTAGTAAACAGATGGTTTTATTGTCTAATTATTGAATGTGCAATGTTGATGATTGTTACGAGTCCACAATCACTTGTTTGTTCAAAAGTCCAATGACGTCGTGATAAGTTTTGTGAGTTAGTTAACTTTAGGTTTTAAAGTTTATGTTAACACATATTTTTCACAAAGTATTAAACGCTTTAAGCTTATTAGTGACATTATTGGTTTCGTGACGTTATGATTAGTTTATTTACAAGTTTGCACGTGCAACAATTCATGATGAAGGTTTAATCAAGACTTAGGTGTAGGAATGGTAGCTTATGCGTAAACGGAGTTATACGTAAAGCAAACTTATGCGTAGGACCTTGTCTTACGCGCGAAGAAATATTACGCGTAGGAAAAAGGGGTCCTTATGCGTAGAGCTTACGCGTAAACGTATATAAACCTTACGCGTAAGGCTTACACGTAAGAGTAGACCTTATCGCGTAGATGTCATGTTTACACATATCCTTCACAGGATACGCGTAGTCCCATATGTAGAACCTTACGCATAAATGCTACGCGTAAGATTTCTCTTACGCATAACATGCTACGCGTAAGGTGATCCTTATGCGTAGATGTATAACAACCTTGATTCTGAATATTACGTGTTGCAAACCTGAAATAAAATCATCATAGCATCAATATTAACACCTACTTTCATTCTATAACAGATCATGGCATGAGTGCTTATCAAACAGTTCTGCAGAAAACCTTATGCGTAGAACTTAAATCCTAGTTTCAAGAATTACGCGTAAGAAATCTAGCCATGGAAATTGCACCAAACTTTTTCTGGTAAGTCTAAGATGTTATGTGAGTGAAATGACCAAGTTTTAACACTAAATTCACAGTGAATCAAAAATACCCAAATCTCAAGAACATTAAACCCTAATTTCTAATTCTGTCATATTTGGTGTTTCTGGGCAAGTTCTAGCAATGGATAAGTTCAATTCATCATCAAAACAACTTCATACAACAATATTTTTAACCAGAAACACTCTCATTTGAAAACACCCAAACCCACGCATAAACCCTAATTTCAAGAAGCATTCAATTCGTATTTATGGGCGAGTATTGATGATAAAAATGGACTCATATTGATTAAATACACGTTTTGACCTAACCATTTTAACCAAAAACACTCAAACATGATTATGTGTTCTTAAACTTACGCGTAGACCACAAAAATCACTATATATCAAGATTTAACCGTTGGATTTATGAAAAATTCAAAACCATTGTTTAAAAACTTGTTATAAACACAGAAACACTTACAGATTGATGATCGAAACTTCGGATTAGCCGGTTCAATTTTAGGTGTAGGATTAGTTAGTTGTGTGTAATAAATGAGAAGTGAAAGTTAGGTGGAGGAGTTTTATTTAAAATAACTTTAAGCTTTTGGCAGTTTTAGTCCCTCCACCTTTTCCATTTTCATCCAAGGCCTTTTAACTTCCATTATGGTTATCAAACGAAGATTATTTGGAAATAACTTTGACGACACTCCCCCTTGACTTAAGAAATAATGAAAGTTTATAAATTTTAGTCCGAGGAGTGTCAGAAACCATAAATGTGACCACCATTATTAAAGAAACAACCTGGATAAGGTAACATGCAAGTACACGATTATTTTGAAACAGTTAAGTATTTAATTTTCTCCCCCTCAACACTTGATCGGAAAAAAATACTGAATTTTAAAAGATTAGAGTGTTGATGGAAGAAATGTACTTGCCATGTTAAGAGAAAAATGGATAGAAGAATATTTTTGTTGTTTTATCTGATTTTATATTTTTGTATTTTGTTTTTGAAAAATATTTACAAAAGAGGTTTTGGTGTTTGACTGGTTTTTAAGAATGTTTTAAGAGTTCACCCAGTTCCTCTTGAGTCAAACACCGCATACCAATCCGGTGGACCAACTCATTAAACCTAGCAGGAGCTAAGGCTTTGGTGAGAAGATCTGGAAATTGGTATTCTGTACCCACAAAATATAATTCAACGATTACCACTGTTCCACGTGGTCCTTGATGAAATGATATCGAAGATCGATGTGCTTTGATTTCGAGTGTTGAACTGAGTTTCACGAGATCGCAATAGCACTCCGATTGTTGCGCATACATCGGGATTCTATCAAATACGTAACCATAGTCTTTGAGTTGTGTTCTCATCCAAATGACTTGAGCACAACATGCCGACATGGCTACATATTCTGCTTCGGTTGAGGACAGCGATGTACAATCCCGCTTCTTCGATTGCCATGACACCAGTTTATCACCAAGAAATTGTAAAGCTCCTTAAGTACTTTTACGTGAATCTAAGCATCCTGCGTGATCAGCGTCTGAAAAGGCGATTAGTTCAAAACCAGAATCCTTTGGATACCAGATTCCCAAATTAATGGTTCCCTTGATGTATAGGAGGATTCTTTTAGCCTCTGAGAGATGGGTTTCAGTTGGTCTCGACTGATAACGGGAGCAAAGATATACGGCAAAAACAATATCGGGCCCTGCTAGCATGTTAGATACATGAGAGACCCAATGATACTACGGTATTTGGTAGGGTCCACCAATTTCCCATGTAAATCAGCGTCTAGCTTCTTGGTATGAGCCATTGGTGTGGCATAGGTGTCACAGTTTTGCATTCCAAATTTGTGTAACAATTCAAGGGCATATTTGGACTGACTCAAGAAAATACCACGGGGTGATTGATGAACTTGCGTTCCAAGGAAGAATGTGAGTTCACCCATCATTGACATTTCAAAATGTTTTGTCATAAGTTTTGCAAAAGCATTTGAGTATTTTAAATGTGTTGACCCAAAAATGATGTCATCCACATAAATTTGAACGATTAAGATGTGAGCCCCGTGATATTGTAAAAAGAGTGTAGGGTCGACCGAACCTTTGGTGAACTTATTGGCAATAAGAAAGGATGATAACTTATCGCACTTACCGGGCGGGCTTGTTTGAGACCGTAGAGAGCTTTCTTCAGGTTTGTAAACATGATTAGGGAACCTCGGATCAACGAATCCTTCTGGCTAGCTAACATAAACCGTTTCCTTCAGTTTTCCATTGAGAAAAGCAGTTTTGACATCCATTTGAAAGACCGTGATGTTCATGTGAGCCGCAAATGCCAGAAAAATCCGAACTGCCTCAAGACGCAGCAACCGGAGCAAATGATTCTTCAAAGTCAATACCCTCTTCCTGTCTATAACCCTTAGCCACCAGACGTGACTTGTTTCTGATTACGGTTCCTTCAGGATCCAATTTGTTTTTCCAAATCCATTTTAGACCAATGACGAAGACCCCTTTTGGCCTTTCAACCAGTTCCCATACTTCAAGACGTTTGAATTGATTGAGTTCTTCCTGCATGGATTCAATCCAGTTGTCCTTTGTCATTGCGTCTCTAATGTTTTAGGCTGATTGGCGGTGAGTGCATAAATGCAATGTTCACCATCTGTGTGAAGACGTTGTCTCGTTACTACTGGTTGATTCGGGTTGCCAATAATATTCTCAAGGGGATGGTCTTTTGTCAAACGATGTGTGGAAGGTTGATGTTGATATGCATTGTGCATATTTTGAGGATTCAAATGGCTTGTAGATGATTCCGCAACATCGGGTGCAGCAGTTTCATTGGCGAACGGGTTAAAGAATGCATTTGGATCAAAATCTGTAGGTGGGGTTACATCATTCAACATCATCGGTTCTCGTCATTGGAAGCGGTTTGTTCAACTGTTGTTGTAGAGTCAACGGTGGTGCTTCTTGAAGTTGTTGTAGCGGTGTATCGGTATAGGAGTATTATCGTGTTGAAGCGGAAATGCGGATACACACGAGCACGTTCATCAATATCGTCACCGAACGAGGAGCAAATAGCCTTTCCATTTGTTGACGCAGTAAGTCGAGGGCTTTGTATCGGTGATGATGGGATTTGGGAAAGTTTAGCGGTTGTGACCGGGTTCCAATGTTATACTTAGAAGCCATTTCAAGAAGCTCATCAAAATTAGCATGAATCATTTCCATAACTTGCTTTGTACGACGATTCCATATCCGGTAACCTTTTGAAGTTCTCACAAGATCCAATAAATACTCCAATGTCGGCTTTGGCTTTGAGCTTTCCAAAGTCATCACGATCATTATTCGGATAGCAAAGGGATCCAAATACATGAAAGTGTTTAAGATTCGGTTTTCGGTTGTGGAGAAGCTCAAATGGTGTTTTGTGTGACGCTTTGTGATCATTGAATGGTTTTGAGTGTAGCATGCATTCAGGCGGCTTCAGCCCACAAGTAATCTGGAAGTTTAGCATTGATTAACATCGTTCTTGTAGCTTCCACTAACGTCGGTTTCCGTCTTTCAACAACTCCGTTTTATTCTGGTGTGCGGGCAATAGATGTTTGATGCTCAATTCCCACTTTCTCATAATATTCCGAAGAGTTTGATTCACAAATTCAGTTCCTTTGTCTGTTCGAATTTGTCCGACGGATTGTTCCTGAGCTGAATTTGAATTTTCGTGAGAAAGGTGATGATCATCCGTGGAGCTTGATCTTTCACTGAAGAAAGTAAACCCATGTCCATCTTGAGTAGTCATCAACAATTACCAAGATGTAGCGTTTGCCATTAATCGTTTTGCACGCCGCCACACAAATCCATGTGAAGAAGATGAAGCACATGCTGAGAGTCGTGTTCCACCTTTGAAGGAAAATGAGCACGAGTGCTTTTCCCTTGTTCACAAGCTGAGCATAGGTGATCATTAGAATACCGAAATCAAAGGGAGACCTTCAACAATTTTGTGTCGAAAGGTTGGTTATGGTTTGAAAGTTTAGATGTGAGAGACGACGGTGCCATAGCCAAGATTTTGTAGATGTAGCCTTTGAGAGTAGACAAATGGGAGATGAAGCAATCATGTCTTGCATGGAGATAGTGTAGAGACTAGATGAGCGTTGACCAGACATAAGATCATTTCCTTGTAGATCACGAATGAAACAACTTTTCTCCCTAAAAGCGACTTCCAAGTCTCCATCACAAAATTGACCAACAGAAAAGAGATTGTGACCGAAGCCTTCCACATAATAAACCCGGCTAATTTCGATGTTGCCGTTAATGTAGTCTCCGTAGCCCATGATAGTTGCGAAGTGATCATTCCCGAATCTGACAGTGCTAATGAACTTTGCAACAAAGTTTGATAACAGTTTAAGGTTTCCTGTCATGTGTCGGGAACATCCGCTATCAACAATCAAAGGATGATCTCAGATCACCTGCATTACACAGAGCACTGGTACAGATGGAATAGAGTAGATGTGGAACCCAATGAGTTAGAGGGTTCCTGGCAGATTATAGTTGAAATACACACATCAATGATTTTAAGCATCCATTTAAATCCTAGTGTATTATGTATCCATTTCCGCCATCTCCAACTAGTCTTAGCTTTAGTCTTAGTGAATGTGCTAGGTGGTACAACAATCCTGGAGGTGATACCTGGAACTACAGGGACATCAATTCGTTTCTTAGAATCTAAAGAAGGTGGTTTACCAAGCACATACTTAGAAGCATTAGTGGGCCTAGAGGTATTCCGAATCTTAGGATTCCGTAAACGTGACAAGATAGCCTTAGCAACATATTTATCATGACAATCGAAGCATACTTTTTACGACAAATAACACAAGATGCATCGGTGAATATCAAAAGTACTTAGTTGTTCAATATTAGTTACAACACTTTTTCCATTACATTTGCCATAATGCATATCTAAAGTGGGTGCAACTGGAGTCTTATTCAATGTCCTATGGTGTTCTTCTACTTCAACATTCTTTATTTGTCTTTTCTTAGGTCGCAACATCCTATTCTTCCTTGTATTGCAAATTTCCTAGGCGTGAAGTGCTTGGACGTTTGGAAAAGAGGCAACTAGTCCTGTTTCAGTAGAGGGAAGCACATTAGTAACTTGTGTTTTGTCGGTAGGGTACTGGGGACATGATTGCTAAGTGTTACACGTGCAACTCTCTTAATGATGCTAGGCTGAACTTGTTCATACTTTCCTAACATTTTCCTTAACTTAAAAAGAGTGTGCACCAGCTCTTGATTTTCAGAACGAAGATTTCCAGAAAAATTCATGACTTCTGTTAATCCAAATATCGTCATTAAACGTTATTTATATTTTTGATCTTTACCTAAGTTTTGTTAACGACAAAAGTAAATTTAATTTGTATAAAAGCTTAAAGCTTGTCAAGTTTAATAGATATTAAAACAAGCTTTTTCAAACAATATATTCATCATTCAAGCATTTACATTTATGATTAGTAACATCTTGATATGACTCTAATCATTATGTATGATAGTAGTTTTTAGAATGTGTTAGGTTCTTAAAACCAAACACTACTTAAGTACTTGCATATTTCTAAAAATAGAAATACAACATATGACATCATGTGATGCATCATGGAAATCATTGAAGATTTCATTAGATATTTTGTGTGGATTTGTACTCTTCATATCTTACACAATCTCACTTAGATAGAGTTGACTTTTGCAAAGATTTGATATCTTGTGGACCGGTACCAATTTAGTACCGGCGGAACCCTTTTAAGGGTTTCGCGGTCCGTGGACGCTCCTGTCCATTTTGGCTATAAATAGCAATGCCAAGCCAAGTAGTTTTTATCCCTTTCTAACATACTCTCATACATATCTTCTCTCTAACCTTTCTAACTCAGTTTCATATCATATTAGTGATCTCTTTTGTAGCAAAGAAGATCAAGTCATATTCAAGCTTCAAACGAGAAGTTGGAAGTCTTGTTTGTTTAGTGTTGTATGATCTTGTGTTGATTCATACTTCATTGTTGTATTAAACCATCATAATCTTGTGAGTGTGAGTGGTTAGTATTTTAGTCCTCAAAATACATTGTGTGTGGGAGTGGTTGTACCCTTGGAAAGAACTCGACATCTAGCTTATTGTCGGAAATAGTGTAGCGTTTAAGTGTAAAGGTTTTCTCCGCGGTGAAAGGAGCTTGTTGACTAGTGAAGTTAAACTCTCGAGTGTGAGACTCGGGAGTGGAGTAGGGCAAGGAAAAGAGTCCTTGTAGACCGAACCACTATAAACAACTTGTTGTGGTTTGATCATTTCTTTCCTTATTTACTCTTTACATATTGCTTGCATATTTCATTAACATATCTAAGATCAATATCAATTGATCTTTCAATAAGTTTCAAAACAAAGTTTTAATTGGTAAACTATTCAACCCCCTTCTAGTTTTCTACAATTGGTACCAGAGCCTCGTTGCTCAAGAATTTCTAAAATAATTGTATTTTATAAACTTGAAACGATCCATGGATTCTGAAAACTTTAAAGAAGGGCAATCTATGCAAAGACCACCACTCTTTGAAACCAATGGATTTATCTATTGGAAAAACCGTTTTGAAACATATGTAAAATCAAAAGATATAGATCTTTGGTTTATTATTGTTAAAGGGATTTTAGTTCTACAACAAAGGATATTTTCGTTGATGAACAAAAGAAATTAGTTGCTAAAAATAATGAAGCTAAAATGATGCATTATAATGCTTTACCTGAATTTTTATGTGTGAAACCGCCAAAGATATTTGGGAATCTTTAATTGTTACACATCAAGGTAATTCACAAGTCAAGGATAACAAAATTGATCTTCTTGTTCAACAATATGAACAATTTGTTATCCCCGAAGATGAAACCATTGATTGTGGCTTTGCTCGCTTTAATACTATTATTACATCACTTAAAGCACTTGATGAATCTTTTCGTAGTAAGAACTTTGTCACGAAATTTCTTAGAGCACTCCATCCCAAATGGAGAGCTAAAGTGACCGCCATTGAGGAATCAAAAGATCTCTCAATAATGTCACTAGACGAGTTAATCGGTAACCTCAAAGTACACGAAATGGTGATGGAGAAAGATTCGGAGATCATCAAAGGAAAAAGGGAGAAGATCAAATCCGTTGCTCTAAAAGCAAAAGCAGAATCAAGTGATGATGACGAATCTTGCTCCCGTAGTGAAGATGAGGAATATGCCATGGCCGTTAGAGATTTTAAGAAGTTCTTTAGAAGAAGAGGAAAGTTTGTAAGACAACCTCGAGAAGAAAAGAAGCCATTCCCAAAAGATCGGGATGACAAGAAGGGTAAAGGTGAAAGAAAATGTTTTAGATGTGGTGATGCAAGTCACCTCATAGGAGAATGTCCCAAGCCACCTAAAAGCAAAACTCAACGAGCTTTTGTAAGTGGTGCTTGGCGTGATAGTGAAGACGATGAAGAATCAAGCAAGGAAGAGATCGCTCTAATGGCACATGAGTCAAATGAGGTACTTTCCGACTCTTCTTATTCTTCTATTGATGATGACACTTTGCAAAAACAATATAATCAATTGTGTGAGCTAAGTCTAAAAATCATAACTAAAAATAAAATTTTAAAAACCAAAAAGGAATTTTTGGAGAATGAAGTTTATGAGTTAAAAGAAAAAGCAAAACGACTTGAAAAGGAAAAGCAAATGACGATGATTGTAAATCATGTCAAGAGCTTAAACTTGAAATAGAAAAACTAAAGCTCACACAAGATGTTTTAATCGAAAATAATTCTAAGTTTAAAAGGTTTAACAAAAACATCGCTCTTGCCGATGAAATAGTTAAAATTCATAAAACACCCGGAGACATGAATGGGCTAGGTTTTAATGAAGTATTAATTCCAAAGAGTCAAAACAAAACGGCCGAAAAGGACGAACATTCTATCAAAATTGCTGCAGTACAGCACGGACGAGACGGAACCAAAATAAGGGTTCCGTCCGTTGTGCAAAATGGTGCCGTGGGTACTTCAGAGAACGAATGTTCGCAATCGGACCGTCAATTTGTTAAAGTAACAAAGAAAACCAATGATAGTGTTAAACTAAAACCAATTGTTACATCGAGAGTAGGACTTGTCAAAAATGAATTTAGATCAAAAACTACTCAACAACGATATAAAACTCCTTTTGCCAAACGCCCTTTCCTAAGAGCAACCACAACGTACAACCCAACTACCAACACAACGGTTGGAATCAAAACTTTCCTAGACCATATCAAACTCAGATTACATGCCATGGAACTCTTACCCATCATTTCCATACATGAATCAAATAAATGGTATGTTTAACCCAAACGGACCCATGAGATATTGGGGACCAAATGCTTGAGTTATTTGCTTCTTAGGTATGCTTGAAAGTTGGATTGGAACCCGATGAATGGATAAAAGATAGTGGATGCTCACGACACATGACGGGCAACAAAGTCTCTTCTCATCATACCAAGAGTATGACGGAGGTAATGTCACCTTTGGTAGCAATCTCAAAAGCAAAATTATTGGCAAAGGTACGATTGCTCATAACTTCCTAACTATTGAAAATGTTGCTCATGTGGATAGGTTAGGATTTAATCTACTTAGTATTAGCCAATTATGTGATAAAAAGTATAAAGTACTATTTGATGAAAATGGTAGTAAAATACTAAAAGATGGTATCACCATAGCTAAAGGAGTTAGGAAAAATAACATATACGTCATGAAAATAGATAAAACATATAATGACAAACTTTGCCTAACAACATTAGACGATAGCTCATCTCTTTGGCATAGACGCTTAGGTCACGCTAATATGAGACTTATACAAAACCTATCTTCAAAAGAGTTAGTTAGGAATTTACCAAAACTAAAATATGACCAACACTTTTGCGAAGCTTGCAAAATTGGTAAACAAACCCATAGTAGTCACAAATCTAAAAATATGGTGTCCACATCTAAGTGTCTAGAATTATTACATATGGACTTGTTTGGACCATCCGCTATAAGAAGCTATGGAGGCAACTTATACACTTTGGTCATAGTAGATGATTACTCAAGGTTTACTTGGACGTTGTTTTTGAAAACCAAAAATGAAGCTTTTGATAAATTTGAAATACTTAGCAAGAAAATTCAAAATCTTCTAGGTGTCAAAATTGTGTCGATCCGAACGGATCATGGTCGTGAATTTGACAACGAAACTCAATTTGGAAACTTTTGTGATACAAATGGTATAACACATAACTTTTCGGCTCCACGAACACCTCTATCAAATGGAGTAGTAGAACGTAAAATAGAACAATTCAAGAAATGAGTAGAACAATGCTTAATGAACAAAACATTCCTCAAAAGTTTTGGTGTAATGCCGTTGACACTTCTACATATATTTTGAATAGAGTCTTAATACGTCCTTTCTTAAACAAAACACCATATGAACTCTATAAAGGTAAAAAGCCTTAGGATATTTTAGAGTCTTTGGTTGTAAATGCTTTATTCTTAATACTAAGGATTATCTCACCAAGTTTGACCCAAAGTCTTATGAAGGTGTATTTCTTGGTTATTCTCAAACTAGTAAAGCTTACATTGTCCTAAATAAAGAAACAATGATAGTCGAGGAATCGTTGAACATAACATTCGATGAAAGTCCACCTCCCTCTAAGACATCACCTTTGGTAGATGATGACTTAGTTGAAAGTCAAATGATAGAAGGTCACGAAATAATTAATAATAACAAGGAAGATGAACCATTAAATAAAGAAATTGTAAACATCAAAGAATCTAAAAGTCATCCTTTAGAAAAGGTCATAGGACAACTAAATCAAAGAACCTTAAGGTCACAAGCCCAAAATCAAAGTAATTATTTTGTTTTGTATCCACCATTGAACCAAAAACATAAATGAAGCAATAAAAGATGAATCATGGGTAATTGCCATGCAAGAAGAATTAAACCAATTCGTTAGAAATGATGTTTGGAAATTAGTTCCAAAACCTAAAGATCAAACTATAATTGGAACAAAATGGGTTTTTTGAAATAAAATGGATGAAAATGGTATAGTATCTAGAAACAAAGCTAGGCTTGTAGCGCAAGGTTATAATCAACAAGAGGGATTGATTATGATGAAACTTATGCACCGGTAGCTAGACTTGAGTCTATTAGAATATTACTTGCTTATGCATGTGCCTATGATTTTAAATTATTTCAAATGGATGTTAAAAGTGCTTTTCTTAATGGGTTTATTAACGAAGAAGTGTATGTTGCTCAACCTCCCGGTTTCACCGACTTTGAGAAACCACATCATGTCTTCAAACTCAAGAAAGCATTGTATGGTCTTAAGCAAGCACCAAAAGCTTGGTACGACCGACTTAAGACTTTTCTTATTGATAACAAATATACTATGGGATTAGTAGATAATACTCTTTTTACCAAGAAAAGGAATCACATATTATCATTGTTCAAATATACGTTGATGACATTATATTCGGATCAACTTGTCAAGAATTATGTGATGATTTCTCTAAAATCATGCATGACGAGTTTGAAATGAGTATGATGGGTGAGTTAAATTTCTTTCTAGGACTTCAAATTAAACAACTAGAAGATGGCATATTTTTAACCAATCTAAATATATAAAAGACATGCTTAAGAAATTTGGTCTTGAAGATTCCAAACCAACTAAGACACCCATGTCCTCGGACACTAAACTAACCAAGGATGAGGAAGGTGAATCCGTAGATAACACTAAATATAGAGGAATGATTGGTAGCCTACTCTATCTTACGGCTAGTAGACCCGACATTATGTTTAGTGTTTGTCTATGTGCTCGCTTTCAAGAAAACCCAAAGGCATCACACTTAGAAGCCTTAAAAGGATTTTTAGATACATTAAGGGAACAACGTGTTTAGGATTATGGTATCCCAAAGGAACCGGTGTAGAAACCATAGTGTATGCCGACTCGGATCATGCCGGTGACTATGTCGATAGAAAAGTACAAGTGGTATTTGCACTTTTGTTGGACATTGTCTCACCTCATGGTTTGCAAAGAAGCAAACGACCTTAGCCATCTCAACTCTGGCCGAATGCGTCTCAGCCGGAAAAGCATGTCAACAAGCTCTTTGGATGAAGCAAGCTCTCGTAGATTACGGAATTCATCTCAACAACATTGTGATACTTTGCGACAACAAAGGAGCCATCGATCTCAGCAAGAATCCCGTTCAACATGCTCGTACAAAGCATATTGAAATCCGCCATCACTTTCTTCGCGACAATGTTCAAAAAGGAAACATTTCAATCGAGAAAGTATCCTCCGAAGACAACATTGCCGACATCTTAACTAAGCCTCTTAAACGAGAACCTTTTAATCTTCTTAGACTTGGTTTAGGGTTAATGGAACCAAACATGTAGGATAAACATAGCCTAAAACATTAGAATAGTCAAAATAAAACAATTTTGTTTTGTACTGCTCTGTAGCCACGCACCAACGACAACAAGGACGGAACCAAAATTTTGGTGCCGTGGTCCGTGGTGTCTCTGAAGCAAAAATGCTACTACCTACAAAACATCTTCTTCCTCAAAACCCACTTTACCAAAACGTGTAAAACTTAAACCAAGCTCATTATTGTCATCTTCCCACTCACTAATCACTGAAGATAACATCATTGTAAGTATCCTAACTACATTTTATCTCTTAATTCTGAGTCTAGGATTCTTATTTATGCACAAAACTATCACAAATCATTACATGGGGTTTTATGTATGCTTTTATACCAAATATGAATTCAATTGGCAAATTGCATAACTAGTCATTGAAATTAGGTACTACATTATCATATTGCATAAACAAATCATGCTTCCCACTAATTGATAGATAATGAATATAAGGCCTTATTCAAATAACCAAACACCCCATGTCAAAAGTTTTGAAAAGCTTCTCACTTGTAGGAAAACAATTTTTTCATTGCTAATACAAATAGAAACGTTAAATTTTCATCACTTGCATGCTCTTGAATACTAAAGGTATTGCATAACTAATATGCATTCCCGGGTATATTCAAATGAAGCCACATTGAATTAGGAGCATTTGGGTTATCTCATGGTATTTGCCAAACACCCCACTAAAACCATTTTTGTGCATAAAATGAGTCGAGATAACCGCAACTCCAAATTGTTTTCATATAGGCACACACTAGAACCAAAACGTTAAAGTTTATTCTCATTTTTAACATATCAATTCTTGTCCTTAGGAATAACCATGGTAGCCGCAAGATTCTATGATCACAAAGACACCCTTAACTACATTCCCAAACACCACAAAACAAAAGGACTTACCAAGGAACAAGTAGAAATATTTAGGGGTCTAGAATCAAGGTATTTCCATGAGGGTAGAACCATTCACTCATCCTTCCTTGAAAATACCAATCTCCGTGAAGAACTAGCCGCCATTCAATTCGATTGTCTTCTTGACATCGATGAACCAATTTGTCCTAGGTTTGTGTTAGAATTCTATGCTAGTGTGACCGGCTTTAGTGATGAAGACGATGATGAATTTTGTCTTAGGTTTAGAATCAATCAAAACGACTACACCATCACCTTAGCCAACTTTGCTCAAGTGCTAGGAATTCCCAACCGAGGAACTTGTCTCTACTCGGATAAATGGTCACTCACCGCTCTTGATGCAATCAATGACCGCTCTCTTCCCTACCAAACCCGTTTGGCCGATAAGGATGTCATCCGTGAACACCTATTTAACCCAAAGGGTGATACAACCCGAGTTACCCGAAAGGGAAAGGAGGTAAACCGAGATCCATATGGAATGGAGCTAAATGAACTTAAGCCCGAATTTAAGAAATGGGAGGAGCTACTTAGAGCCAACGTCATTAGCACCATAGGAAATAGGGATCACATCAACGCTTGCCTTTGTCACATGCTCTACAACTTGTCCACCCGTCAACCATTCAATTTAGCTTACTACATAGCTAGGAGAATGATTGATATTCCAACTCAAGGATCGGTTGCTCTTCCATACGGGATGCTCTCACCCGTCTCTATAGAAACTTTGCACCAATTCCACCAAGTCCAAAAGGGATGCACCTTCACTATGAGCTCATCCCTCACATCTTTGTACCTTTGAGTGATGCACGAGTTGCTAAGACAAAGGCAAGAGAGCAAAACCTCCAACTCCATCATCATCATCATCAAATAGCTCCGAGGATGGTCTTCCAAGCTCTCGTCTTCCACCTCATGAGTATTATGCATCTCTTCCCGAGATTGAGAATGAATCAGCCGAATTCAAGCAAACTAAGGGAATGTTCAAGTGCCTTGGTAGGATGATGAACAAGATTTACAAGAAGTTGGACAAATAAGGGTACTTTAAGGAGTGTTTGGAACAATACATTATCGTTAATGTTTGATACTATTTAGTTGTTTTATTATGTAGGATGATAATATAACTTGAAACAATGTTGTATGCTAACAATCTTATGCAGGGGATAGCACAAGTATGCTATCAAATTTTACCCATTTTCACTATAATGTGAAAATCAAAAAGCCTTGCTCAAAATACATGCTCCACTATGTTTATATATGTGTTATTTGCTTTTCCTAACTAGAAATGTTTAGTATCACATGTTTTGAGAAAAATTTCGATTTCGGAAAGTCCCGACACCTAAAACAAACTCGCCTTGTTTTTCTGCCGCGGATCGAGACGGCACCAAATTTGGTACCGTCCGTTATGTAAAATGGTACCGCCGTGTACGTGATAGGACCAGACGGCACCCTTTTAAGGGTTCCGTCCGTGTAAATTTTTGGTGCCGTGGATCCTTCAGGTAACTTTCTGAATTTCGACTATTTCGTGATTCCAAATTACCATCCAATGCTTATAAGTCAATCCTAACTTGTTTATACTCTTATTAGAACTAGTATAATTCACTTAGGTATATAAGAAATCCATTTCCCACCAAAATTCAAAAATTTGAAAAATCCACCCAAGGAGCCCTTTTGCATAAAGGAAGGAACCAAATTTTTGGTACCTTCAAATCCGTGGGTGATCTGAATATTAGGAAATTCCACTCATTAGAACACATTTATTGCAAATCTTTTCTTCTTCACTCCATCTCTCTTGAATGGCTTGACTTGGGTGATATGACTAGCATTCAACCCACTTCCAAATCATTAGGAACCTCATCTCTTCAATGGTTTAACATCAAATCAAACACATTTCTCCATAATTTTTCACTTCTATAAATTGAGAGGTTTTACCATGATCATCCTCACACCTTCTTCATTCTTACAATTATCTAGCAAAGAAAAACCCAAGTCAAAAATGACAAAATCCTCTCCTAAACCTTGCAAGAAAACCGCTAGAATAAGTGTGAGGCCTTGTTGCTTCGTTAACCTTAGCTCCTCATCCGAGTCTTCTCCACTCACAATCTCATCTCCCATCCGAGATGATACAAACCTTACCTTAGCAACACCTACTCAATCACACATTGTGATCACCACTCCACCACCAACAAAAACACCAACTTCACCTCCACCGGCACCCATCCAAACATCCAAAACACCCTCACCACCTTCACCAAGGTCTCCAACTCTCATTCCTATGGAGTTATTTTCCACTCCACCAACTTCCTCGAATCCTTTCTTGGAGGACTTGGATGACTTGCCTCCTAGGCCAAATCATCCACCACCATTGCCATCCTTTGGCTCAATTGAGCGGATGGCTCATGAGTCACCTCGGTCATCCTTTGACCCAAACGCCCCATTAGGGCCTAAACCTCTTCTCTTCCACCCCATTCACAAAGACATTCATGGTCCTTTGTATGGGGATCATTCACTCCCCTCATCTTGAGGACATTGAGGAGTGTATGTGGGATGCCAATCCCACTAGAGAGGAGATTCAAGCGGAACTCCACAACCTCCACCAATTCAAAGGCATGGTGGACTCTCACTTGAGTGAGACAATGCAAATGCAAAGTGCTTTGCTTGCTTCCATCATGACCACCCCAAACATTTCCACCAACACCAACACATCTACCATTCCACCACCACAACCTCCCCAAACATACTACCCCCTAGGCATGGTTGCTCAACTTGTGAGCAAACGGCCCAAAACGTTGATAGGACACGGGTTATGGTCCTTGACTTTCAAGAAGAAATGAGGTTCATCCTCAATCATATCCTTGAGAGCCTCAACGCTCTTTCTCATCCACCATCAAATTAGGATGGTCATAGTTTAGCATTTCTAGTTTTCTCTTATTATGATTATTTTCTTTTTCTTGTACTAAAACACAACATTGTGTTCCCATTTCATGATCTTTATTCATGAAAATTTTAACTAATGAATGGTGTTTTTATTATAGTCTTGGTGCTTTTACATAGTGTTTGGAAATGCTTGTGAATGATCATTATTACTAACATTTTTTTTGTAGCTTTATTTTCACAATCCATGTATCTTCCCATTAAGCACCCAATTTAGGGGGAGCTTTGATCAAGGGGGAGATAATGGCTCGGGCTCATTACATTCCGCATCGCCTCTTCTTTTTGTTGAGACAAAAAGGGGGAGAAAATATAGAACTTGATTATATTTTGACTTTTCTAAAAAAGTCAAACTGACATTGACTTTCTGAAAAAGTCAAACAGGATACTTCATTGGCAATACTTGACTTTTCTTAAAAAGTCAACTGCATACTTTGACTTTCTGAAAAAGTCAACATCATGCATCAACTAGTGAATACTTTGACTTTCATAAAAAGTCAAACATCATACACTTGCATTATCATTCTCTTTTCAAGTTCTAAAACAAATATTTTTATAACTCTTGCACAAACTTTGTATCTTTTATAAAAATAAAATTTATATTTTGTCCTCAACAAAAAGGGGGAGATTGTTAATACAAATATCGTCATTAAACGTTATTTATATTTTTGATCTTTACCTAAGTTTTGTTAACGACAAAAGTAAATTTAATTTGTATAAAAGCTTAAAGCTTGTCAAGTTTAATAGATATTAAAACAAGCTTTTTCAAACAATATATTCATCATTCAAGCATTTACATTTATGATTAGTAACATCTTGATATGACTCTAATCATTATGTATGATAATAGTTTTTAGAATGTGTTAGGTTCTTAAAACCAAACACTACTTAAGTACTTGCATATTTCTAAAAATAGAAATACAACATATGACATCATGTGATGCATCATGGAAATCATTGAAAGATTTCATTAGATATTTTGTGTGGATTTGTACTCTTTATATCTTGCACAATCTCACTTAGATAGAGTTGACTTTAGCAAAATTTGATATCTTGGCTGTCAGACCCGGCGGTACCAATTTGGTACACGGGCGGAACCCTTTAAAGGGTTCCGCGGTCTGTGGACGCTCCTGTCCATTTTGGCTATAAATAGCAATGTAAAGCCAAGTAGTTTTTCATCCCTTTCTAACATACTCTCATACATATCTTCTCTCTAACCCTTCTAACTTAGTTTCATATCATATTAGTGATCTCTTTTGTAGCAAAAAAGATCAAGTCATATTCAAGCTTCAAAAGATAAGTTGGAAGTCTTGTTTGTTTAGTGTTGTATGATCTTGTGTTGATTCATACTTCATTGTTGTATTAAACCATCATAATCTTATGAGTGTGAGTGGTTAGTATTTTAGTCCTCAAAATACATTGTGTGTGGGAGTGGTTGTACCCTTGGAAAGAACTAGACATCTAGCTTAGTGTCAGAAATGTGTAAGCGAAGTGTAATGGTTTTCTCCGTCGGTGAAAGGAGCTTGTTGACTAGTGAAGTTAAACTCTCGAGTGTGAGACTCGGGGAGTGGAGTAGGGCAAGGAAAAAGAGTCCTTGTAGACCGAACCACTATAAACAACTTGTTGTGGTTTGATCATTTCTTTCCTTAATTACTCTTTACATATTGCTTGCATATTTCATTTACATATCAAAGATCAATATCAATTGATCTTTTCAATAAGTTTCAAAACAAAGTTTTAATTGATAAACTATTCAACCCCCCTCTTCTAGTTTTCTACAACTTCTTTAGTGTATGCAAGATAATGATCAAGTTCGTTTGATGCTTCATCACGAGTCTGTTTTAGTAAATCAAAGATGACACCATATTCCTTTTTAACTGTTGCAAGTTCTTGTTCATATTTTGAGATTTGACACTTAAAAGACATGTTTTGATCATCCAGTTACTCAATTTTAGGATCTTTAGAAAATTTTGCTTGGGCGATTTTGTTTTGAAAAGCAAGTTGTTGATCGTGAATATCTTTTTGACACCAATTAAGACGACGTTTTTCATTGGAAAGTTCGTTTGTCAATCGTTCATTTTCAACTTTTAAAGACTCGAGTTGAAGCAAATTAGGAGTATTCTCAACAATTTCAACAGTATCAGCAGAGATATGATCAGATGCGTATGCAACAGATTCTAATAACACATGATTATTGATATCAGCACAGATAACGTTTTCCAAGAGTCGATCAACATCTTTTCGCAATAATTTCTTTTTACGTTTAGTATTTGAAATCGATGTTTCTGTTTTCTCGAAAACTATTTTCATGAGACCAAGTTCCTTGTGAAAATCCCTTTCCCAATATAGTGCACAGTTTTTCAAATTTTTGACATGGGGTAAAATTCTTTTCTGAAAAATGTCTCTTTGTTCTCGTGCCAATGGCGAGTGAAAATGTTCAACTTTTATTTCAGAATGAAATCCAATCTCACGTTCCAAAAGTTTGATGTCAGATAAGAAAGTGTCAAAGTATTTGATAACACGACAACTTTCGGTTGAGTTTTTACTTCACTGAGTGAAGGTAAAGGACCATTAATTTGTGCACCATTATGTTGGGGAGTAACTTCAGAAACTGGTGTGACAACCAACGATGTGTTTGAAGTATCTTGTTGTGTGACAAAAGTTACGGCTTTTGAATAGTTAAATGGTTTGTTATAAATGACATTTTCCATTTTTGACCGACTCTCGTCATCTGCATCTAATTCCTCCATGCGATTACATTCCACAACAGTCATAATTGAATCATCAATTCTATGTTCTGCACTGTAAACTTCAGGATTTGGTTTGAATGCTCTGTGTGAAAACTTAGGTTTATAATCAGCAAGATTCGGTCCATATCCATTTGGATTTGGTTTGAAAGAAAACTTTTGAATCATTGTGATTGATTCACCATGTTTATAAACAACAGTTTTAAACTCTTTGATTTTGTTTTGTAAGTCGACAATTTCCTCAAGATAGTCATCTATTCGTTTCGTTGAATGCTTTTTGTAATCAGAGAACTGTTTTTGACAAGTTAACAACTAAGCCTTGGCTTTTTGAGTTTCCAAAGTAAGAGCGTTAATTTGTTGTTTATGTTCATGTTTCATTTGTTCTATTTGAGACAACAAAGCATTCTTCGATGTGGCTAGATCACGTATCTGTCGTTCTAAAGATTTTTTGTTTTGATAAGATTTAGCAAAAGCGATTTCAAAACCTTTTTCCCGTTTTTCTTGAGTTTTAAAAACTTCGATTTGTCGAATTAAGCAATCGTTATCCCTGGTTAACAGTGCATTTTTTGCTTTTAGTTTAGAATTGACGTCATGATAATGTTCCATTCGGGATTGTTGGTCTTTAACTAAGGTCCAGAGCTCAAGTTCTGGATCAAACATATAATCATTTTGTTCAACGTGAGTCTCAACATGGTCATTGTTTAGATCCTCAAGTATAACCACGGAGTCAACTTGATCATCAATGGTAACCATAGGGTCATCTTGATCATCAAAGATAACTACGGGGTCTAGTTGATGATCAACAGAATGAGATGTAGAAGGCTCATGTTGAACACTCTGATCTATGTCAGATGCAGGTGTTGGCGGAGATATCAGTTTATTAATGATAATTGTTTGTTGGTACACTGAGACAAGCCGTCGTGTCATACACTGGGCCTGTGTTACTCATGTGTAGAGCTTGCATTTGTGCCATCAACATCACTGCTGCATTAGCCTACAAGTCCTCCATATCATCATCAGAATCTGCATCTGCCATAAAGCTCTGTTCCTTGTTGGTAAGAGTTCCACCAGCTTCATCCTTAAGAGCCAAGAGCAAAGCCTCTTTGAAATAAGCACTGCCTCTTGTCCTCGGTTTAGGACATGCATTAGCCAGATGACCCTTCTCATTACAGTTATAGCATCGAAGACCATTAACCCCATTCTGAGCATTTACCTGTTCAACCACTTAAGCCCTTTGCTGTTGCGGAGCACCCATGAGATTCCTTCCCATAGCATTTAACCCTTGACCTCCTCCCATCTGACGACCATAACCACGGTTTTGAACTTCAACACGTCCATTGTTCACAACAGCCTGATTCCTTGTATTAGATGAAGAACGAATGTGATTGTTGGATTTGTTTGTATAACGGCCAAAGGCTTTAGCAATCATAACAAATCCTTGTTGCAATTCATCGAAGGCATCGGAGTCCTCATCAGCTTCACTGTAAAGAGCTTGAGCAGTGTTGTTGTTGTATGGAACCAATTGATTTTGTTGAGGTTGTTTCTGTGACGGATCATAAGGTATGATAGTTGCAGTTGGTTGAGGAGCGGGTTGAGGAGCTTGTTGAGGAGGAAGATTTGTTTGAGCCCACAAAGCAAGTTGTTGATTGTCCGGAAGCGAAGGTGAAACAGTTTGGCCACGGATAATCCTTTCCTTATCAACTTCTTTTTTATGAGGCTTCAGATAATCGTACAACAATCCGTAGGTAGCATGATGCATATTCTTCGCTTGACGGAGAAAAATGACATACTTTTCCTATTCTGGACCAAGACTACTTAGGAACTTTGTGTTGACAGCAATTCGTGGCATGATGATATTGTGTTTGTCCAAATCATTAATGATGTCTGAAAAGCGATGATGATATGACTCCAATGTCTCTCCTGGTTCAATCATGAAGTGTTCATAAGCCAAGTAGATTTTGGATTCCATGTCTTCCTGATTGAGTGCTATGCCTTCCATAAGAAGATGAATATGTTTCCACGCTTTTGCAGTCTTTTGAGCATCAACACTTCGAAGGATTGGATTTGGTAGTCCTAAAAGAATGTATTGCATTGCAAGTTCGTTGGCTTCAAAGTGTAGAAGTTGATCACCCGTGAGGTCCGAAATAGTAGCAATGTTGGTGACTGCATATCTTGGTGGATTGGCATCTGGATCTGTGGGTGTGACAGTAGTAGGCATCTGAAATGGACCTTCCATAATGACCTTCTTTAAGAACTTTCCATGAGGCTTCTTTAGATCACAAAACCTAAAGAACCTAATCACCCATTGATCATAATTCCCTGGAGTGAGCATTGGAGGTCTATCAAGTGAGCCAGCTTCATGAATTGATTGTTGGCTACTTAAAGCTTCACACATCTTGCCAAACCATGCCGGTTCCTTCATAGTATTCCTGGATGGATGTTGATTGTAGAAGTTTGTGTAAGGTTGTACTTGAAGACTTGGTGGTGGTTGAACCATTTGAGGTTGTGGAATTGCTGCAAGTTGTGGAGTATGTTGTTGATTAAATTGTTGTTGATAAATCTGTTGTTGATGATTAAATTGTTGATGTTGTGGACTTAGTTGTTGTTGTTGTTGTTGATTATAAGTGTAAGGAAAATAGCTAGATTATGGTGGTTGTGACATGTTGAAAAACTTGTGTTGTTAAATGGATCTTTGTAGTCGAATGAACCGTTGTTGATGAAGTATCCTTAGGCGTAGAAATCACAGAAGAGCAAAGTACCACTTAAGCGTAAAAACACCAAAGTTACGCGTACCAATAAGAGTTATGCGTAGGATTAGCTTACGCGTAAGTAAGGAGAAAATACTAAAGTTATGCGTAAACAAGAAGTTAAGCGTAGAAACCTTAGGCGTAGGATTACCTTATGCGTAAGACAAAGCTGAGGCGTAAGATGAATCTTATGCGTAAAAAGTCTACGCGTAAGCTTGAGCTTATGCGTAATTTTAGGGTTTTGCCCAAATGATCTTTTACACTATCACAGTGCAAAAGATATCCAAAGTCGATGTATTTTCAGGCTTATCCAAGCAAGAAAACACGG
The DNA here is from genome assembly GCA_910596185.1 of Chrysanthemum makinoi. NCBI lineage: Eukaryota > Viridiplantae > Streptophyta > Magnoliopsida > Asterales > Asteraceae > Chrysanthemum > Chrysanthemum makinoi. Next base: position 347,729,097 of record OU343221.1, on the reverse strand, counting down.
AGTAAACCACGAAAACTGAAGATCAAACCAAGAAGAAGTTACGCGTAAGTTTAGGGTTTTACTTACGCGTAGGATTTAGCCAAAAATGATTTCTTCCAACCGATGTTTCCAAACCAGATTTTAATGAAGAAATAGTTTCAATATCACCAAAATAACAAAAAAGTGTGAAACTTGATGATCCAAAGCTTAGAAAACAGTTAAGCGTAGAATGAAACCCACGTATAAAACCAAGCTAGAAAACAATGATCCACGCGTAAAGTTTGAAACTTTTTGCCAAAAACAGTTATTTTAACACTTTAAAACGTTGAAAGTACAAGAATCTTGGATTAAAAAGTGTAAAAAATGTGTTTTTAAGCGAACCAAAGTATCAAGTGTTGTTACGCGTAAGACCGAAACTCACATAAACAACAAACACGATTCACCCAACTATTTGGTGAATGATACCACTGTTAGGTTCCCATATATGTAACACAAGCATCAATATGTAGAATTAAGATGGAGAAGAGATCGGTTGAACAATATCCAAACACACCACACGTAAATATAGAATGGTTAGGCGTAAGGTATGAATGAGAGAATAAATTGAACAACCAACCCTCAAGTGAGGGTTATTACATAGTATTTATAGGAGAGGGAGCTAGGGCAACACTCCTAGTCCCTTCCTTTTCCTTATTGGACTAGGCCTAGGCTTATGGGCCTTCTACATAAGCCTAAGGCTAATTACTAACATAAAGGCCATATTAAGCTAACTATTAGATATTAATCACTAACACTTGAAATAGGTTTAGGAGTGATTCCAACACATTATACATTAAAAGAATTAGAATACTTTAAACTTTAAAATGTTTGAAAGTTTAATTGTCATAAATTGCTGGTGAAGGATGTCACACAATTTATGAATTATTATGTGGATTGGTGAATGCACACATACAAGAACTTCATTAATTGAATTCTTGAAATAAGTATTCTCAAAATTACGATAGATCAAGTTGGTTGATTTATGCCTTTTCAACAAGTATGATTGTCATTACTTGAGGCATAATTCATCAACTGGAATTTTTATGCATTGATCTATTTGGTATTTGGATAAGGGATGTTAAACAATTGTTATAATAAATCAAATACTTGGTATATTTGATTTTATAATATATTGTATCCTATATTTGCATGTTTAATCCGTGAATAAATTTATTTATTCTAAATTGTCCGTTGTCAATTAATGATATGGGAGTATCATTAAACTAAGACAAATCTGAGAGATATGGTAGAATTTACTTGAAAGTATATTGATGAGAATGCATACCAATTTCAGATGATATTCAATAAATTGAATATAGGACTTATCCCAACTACATAATTTACTTTATGGACATTGTTGTTAAGTAAATTGTGAATAGTTATCCTCAGACTTGAGATACCAGATAAGTGCCATGAATCTAGTGCACTTCTGTGGAACAACTTAACGCTATACGTAACTGGTAGTCATAAGGGTTGTTTCCTGAAGTGTTGCAAAATTTGTGGGTTAGTCTCGTAGTCAAGATAGAATTTGTTGCTTCAAATTTATTTGGAGTTTAATACTGTTGGTCCCCTCGTAGGGTTGACAAGATGTTCGTATGGCCACACCCAAAATCTCCCCTAAATATGTTTAGAAGATTTGGTAATCTTGGTCAATCGCTTATAACGAGAAACAGAATTGTTTAATAAAGAATGACTTAATTCCATATCTTTATTTAACGTGGTATTAGAAACAAAAGGATAATAATAACGAGTAAAAGGTTTTCCAGGAGCCTTACTCGAGTTGTACTAGAGGCATCGAAGTGTTGCTAGACGTTAACCGATGTGATCACTCTATTAAGATATATCCAAGTGAGAGTTGTTGGTTTTATGGATATAAATTAGGATCGAACTCGAGACCACGGGATTGCACACTTTGCGTATGAGAATTAAAGTTAATAATTAAATATAATAGTTATATTTATTTATTAATTAAACGAAATAACATAAAGGACGTTAAGTAATTAGTTGTAATGGACTAACGGTCGTTAAATGTAATTGGAAAAGGACTAAGTTGTAAATATTGGGAAGGTTCCGGAATCCTCTTGTGGGATTACTAACCGATCGGTCAAGGGAGACCAAACCCAACCCAACTACAACTCAAACTTGTTCACCAAGTTAGTTTGGTATAAATACAAAACCAAGGGTGTTTGTAATTTATCTCTTGTACTCATAAGCTAAAACCTAAAATAGTTTGTGTGTGTTTTTGCTTGTGTTCGGTGGACAATCACACCAAGGGTGTCGATCCATAAACTTTTCCAAACCAAATTGTTTTGTTTAATTAAAACTAGCATTCCTTTAATTCGGTATAGTACGTGTGTACAAGAAAGTGGTACTAACACATTATTGTTAGTATTCTTGGATTGAATTACAAAATCGGTAAGGGGTAATTCACATAATCCTATAAACCCTAATTATGGTTCATCTCAATTTCTAGTTTGTGGATTTGATTCTTGTTCGGCTAGAATCAAGAAAGGTACGCATACTTTATTCTTTAGTTAATTAATTACTCATTATATGTTCCTATACGCTTCCGCACTTATTTGATGTTTATTGCTTTTATTTATGATTAGTCATGTTATATAATTCCAACAGATATGACCTTTTGTCATTACGGTGTTTTATATGTTTTTGCTAAACTCGTAGCACTATGCGCTCACAGGTTAGTTATTTTGGTCTCATTTTGCTTCTTTGGTATATTGTTTCTCTTTACGCTGTTGCTATAATTGTGTGTCTTTTTTATATATAGAAATGGAATGAAAGGAAGCATCGTCAGTCTAAATTTGGTTTCAAATTCGACAAAAAGGAGAGACATACAGCAGCCGTTTAGTTTTCTTTTGTTTAGTTTATTTAAAATCCATATAGGTTTGTTAGGCCCATTAGTGACATTTTGTCGTGGTAGAAGCTAATGAGAAGTTGTCAATTTAAATGGGGTTCTACTACCAATTGCAAAGTCTTTAAAAGTGTGTTTCAAAGGGTGTTGCTATTAACTTTGTGACTTTGGATGACGAAACGATGCTTGCAGGTATCCGGAAATTTTACAATGTGGTTGTCGAGGAACTGCCATCAAATGTTGCTGATCTTATTTAGAAAAAGATTTTGTATTTGTTCAGTAAGAAAAAAAGGTTAGAACCTGTCTTTTGATATCTATCGATTTTGTACTTTGTCTAAGTTATTACTATTATTATCATAGACTTGGTGCTATAAGATATTTGCAACTCGTGCATTATTCTTAAAGTTTTATTTTAACCCGATATGTATGGATTTGTTTATTCAGTTTGATCGATCTTTAGCTTCTTTTTCAAATCTGTAATTGATGATTCAAATCCGTAAACAATATGCATGTGTTTATACAAAGAATCGAGTCCATTTTAAGGTTTAACAAAGATGCTTTGTCGACTACATTTTGTCTTGCTTAATCGTCTACGTGTAACTTTTCTCTACGAACTCATTTGGCCTCTAAAAGAAATGTTTATGTTTCGCCCATAGTCACATAATTCGCTACAGTACCCACAAATTGCTATCTAGTTCGTTCTATCCAAAACGTGGTACGAAATCGATCCGGATCGATCGGGATCGGGACTTGGATCGGTGACGATGGTGTTCCAGAATTTAATTGATATCTGAATCGGGACAGAGCAATTCACGTTCCAAGTGTTTCCAATTCGCGTTCCAGTTACATTCGATTCACGATTCAGTCACATTAATTCTGATTTCCTTATGATTTTCAAGATTTTAAATATTTACTTCCAATTTTAGTTATTATAGAGTGTATAATTTGAAGATCTGATATGGTGGATTTTTTTGAACGAGATCCTCTCATCTGTTAAATAATTACGGAGAATTTCTATACTACATATAATAGAAAAAGGGTCAAAGGTGAAAAGTTGAATTATTGAAATTAGTCAAATGAAAGAGAAATGCATAGTGTAATTAATATTCTTACTAAAACACCTCATTACTTCAAAGTACAATAATTTATTTACATTGTACAACAAATTAAAAGCACAACTACCATATTAAAAACAACCAATTAAAATACTCTTTACTAAAAAGTACAATAAAATTTTCATAACGTACAATTTGAAAAAGCTACAACATAATACAAAATATAAAATAATTAAACACACTAATTAATGATATTTTTAAAACGCCCTAAAATGAAAAGTATATGTTATTATACACATTATACAAGTTAATAAAACACACAAAACTTCATACAAGCTAACAAGTTGATTTTACATATAGTTTTGAATACTGAACCGGACCGGACCAACGTGTTCAACCGGGAACCGTTGTCGCCACCGGTTCGGCTAAAAAATTAAAGCCATCCGAAAACAAACAAGAAAGCACCCGTTGAAACCAATACAAACTGGTGAACCAGGTCTCATTGCGGTTAATCGTCACAGGGTACCCGCCGCCAAAACGCGCGAGTACCCTGCTATATACGGGAGTATATATAAAAGAAAAACTAAAAAGTAAGAAGTGAAAAGTTGAAACTAAAAGTGGAAAGGTTGAAGACATATATTTCAAAAGGAAACTATTAATAAACATCGAAAACCATGTTAACCCGGGACGCTTCAAACCCTGCGGGATGACCCGATTTAATTTTACTTGTTTTTTACCCAACCTGTCGGGTTGACTCGGTTTAAATCGACTTATTTTTTTTACTGGAATGGTTCAACCGGTTGAACCACCCGGGTCGAATCAGGTTTCAAATTTGACAAAATTTTATGAGAAATGATGAAGTAGTTGTAGAACCCGTGACAAATTTGGAAAAATGATAGACCAAGTAATTACAATTTTTTGTTGTTTATTTTGCTTTGACACATGTACGTTGTCATTTTTATAATGTTATTTTGAAAAATGTTGGTCTTACACCACTTAAGGGACTAACATATATGAATCGTATTTTAAAAGTTAATATATATTGTATAGCCCTCTGTCCGGTATATCAATAATGTTATGTTAGTTTATCAGAATCAAAAAAATTAAATAGTATTGTTATCTTTAGTGATAATTATTGTACCCTAAACAAATAGCTTTGAACAATGCTTAAATATCTATGCAAATTGATAGTACAAGATAATCTTATTATGGTGATATTAAATTTGTAAGGTTACAAGTTGAAAAGCCACACACCAAATAAGGGTTATGGGTCAAAGAAGTTACTAAAGTTTGCTCCAAAGTTCACCTAAGTTACTATAGTTTTTTTCGTTACAAAGAGGTTACTTAAGTAAACGGGTTTGTCATTTGGGTTACTCAAAGATTAAAAATGCTACATAAATGTTACTGCTTGAGGGTGGGCAACGGTGATTGGTTCCCCTTGTCCCGTCGACACCATAGTTTAAAATGTTACAAGGAAGTTACTATAGTTTACGGGGGTTACTTGAACCTTAAAAAAAACTACTAGCGTTTTTTTTTTTGCATTTTTCTCCTTCGCATATCTTTGTATATTTTCGTACATTTCTATCCGTTTTTATACGTTTATGAATGTTTTTATCTCTTGTCATACTTTCTTTACATTGTTTTACGTTTATGTACGTTTTTCTCTCTTGTCGTACGTTTTTCTCCAGTTTCGTACGTTTTTGTCCATTTTTGTACGTTTTCATCTATTTTTCGTTTATTTTCATACGTTTTCATAGGTTTTCATAATTTTTTTATTACATTTGTGTGCGCATTTGTATGCTTGTGTACGTTTCTTACATCTTTTTACGTTTTCATACTAGTTTTATGGTTTTCTACACCTTTGTATGTTTTATACGTTTGTATGTTTTATACTTGTTATGTTTTATACGTATGTAAAAATGTGTATAAATAAACAAAATTGTATGAAAACGGAAAAAACGTAAGAAAAACAGAAAAAAATGTCTGAAAACGAAAAAAAGTGAGAAAAGCAGATAAAAACGTAAGAAAAACATACGAAAACGTAATAAACTGGGCGAAAAGGTATAAAACGGACAAACACATATAAAAGCGGAAAAAACGGACAAAAACGTAAGAAAAATGGACAAAAACGTATGAAAACGTAAGAAAAACGGACAAAACGTAAGAAAAATGGATGAAAGTGTAAGAAAATAGGCAAAATATAAAACGAACAGAAAACGTATAAAAAATGAAAACGAAAACCGTAAAAAAATTGGTCAAAAACGTTAGAAAAATGGACAAAAATGTATGAGAACCAAATTTTGAGTTAAGTATAAACGGTCGTTAGGATAAAGGACTAACAGTGCAAATGGGTTTTGCAAATGGCCGTTAGCTAACGGAAAAAACTAACGACAATTAGTCTGAGGGACCATTTTTGAAATTAACGAAAAAAAAAACCTATAGTAGAAGGTTAAAACATACAGAGTAACTTATATAACCGGTGACCAAACTTAAGTAACCTCTTTGTAACGAAAAAAACTATAGTAACTTAGGTGAACTTTGGAGCAAACTTTAGTAACTTCTTTGACCCATAACCCCACCAAATAATAAACGCTACACATGTAAAAAAGAATAGTTATAACTGCCTAAATTACTGACAAAACAAGAAAAGACGGTCACACACGTTAGCTATACCTCTAAACCACAATATAATATTGCCAACTACATAATACCATTGTTTTTTGTAATGCTTGAATCTATTACTCCCTCCGTCTCAAAATAATTGTCCACATTTTCTTTTTTGGATGTCTCAAAATTATTGTACACTTTCTCTTTATAGTAAAAAAAATGGAATTTAGTGAAGTAATATTCTTTTTGAATGGTTGAAAATTAAAGTGGCCCCACTTTTATTAAATTGTGTGAATCTTGTCTCTTGACAATAATTTTGAGACGGAGAGAGTATTACTAAAATTTTAATAACTTAAAAGTTAAAACAATCCTATTAGAAATATACTCCTACACTTAGATCGACTCCACATAATTTTCTTGAAAACTGTATATTTCTGCTGCTATGCAACTACGCATCAGAATTATAGTTATTCGAAAATGATTCTCTGACGCTACAACTACATTTTGTTGAAAGAAACTTATGAGTCGTCGGGATTTTGCAAAAAACTAGATATCGTTGCCGCTAGGCGCGGCTACTCGTATAGTTATATATAAATGAGGCCTTCATAGTTCATATTGTTGGAAGTTCAGGGACTAAGTATGACAAGTTGAAGACTTCATTTTACACTGAAGTGCAAGTTAGTAGTTGTTTGAGTATTGCTGATAAGTTGGAGGGCTGATATGTAACTTGAGCCTATATATACCCAAATCAATTCTAGGGTTTCATAACTTGTCTTCTTCATCTGTTATTAGTCTCTCTCGTTTACACACACAGTCCGGTATTCTTTTGTTATTGATATCACTTTGATATCAGATAGTTAGTATTGTTCTAAAGATCAATCACATTATTTGATCTTTGTAGTTTGAGTGATTTGAGTGATATTGTAGTAAGGTTGATTGGTGTCTACCTAGTAGAGATCAATCTTGTCTTTGTATTGCTTGGTAAGCATCCGTTTGGAGACTTATCTTCTTGAATCGTTATAATAAAAAGATACACCAAGGGGTGGTTGGCTGGGTGTAAAGAAGTTCGCTGTGTGTTTGTTACCATTTTTACATGGTATCAGAGCTCACGGTTCTGATCTGGTGGTTTTGAGATTCTAGGGTTTCTAGGGTTTCGAAGGATATTTTGGGGGTTTTTGCAATTGACGGTGGTATTGGTTAATTGAGGCTGTTTTCTTAACGGCCATTGTTGATTTAGTCTAATTAGGCTAGATCTGGTGATTCTTGTGGGATTTTTGATTGGGGTTCTTGAAACCCTAATTTCTGGTTTTGGGGATTTTGTTCCCTGGTGTTCTTGGGCCCATTCTTGGTTACAATTACACTAGACTAAGTGAATCTAATGTAGTTGTGTTTAGTTCTCGCTTTCTATTCAGCAATGTAAGTATCATCTCTTCTTTAAGACAACATTAACTTAGTCAAGAAGGTGCAAACGGGACAGTGAACTCCTTGATCTGCCAACTTGATTGGTACGAATACCTGCTCTGGCTGTCCCCAGTCTTCTCGCTAGTTCTTTCTTGCTCTTGGGTGTGAGTAGTGTTAACTATATTCAGTTTTCTTTGTTATTCAGTTTCTTGTTGTATCTAAGTCGAAGGAGGATAGGATTTGGGCAGTCTTGGAAGTCGGTTGAGTTGTTTAGTTCTGGTTATTTGTTGGTCTTGCTGTTATTGTTTCTTGTGGTTATTTCTATTTGTTCTTGCTGTTTGTTCTTGTTGATTGGTTATTATGGCTATTGAAGATGAACCTAGTGGTAGTAATACTCAAGTGTTAATTAGTAATCTTGATGTTGGTAATCCTCTTCATATTCAAACTAATGACAATAGTGGTACTGCTCTTATTCTATTTAAACTTCTTGGAACTGAAAATTATAGAATCTGGTTTGGTGCTATGAAATTGGCTTTGCAAGCTAGGAATAAGTATAGTTTTGTTGATGGTACTTGTCTTAAGGAATTATTTGCTACTAGTGATGTTTTATCTGCTCAATATGATAGATGTAATGCTATAGTCTTGACTTGGATTATGAATTATGTTTCTCATGATGTTTATATGGGATTGGTTTATTCTGGGAATGTTGCTTCTGTTTGGCAAGAATTAAAAGAAACATATGATAAAGTTGATGGTTCTGTGATATATAATCTGTTACAAACGATTAATTCTATTAAACAAGGTGGTAGTTATGTTGCTGATTATTATCATAGGCTTAATTCCTTATATAGAGAATTTGATTCTCTTACTAAATTGCCTAAATGTACTTATGAGCATACGTGTACTTGTGATGCTAGTACTGAGTTAGTTTTGCATCAACGGTTAATGAAACTTATGCAATTTCTTATGGGTCTTGATGACTGTTATCAACCTGTGAGAACTGCTTTATTAACTAGAGATCCTCTTCTTGAGGTCAAGGATGCTTATGCTGTTGTATCTAGGGAGGAGTCCCACAGAGGGATTCCTAAGACCTCTAGTGTTTCTGGGTCTAAACTTAATGCTTCTTCTTTTGCTGCTAAGTCTTTTAATAACAATAGAAGAGTGTTTAACAATAATAATAACACTAGGGGTACCAATTCTAATCCTAATACTGCTAATAGAGGGCCTAATCCTAATCTGAATTGTAAAAACTGTGGTAAAATTGGACACACTATTGACAGATGCTATGAGTTAATTGGGTTTCCTCCTGGTTTTGTTAAAAACAATCCTGCTAATAAGCAAAATGTTTTTAAACAAAACTATACTGCTAATACTGATGTTAAAAAAAATGACTACGACGTATTAGTCGACACTTTTCACAAATTTTACGAACGGAAGCTCTTATTTTCATATTTGCCACTCCTTACTTTAATTTTGAATCTACTTCTTGGAAGAAAATAAGTTTCTTGAAATTTTCAATTTTTAATGGTATTCCTACGAAATAAATAGGGAAACACCTAATCTTTCGAATCTTTGTTGCGGAGTCGATAAATTATACGACCTCTGGTTGAATCATACCGACTTACTTCAATTTTGACTCTATCGCCTGGCAGTATCCGTATAAAACTACGTCGGATCTTTCCTGAAACATGACCTAGAATTGTATCTTCATTATCTAAACGAACCCGGAACATACCGTTGGGAAGCGATTCAGTAATTAAACCTTCATGAATCCATTTTTGTTCTTTCATTCCAGGCAAAACCCCCTTGAAGTATTAACTAGTGGAGGAAGAACCCTATTAGACAACCCAGCACTTCTCTTTTCTTTTTCACAAATAAGAAGTTTCATATTCAATTCGGATATTAGAAAGATTACCATATATAACACAAAATTTCTCCGCCTATTCTTTCTAGTCGAGCCTCTCGGTCTGTCATTATACCCCGAGATGTAGAAAGAATTACAACACCCATCCCACCTAAAATTCTAGGAATTCTTTGATAGTTAGAATAGATTCGTAGACCCGGCCGACTGATCCGTTTTAAATTTAAAAGATTTCTATAAGTGCTTTTCCTATTCCTTCTATGTCGTAGGGTTAAAACCAAAAAATATTTGTTGTTTTCTCGATGTTTTCTCACGTTTTCGATAAAACCCTCTCGTAAAAGTATTTTCACAATACTTTCGCTGATATTAGTAGATGCTACTCGAACCACGCTTTTTCTATACATATCGGCATTTCGTATAGAGGTTATTATGTCAGCAATAGTATCACTACCCATGATTAATTAAAATTATTGGTGCCTCCAAATTTGGATATAATCAACATGTTTTTTCTTTTTTTTTTTTTTTTTACGTATTTGTTTATGAATATGAATTTTAAAAGGTATATACGTGAGACAAAATCTACTAAATGAATCTTAATCTATTTCTTTTAAATACCCTACTATAACCATATCGTGGTCTCATTTTATAATACCTCGGGAGCTAATGAAACTATTTTAGTAAAATTGAACTGTCTCAATTCTCGGGCAATCGCACCAAAAACTCGAGTTCCTTTTGGATTTCTTTCTTGATCAATCACAACTGCAGCATTGTCATCATATCGTATTATCATACCGTTGTCACGTTTAAGTTCTTTACAAGTACGTACAATTACAGCTCTGACCACTTCTGATCTTTGTAGAGGCATGTTTGGAACTGCGTCTTTGATCACAGCAACAATAACGTCACCAATACGAGCATATCGACGATTGCTAGCTCCTATGATTCGAATACACATCAATTCTCGAGCCCCGCTGTTATCTGCTACATTCAAATGGGTCTGAGGTTGAATCATATCATTTTTTTTTTATCTGTTTTTACAATACAAAGGTCAAAGAAAAAAAGAAATATTATTTGTCCAAAAAAAGAAACCTGCATCCACTATTTTTAATTAGGGCCTATTTCTTTTTTAGCCCGAAATTATAAATTGAGCTCGTATAGGCATTTTGGACGCTGCTATTGAAATAGCCCTTCGGGCTATATTTTCTGTTACTCCACCCATTTCATAAAGAATTCGACCAGGCTTAACAACAGCTACCCAATATTCGGGAGAGCCTTTACCTGAACCCATACGTGTTTCTGCGGGTCTTACTGTAACTGGTTTATCTGGAAATATACGAACCCATATTTTTCCACCGCGACGTGCATTTCGTGTCATTGCTCGTCGACCTGCTTCTATTTGCCTAGATGTGATCCAAGCGGGTTCAAGTGCCTGAAGAGCGTATTTACCAAAACAAATAGTATTACCTCGATAAGATATTCCCTTCATTCTTCCTCTATGTTGTTTACGGAATCTGGTTCTTTTGGGGTTATAGTTGATGGTTTGTTTTGAATTCCATCTCTACTACAGAACTGGACGAATAAGTGTTCTTCTTCATCTGCTAGCAATTCTTCTGGTTTTACCTCTGAACAGATGAAGAAGTTGTTGTCCTTGATTAGTGAAACACCTTCTGGAAGCATACATGCTAATATGGCAGGTAGAGCTTCTTTCTTTAATGGAAATGTCTAGTTTAATATTAACTTCTCTAGATATTTTCATGCTAATTCTAGTCTGGCTGTTAGTACTATCTCTTTGGGTTGGATTATTGACTGAGGTGCCAATCAGCACCTAACTGTTTCCACCATTGGTATGACCAATGTTGTGGATATCACTAGTCTTAAAATCACTGTTGGTCATCCCAATGGGACTCTTGCCACTATTAGTTATGTTGGAAATTTGAAGTTGACCAATAATGTTACTCTTTATGATGTATTGGTTGTTCCTGGATATTGTGTGAGCCTTTTATCTGTTAATAATCTTATCAGAGATAGCAAGTTGTTTGTTGGTTTTGATGAGGATAAATGTTACATTCAGGATTTGAAAAGGGAGAATGTTCTGGGGACTGGTAGTCAGTCTGATGGTCTTTACTTGTTTGACATGCAGCCTAATTTGTCTTTAGCTCAGTGCAATATGGTTATATCTGTTGGGATATGAAAGTGCTGAAGATATGAAAGTACTGAAGATATGAAAGTACTGTAAGCTGCAAAGTACTGGAAGAAGTCAAAGAGTCAAAGTACTGCTAAAGACAAAGTCAAAGTACTGCAATATAAAGTCAAAGTACTGCAAGAACAAAAGAACTGATATATTCGTTTATGGAAAGAATTGTATTCTATGTTTAGATTACTTGTCGTACAAGGTTACAAATTGTAAACCGACTAGGATATCCTTGAGCCTATAAAAGGACTTCTAGATTGGTATTAGAGTTACGATTGCTTACGAGTCTTAGATTTAACGATTTCAGAAAAAGAGTTTTAGAGTTTACGAATTAGTGTTTTAGAGAAAAGTTCGGTTATCTTAGAGTTGTATTAGGGTATCTGCATAATAAGCAGATTTAGAGTTTATTATAAAAGTTATTATTCTTAGCTTTGTTAAGTAAATTCCGCGTACTTAATAAAGATTGCTCAGTGTTTCTTTGTTAATAACTTAGGATTTATCCAAGGTTATTAAACCTTAACAAGCTAGTTAAGTTAGTTTGATTAAAGTATATCGATCCAACAAGTGGTATCAGAGCTTGTGTGGAAACTCTGACTAGGAAGAAACCCCACTTCAACTATATTCAAGATGTCGACTGAAGCTAATCACCTCACTCAGAATTCAAATAATCAAGAAGGGAGAATATGATCTCTGGTGCATGAAGATGAGGCAGTATATTGCCATCACAGACCATGCTCTATGGAATGTAATTGTGAATGGGAATGAAGTAGTTCCAGATCCCATTAATGTTCCTGGATAACCTACAGCACTAAAGGCAGTCTTACCAGCAGCAACCCTAAGGAATCAAGAGAAGGCTCTAAACATTCTCTTGTCTTTCATTCCAGATGGTCATCTTCTCAAGTTTCATGATGCTAAAGATGCTAAGCAGCTCTGGGCTGCTCGCAAGACCAGATTTGGAGGGAATGAAGCCTCTAAGAAGATGCACAGAAATTTGCTGAAGAAACAGTTTGAAACTTTTACAGTAGGAGAAAGAGAGAGTTTTGATGCTGCATATGACAGGTTTCAAAACCTCCTCAACATGTTGGAGTTATACAAGGCAGAAGTATCAGTTGAGGATGCTAATTTGAAGTTTCTAAGGAGTTTGCCATCTACATGGCATGTGATTGCTACTATGATCAGAGGACAACAAGGATTGGATGTTATGGACTTTGATGATCTCTATCATCAACTTAAGGTGTATGAACATGAGATGAGTGGTCAACCAAATTCCAAATCTCACAGTATTGCTTTTCTATCATCTGAAAAGAAGAGCAGTACTTCCAAAAGTACTGCTTCTTCTCAAAATCTTGTTCCTCAAAGTCTTCTTTGTTTACAATCCTCCTTCATATGCTCAGCAGGCCTCACCATCTACCACTTTGCACTCAGATGAAGTTGTGTGCTCCTTCTTTGCACAACAAGCAAGCTTACATGTCACTTATGAAGAGGATCTAGCACAGTTGAAGAAGATGCACTTGAAGAAATTGATATCAGGTGGCAAGTTGCTATGATCACTGCAAGGATCAAAAGTACATGAAGAAGACAGGCAAAAGTATTGATTTCAAACCAAAACAAGGAATAACTTTTGACAAATCTCAAATTGAATGATTCAATTGTCAAAAGGCGGTCACTTTGCAAGGGAATGCAGGTTTGCTAAGTATCAAGCAAATAGAACATCTGAGAAGCCTAAACTTGAGCTCAAAGAAATTCCAATATCTGAAACAAAGGCTTTGGTTGCTCAAGAGAAGTTATCAGAAGTTGACTGGAGTGAAGAATTTGATGATGAACCGGTGACTTACTGTATGGTAGCAGTGGAAGATGCAGTTGAAGACACAGTGAAAGCATTGGACTGGAGCACTGCTTTTGATGAAGAATTTGAACATGCTGCTTTGGAATCTGATGATGGCTTTGGAGGATTTGATTGGAGCAAGGAAAGTGAAGATGATCCTGTTCAACTAGCATTGGTGGCTACTTCACCAACTCAATCTCCTATCTCTGAGGTATGCTCAAATTGCTATGATTTTTATCATAAATTACTTAGCAGTTATGTGATTGAGAGAGATAATTGTATTAGGGCTAGGTCTGAGGTAGCAGGTTATCAAATCACTTTAGAGTCTATAGAAGCCAAAATATTAACTCATGAAAATAATGAAATGGCTTGGGCTGAAAAATATGAACAACAGGATTACCAGTTAAAACTTAGTGAATGGAAACTAAACTGTAAAATTGCTGAAATTGAGAAATTGACTAAGGAAAGAGATGATCTGTTAGCTAAGTTTGCTGCTTGGAAAGAGTCTGGCTTGTCCCATGTTGCTTATGTTGAAAAACAGAGAAGGGCTTACATTAGAACAGGCTTAGGATTTGGAATGGACTTTAGTAACATAGATGAAAACCAATCTAGTGATCAGGATGATAGTGTTTTTGAGGACATAACCACTGGTGATGATGAACTCATTAACTATGTAGATACATCTAGTAATGAGGGATCAATAAGTGAACCACCTCCTGAATATAAGAAAGACAATGGTTATCATGCTGTTCCTCATCCCATTAGTCATCAACCCTCTAGGCCTGATGTTTCTCATTTTGGAGTAGACAGTCTAGAATTTAGGAAGAAGCTTGTTGCTCAATCTAGGTCTGAGAAACCCAAAGAAACTGTTGAAAATAATGTTCAAAATCAAGCAGTACCTTTAAAACAAAGTACTGCTCAACAAGCAGTATCTTCTGCAAAACCTTTTCAAAACAGTACTGCTAAACCTTTTTGGGATAACTTTGGTCAAAACAGATTTTATCAGTCATCAAGAAGGAAAAATAATTTTGGGCATAGACATAGAGGAAATCACTTTGGTCATATGGGTGAAAAACTGTGTTTTGTGTGTTATAGTCCTAATCACTTAATCAAAGATTGTGATAAACACTCAGAATATCTAAGCAAGTTTCCAAGGAATAAGTCTACAAATCAGAAACCTATAGAGCACAAACCATTCGGACTAATTCAAATAGGATTAATCACGAAACTTCACACGGATCATAGATACCCACATCGAGAAAACCTTCAGTATCTCACGTACTTTCCAAAGTCTTTGCTTTCGAAACAAGGTACTGATAACACTACTTGGAATAGGAATTCTAGGAGATCTCACTATCAACCTAGAAGGTATCACTATTCATATAGGGGATCTAGATCACAGGAACCACCTGTTAAAACTGAATGGGTTAAAAGGGAATGTACTGCTGAGGGACAAACAGTACGTTCAACAAAAAGTGAATCAGATGTTTTTGTGATACAAGAAAATGCTAAAAATCTGGTGAAAGAGGTTTATGTTGAAAAACCAGAAAGTTTTGAAAATCCACATGCTAAAGATCAAAAGATAATTTTGGATCATCATTTGAAAGATAGTGGGACTTACATACTCAAAGAATTTGAGTTTGTAACTCCACAAGGGGAACACAAGTCAGTAATGGCTTGGGTTCCTAAAAGTTTCTAACTCTTTTCTTTGTGTGCAGGGCAACCCAGAAGAGGAGCTTAAAGATCATCATATTGTGGATAGTGATTGCTCTGGAAGTATGACAGGCGATATAGAGATCCTGTCTGATTTTAGAAATATTAGTGGAGGAAGAGTTGCATTTGGGAATGATCCCAATGGAGGAAAGATTACTGGCAAAGGAACTATCAAAGCAGGGCTTATTGACTTTGAGAATGTTAGATATGTAAAGGAGCTTAAGTTCAACTTGCTCTCAGTCTCTCAAATTTGTGATAAAAAGCATCCTGTGTTATTCACTGACACAGAATGTCTCATCCTTTCTTCTGACTTTAAACCTGTTGATGATGACTTGGTAGTACTTAGAGTACCAAGGACAAATGATGTGTATAGTTTAGACATGAAGAGTCTACATTCTTATGGAAGAGCCACATGTTTGGTGGCTAAAGCAACAACAGAAGAGGCACATCAATGGCATAGAATATTGGGCCATGTTAATTTCAAGAACATCAACAAACTGGTCAAAGGCAATTTAGTTAGAGGTTTACCTTCGAAGACTTACAAGAATGATCAATCATGTTTGGCATGCAAAAAGGGTAAACAACACAAAGCTTCTTGCAAGAAGCTGGAGGAAAGAACTATTAGAGAACCATTGGAGCTGTTACATATGGATTTATTTGGACCTGTCTCTGTGGCAAGTTTAAATAAGAAAAAGTACTGTTTGGTTGTTACTGATGATTGTAGTAGATTCAGTTGGGTTTTCTTTTTGGGCTTTGTTGGGAATTATGTGAAGTAGGATTTCTGCTGTCATAACTGCCGAAGGTTTCTGCTGAAGTAGAAGCAGAATCTGCTGAAGAAGTGATTCTACTGAAGAGTAAAAGCATTGCCGTGTTACTGCTGAAGGGTGAAAGCTGACTAGGATCAGCATGCGCTTACTGTATTAAATGCTAACTCATTATTATCTTTGAACGGTCAGAGGTTAGCATGGGTATTATTGTACTACTCTATAGTTGTTTTAATGTATTACACATTAAATGCATGCAAAGATGTTTAGTCGTTTGAGTAGTAAGAGATTAGGGTTCCTTGTTTTATAAAAGGAACCTCATAGTTTGTAATAGAGAAGACATCGGAAACATAGAGTTTCAGTGAATAAAAGATCCATAGAGGATCTAAGTGTTCTTAGTTATAACAACTTATGTTTACATTCCGCTTTAAAACATGAGTTGTAGAGATTTTCTATTAGTTTTGTTTATGATTACATAGGCAACACTAACGATCCACGAGTGATAGATCTGTCAAGGTCTGAAAGTTTTTAACAAGTGGTATCAGAGCCTCGGGAGAGTCTCTACGATACTGAGAACCTTATTTTCCTCACCCACATACAACTAAAAACTTATTCACAATGCAGGACTGATGATGAATCAGATGTCACAAAAACCAACAACAACAACATCATCAAAAACACCACCTCTATGCAACAACTTAGTCTCTCCAACAGTAATGGCAAGTTTCCTTATCTAAAAAAGGAAGAGTATGATCTGTGAACCATGAAGATGCAAAACTGGATCTCCAATATTGATTGGAATCTATGGGAGATAGTGAAGAATGGTAACAGTCTAAAGAAGACCATCCCAGATCTTGATGGTAAGTTTTCCATTGCTCCTCCCACAACTGCTGAAGAGGTTTTGGCTGTGCAAAGAGAGCACAAGGTAAGAACCATCCTCCTTCAATCTATTCCTGAAGATCACTTGGGTGATTTTCATCACATGGTTTATGCAAAGGACATCTGGATGGCTCTTAAAGCAAGATTTGGTGGAAATGAAGAGTCCAGAAGAATGAGGAAGTCCATGCTGAGACAACACTTCCAAGAGTTCAATATCTCTGAAGAAGAGGGTATCCACAAGGGATACGACAGGTTTCATAAGATTCTGAGTCAGCTAAACGGTGAATGCAAAACCTGACAATGATGATAGTAATTCAAAGTTCCTACGATCTTTGCCTCCATCTTGGTTGCATGTGAGTATAGCCCTGAAATCTAAAGGTGGGCTGGACATGCTCACTTTTGACGAGCTATACAACAAACTCAGATCTCTTGAACCCGATGTCGATCTCCTACCGTGCAACCTCCTCTGGTCATTCACCTTTTTGGGACATCCCACTCGAATATGATGATGCATGCTTCAAGTCCATCCTATTTACCATCATCATCCTATCGTCCCACTCCTTCTCATCCTCAAACTAAGACTGGAAGTATATTGGAGGATGTCCTTCACTCCTTTGTTGTTGATTATGACACTCAGCATCACGGTATATGAAGACTTTGACCAAGTGGACCCACTTGAGATGGAGGAGATGAAGTTGAAATGGCGGTGGCCATCTTTGTCATGGATATCAAGAGGTTTGAAGAGAAGCGGGAAGGAAGTTTGGCTTCAAGGGAAGGATCCGGCTCGATTTGGCAGGAGCAAGGTCAAGTGCTTCTCTTGCCACCAGATGGGTCATTTCTCTAGGGAATGCAAATACAGGAAGAGTGGAGAGAGTACTAGCTACAATTCCTATCGTGAATCGAAGGGAGCTAACACTTGGCAGACTTTGGTCACCATGGATGAGCAGGTCAACTGGCTGCACATGAACCCGTGAATGAGGAAGCTGCTGATACAGAGAAGCTTGGATTGCTGGCTAGGTGCACTTCAGAAGATAGGCATGATCAGTTTGCCTTTATGGGTCTTTCTCAGGTACACAACTGTATATTTGGTTGTAGTGAAAGATATACTGAACTGAAAGAAGCCTATGATACTATGAAACCTAAGTACAATGCATGCTATGTTGATAATGAAGCTCATAAACTTTCGTTAAAAACATTAGAAAGACAAAAGGTTTGGTTTCAAAATAATCAGATAGCTTATGAAGAAAAGATTAAGGTGCTTCAGTTTGATCTAAAAATTGCTAATATTAACTTTAAACGCAATGAAAAAGAAAAAGATGAAACTATTGCTGAGAATCTAGAGCTTAAAGAGAAACTTGCAGAGGAGATAGCTAGACATAAACAATGGTTGATCTCTGGTGACAATCTAGCTAGATAACTTTATATTAGTCAGTCTGTGAACTCAGGAATAGGTTTAGGCTTTCAGAAGTATGTAGGATTGGAAGCTAGGCAAGATGGGCGTAAATCTACACCTGCAGGCTTAGAACATTTTAAAAAGTAAGGTGATTTACATTGTCCACTGGACATATTAGAGGTGAATTCATGGCCACTGACCTATCATTAATATTGACTTTGATGGATCACACCATCGTATGGCAAAAGTCAAAAGACTTGCGACAACGATGCTTCATCTTATGACTTTGTCTCTTTCTCGGACAGTGACAATTCATCGGATCAAGGATCTACTTACAGCTGTGATTCAAGTGATAAGTCAGATCTTGTCAAGCCCTCACCTGAGCCTACACCCAAGCCTGCACCCAAGTCTATCTACAAGCCTTCTAGGATAACTGCTGAGGAATCAACTTCCAAGCCTGTTTCCCCTGAAGACTTGTCTTTTAAATCTTTGCATAATTTATCTGTTAAAAACAATTCCTTTAATTTGTCTGGTTTAAGTACTTCTACACGTAATAGAACATCTCCTTTGATGAATAAATCTTCCAAAAGGAAGACATGTTTTGTGTGTGGAAGTAAAGTTCATTTAATAAAGGACTGTGATTTTCATGAGCAAAGATCAGGTGCATGTGCTCTTCAGCAGAAACCAAGACCAGTGTGGACCAATGTTAAAATTATTCCACCATTTGTCCCACAAGCTAGAACTAACTCTCCTTGGAGGAGATCAGCAGATAGACCTTATGTGCAGCCTACTAATCCATATTTTAATCATGGTTATTGGCCTGCATATGTTGACTCTAGGAAAAATGGGAAAGGATGTTGGGGCACTACTGACAAATCTGTCAAAACTTCAGCATGTTGTTCTTGGAAGGATAAAAGACAAAAATTTTACTGGAAACCCAAGAACAATGGTCGATCTTTCTCTTCCCTTAACTGCAAAGTTTAAGGGGAGGCATATGTCTCAGGGGAGGCATATGCCTCAGGGGAGGATTTCATAGTAAACTTTGTGTATATGTTGTTTACTAACACCTGTTTGTTCATTGTTTTTGTTTGGTATGTCTCTGTTTTGTCTCTGAGTTTGTTTTGCAGAATGCCTTGTTCAGTTAACATTCTTACTAGCATCCTACAAAGCTGTCACTGCAGTAAGCATCATCTCTGAGCCTCTTCAGCTGTTACATATGGATCTTTTTGGTCCAACTCAAGTCAGAAGAATCGATCACAAGTACTATTGTTTGGTTATCACGATGGTTATAGCGATTTTTCTTTGGGTGTTCTTCTAAGGACTAAAGATGAAACATCTCCAGTACTAAAAGAATTCATCACCCTAGTTGAAAATAAGTTGAACAAGAAGGTTAAGGGAATTGATTGTGATAATGGGACAGAGTTCAAGAATGCAATTATAATAGAACTCTGTAGGTCTAAAAGGATAAAGAGGACTATAGCAATCCAAGAACCCGCAACAAAATGGGGTGGTGAAAAGAAAGAATAGGACCTTGATAGAGGCTGCAAGATCTATGCAGGACTCCAAACTACCACTATGTTACGAATTTGAAGTTGTTGGCACGCTTGCTATGTGTAACAGGGGTCTCCATTACCAGACCTCACCTCAAGACACCATATGAACTTCTCTTTGGGAAGGTTCCAGTCATTCATTACCTCAAACCTTTTGGTTGTCAAGTGACCATTCTAAACACCAGTGATCCATTGGGGAAGTTCGATGAGAAGGCTGATGATGGTTATATTGTGGGTTATTCAACTAATAGCAAGGCTTATAGAGTGTACAACTTATCTGCCAAAAGGATTGAGGAGACCTTGAACCTAAGGTACCTGGAAGATAAGCCCAATGTTCAAGGACAGGGTCATGTGTGGTCTTTTGACCTCGACTACCTAACTGATTATCTGGGGTATACTAGACATATGGCTAACCAAAGTGCAGGCTCTCAAGAATCTTCCACTAACAATGCAGGTACCTTGGATGCTGACTCTGGAAGTAAATTTGAAGATGATGAACAACCTATACTTGTGCCTTCTTTCTCCCCTAACAATGTTACAAGTAACTCTTCTAGAGATACTTCAGCTGAGAGTGAAGATGAATCACACTATGCTGAGGACCTTGCTAGGCTTCAGACCCAAGAGTTTGCAGCTAAGCTTGAAGCTGAGAAGGTGGATGGGGAGCTTGCAAATGAGGCTTTCAGTGGAAACCATGTTTCTCTGACACGATCGATCTCTCCCATTGTCAACAAATCTTGAAAGCTCGTGCTACTACTCCGATTCCTACTATAGTGTCCACAGACTTTGGTGACCCGTATACTCGCTTTCCAAGTCCTTGGACCTTGGAAATCATCAACCCAAATCGGCATTTTCCGTCACCTTCCTATGACACAACTTTTGTACCTACTGTATCTAATCTTGAACCCACCATTGATGTCAACCCCACTGCTACTAAAAGAATCAACATTACTCACCCTCAATCCAATATTATTGGAGACATTCTAGCTCCTGTTAGAACTCGAAAGGCTATCTCTAGCCCTAAATTTGGACAGGTTGCTTTTCTTTCCTATGTCTCAAATCAGCAAAGAGACAATCACACAGACTAAAAGCATTGTCTGTTTGCATGTTTTCTTTCCCAAGTAGAACCAACCAGTGTCTCTCAAGCTCTTGAAGACTCAAGCTGGATTGAGGCAATGCAAGACGAAATGCAACAGTTTCAGAACCAACAAGTTTGGATCTTGGTACCTTTACCAGATGGGAAATATGCTATTGGAACTATATGGATTCTGAAGAACAAAAGAGATGCACGGGTGTGGTGATTAAGAACAAAGCAAGATTAGTAGCTCAAGGTTACAGGCAAGAGGAAGGGATTGACTATGATGAAGTGTTTGCACCTGTTGCAAGAGTAGAGGCCATTCGAATTTTCTTGGCATATGCCTCTTACATGGGCTTCATGTTATATCAGATGGATGTTAAAGGTGCCTTTCTGTATGGAGAGATTGAAGAGGAAGTTTATGTCACACAACCCAAAGGATTTGAAGACCCATATCATCCTAATCATGTTTACAAAGTCATTAAAGCTCTCTATGGACTTCATCAGGCTCCAAGGGCATGGTATGATAGGCTTTCATCATTTCTGCTGAAGCATGGCTACAGAAGAGGTGCCATTGATAAAACTCTTTTTACGAAGAAGAACTCGACGGATATCATACTTGTACAAGTGTATGTGGATGACCTCATTTTGGATCCACTAAAGAAGCTTGGTGTAGGGAATTCGAGGATTTGATGAAGGGAGAATTTCAGATGAGTGCCATGGGAGAGCTCACTTTCTTTCTGGGTCTCCAAGTTCAGAGAAGCAGGATGGGATATTTATCAGTCAGGATAAATATGTGAGGGACATGTTGAAGAAATTCGGCATGGAAGGTGTCGGGAACTGCCACAACACCCTATGAAGCTCCAAAACAAAAGCCAACAATGATCAGATCTACACGTGAATGTTCATTTATACTGAGATCTATGATTGGTTCATTAATGTATCTAACAGCTTCAAGGCGATATTACCTTTCTTTGTAAGTGTGTGCTCTCGACATCAAGTCACTCCACTTACTTCCCATCTCAATGCAGTCAAAAAGATCTTTAAGTACCTCAAAGGCCAACCTCTTCTGGGCCTTTGGTACCCAAAAAGTCTCCTTTTAAGTTGGAAGCATATAGTGACAGTGATTATGCTGGTGCAAATCTGGATAGGAGATCCACAACTGGAGGCTGTCAATTCCTTGGAAAGAGACTGATTTCTTGGCAATGCAAGAAACAAACCATAGTGGCTACCTCAACTACTGAAGCGAGTATGTTCTGCTGCAAATTGTGGGCGGGTTCTTTGGATTCAAAACCAACTCTTGGATTATGGGTATAATTTCATGAACACAACTCTTTTTATTGATAATCAGAGTACCATATGCATTGTCAAAAATCCAGTTTTTCACAGTAGAACCAAACATATTGAAATCAGGCACTACTTTATAAGAGATGCATATGAAAAACATTTGATAAATGTGGCAAAAATTCATACTGATGATAATGTGGCAGATCTGTTAACAAAAGCTTTTGATGGACCTAGGTTTCAACACCTTATGGTCAATATTGGAATGCTTAACCCTTAACTGCTTAGTTTAAGGGGAGGCATAGGCCTCAGGGGAGGCATATACCTCAGGGGAGGATTTTTCTTTGTTTTGTTTGTGTGTTTGTTAGCTTCTTAGTTAAAAAACTATCTTCGATTTCTTGAGGTTAGTTGTATTTTTGATGGTTTTTAACTCACCAGATATACCTTGTGTGTATCAAAGAGTTGGCTAGTCCAAAGGGTACAACTTTGGTAAAGACATGTCAAATCTGTTGATAGCTGTAATGGTTTGCTCAAAATCATAGGGTGCAACCACCCATGCTTAATTGCTGAGAGTTGTATGGTCCTCAATTCACCATGGTCTATTCCTTTTTGGAATCCAAGAATTGACTAGCCCACAAGTATATGGATTGTGGTAAAGGCAACTATCTCCATATTTGGTTATCAATTCACCAATTCTAAGAATTGACTAGTCCTGAGCAAACGGCTACAAGTAAAGACACATCAAATCCGTTTATATAGTTGCTGATTTGCTCATAAATCAAATGGTTATCAATGTACCATGGTTTTCGGACTTAAACATCTGGCTACTCCAGTAGAAATGGCTATTGGTAAAGAGACATCAAATCCATTATTTTCAATGATTCACCTCTCTCATATGTTAATACACCTGAATGTGATGAGAATAGTATGCAACTAATAAGTATTGATGTACATTATGTCATGTGTTGCTGCAAAGACCTGGAGTTTCAAAGTTTGATCATCATAGAGATGAGTTTGTTATTGGTTCTTTGCTACTGATGTGTGAAAACAATCCTCTAGTACTGAAGTCTCAAAGATCTTTCAAGGTTGCAAAGACCTGGAGTTTCAAAGTTTGATCATCATAAAGATGAGTTTGTTATTGGTTCTTTGCTACTGATGTGTGAAAACAATCCTCTAGTACTGAAGTCTCAAAGATCTTTCAAGGTGAAAGCTGGAACTTAACCAAGTCAAATTCGGTTTAGGGGAGGATTGTTGGGAATTATGTGAGTAGGATTTCTGCTGTCATAAGCGCGAAGGTTTCTGCTGAAGTAGAAGCAGAATCTGAAGAAGTGATTCTCTTGAAGAGTAAAAGCATTGTCGTGTTACTTTGGCTTTGAAGGGTGAAAGTGACTAGGATCAGTAAACACTTGTATTAAATGCTAACTCATTATTATCTTTGAACTGCCCGAGGTTAGCATGGGTATTATTGTACTACTCTATAGATGTTTTAATGTATTAGACATTAAATGCATGCAAAGATGTTTAGTCGTTTGAGTAGTAAGAGATTAGGGTTCCTTGTTTTATAAAAGGAACCTCATAGTTTGTAATAGAGAAGACATCGGAAACATAGAGTTTCGGTGAATAAAAGATCCATAGAGGATCTAAGTGTTCTTAGTTATAACAGCTTATGTTTACATTCCGCTTTAGAACACGAGTTGTAGAGATTTTCTATTAGTTTTGTTTATGATTACATAGGCAACACTAACGATCCACGAGTGCTAGATCTGTCAAGGTCTGAAAGTTTTCAACAGGCTTTAAAGATGATACCTTTGATGCTATTCAAACACTGATTATAGCACTTGAAAACCAATTAAGACTCAAGGTTAGAGGTATTAGATGTGACAATGGAACTGAATTCAAGAACAAGCCTATGGATGACTTTTGTGCAAATAAAGGCATAAAGAGGGAGTTTAGTGTTGCAAGAACACCACAGGAAAATGGTGTTGCAGAGAGGAAGAATAGGACTTTGATTGAAGCAGCAAGGACAATTTTAGCAGATTCCCATCTCCCTATTCAATTTTGGGAAAGCGTAAGTCTTGCATGCTATGTACTCAGCGGTCTCGTCACCAAACTAGAGATGAAGACACCCTATGAATTGCTGATGGGCAATAAACCCAACATTCGTTTTATGAAGCCTTTTGGATGTCCTCTTACTATTTTGACCACCATTGATAATCTGGGGAAGTTTGATGGCAAGTCTGAAGAAGGTTACCTATTGGGTTATTGTACTAACAGTAAAGGCTTTCGAGTATACAACAGGGTTACTAAGAAGATTCAAGATTGTCTTCATGTTGAGTTTTTAGAAGATCAAGACAATGAGAAAGGTAAAGGTCCTGATTGGATGTTTGATCTTGAGATTTTATCTCCTTCGATGAATTATGTTCCTGTTAGAGAAGAAAATCAACCTTTGCACAATGGAGTAGATATACAATATGTTGTTCATGGAGTTCCTATTAGACCTGATGCTGTTCCTACTAAAGATCCTGTAAGTACTGATGTTCCTAAGCAAAGTACTGATTCTCCAAAACAAAGTACTGTTACACCACAGTCCTCACTATCTGCTGAGGATCAATCTATTCAAGAGGAACTTAATCAGATGCTTCTTCAAGATGTTTTAGCACATTCTTACACTGATGAACAAAGGAGAGCTTATGACGAGGCAAAGAAGAAGAACAAGGCTGAGTACTCTCACAGTACTTCTGATAGTACTTTCAACCAAAGTACTGCTGTTGACAGTACTTTAGATGATATAGATGATCCTACCATGCCTGGGTTAGAAGAAACTGATGATGAGCTTGAAGATGAAGGTATTTTCAAAGACTCCAATGAAGGTGCTGATTATACTAATCTGGATGATGCATATGAAGTTTCACAGTCTCCTATTTTACGGATTCATAAGAATCATCCAACTGATCAAATCATTGGTCCTTCTACTTCTGGAGTTATGACAAGACACAAAGCTAAGGGTTTCACAAAACCTCACAATGCTTTACTTAGCATTGTGTATAAACAAAAGCAGTGAATCATAAGGACCATCAAACCTGCTTATTTACTTGTTTCATCTCTCAAGAGGAACCCAAGAATATTGCTCAAGCTTTGACTAAAGAAAGCTGGGTTGAAGCTATGCAGGAAGAACTTCTTCAATTTAAACTTCAAGAAGTTTGGGTTTTATGTGATCTTCCAGATGGGAAGAGAGTTATTGGAACCAGATGGGTTTTTAGAGTTAAAAGAGATGAAAGAGGCAATGTTATTAAAAACAAGGCAAGGTTAGTAGCCCAAGGCTACAGACAAGAAGAAGGAGTAGATTATGATGAAGTATTTGCTCTTGTAGCAAGGATTGAAGCTATTAGAATATTTCTTGCTTTTGCTTCATACATGGGTTTTCAGGTCTACCAGATGGATGTCAAGAGTGCCTTTCTATATGGTACTATTACAGAAGAGGTGTATGTGAAACAACCTCCAGGTTTTGAAGATCCTAAACATCCAAACAAAGTCTATAAGGTGGTTAAGGCTCTTTATGGCCTTCATCAGGCACCTAGAGCTTGGTATGAGAGGCTCTCTACATTCTTATTACAACATGGATACAGGAGGGGAGCTATAGACAAGACTTTGTTTATCAAGAGAAACAAGAAGGATATCATGTTAGTACAAGTCTATGTTGATGATATCATCTTTGGGGCTACCAAGCATCCATGGTTAAGGAGTTTGAGCGGTGATGCGAAGGAATTTCAAATGAGTTCAATGGGAGAGTTAACTTTCTTTTAGGACTTGAGTTAAGCGGTCCAAGGAAGGAATTTTTATCAATCAAGACACATATATTCTGAGACATACTTAAGAAGTTTAATTTTGATGATATGAAGGTACTTTACTACCTCTATTAAATCTATCAATTCATTGGGCAAAGATGAAGATGGACAACCGGTTGAAGTCAAGTTATACAGATCAATGATTGGCTCTCTTATGTATCTTCTTGCATCCGGGCTGATATCATGTTTGCGGTTTGTCTATGTGCTAGATATCAAGTCTCACCAAAGATCTCTCACATGAATGCAAGAAAAAGAATTTTTGTTATTTGAAACAACAACCTAAGTTGGGGTTGTGGTATCCTAAAGAGTCACCGTTTCACTTGGAAGCTTTTAGAGATAGTGACTATCACGGTGATAATTATGATAGAAGATCCTGGCTGGTGGATGCCAATATCTTGGAAGAAGGTTAGTCTCACGGAAATGCAAAAGAGACAATTGCGGCAACATCATCTCAAGTGAATATGTAGGCTGCGCAAGTTGTTGTGGTCAAGTTTTGTGGATAAGAATCAACTTTTGGACTATGGGTTCAATTTCAAAAATACTCCTATCAATATTGATAATGAGAGTACAATTTGTATTGTGAAGAATCCTGTGTATCATTCCAAGACAAAGCATATTCTGATTAGGCATCACTTTATCAGAGATTGTTATGAGCATAGGCTCATCAATGTTGTTAAGGTTCACACGGATGACAATGTAGGTGATTTACTCACAAAAGGTTTTGATGTGTCACGATTCAATCACTTGGTCGTGAGCATTGGAATGATTAACTACTAAGCTATGTTTGAGGGGAGGACTATAAGGTGTTAGTATAGTCATGTGTATTGCTTGAGGGGAGGATACTTGTTTATACTTAGTTTCTATGAAGGAATTTGGCAAAGTCTTGTTTTCACGAAAGTCTTGCTTGGGAAATCTTGCTTATGGGGACGATCTTGCTTATGTGGAAAGTCTTGTTTGTCGTATTAAAGTACTGTTCCAACGGTAATATTGATGGGTAATTTAAGCTAACGGTTATTTTATTTTGGGCAGTGATTTTTCAAATCCCACCTATAAATAACTACTTTCCGATTTTCCCTCTCATATTATTACTTCGACTCTTTTCCATACTTATCTCACAATCACCATCTCTTTATTATTCGATAAAATCTTTTCTTTGTGCTCATTTATTTCAACAATGGCGAATTGGACAAGACTGAGGCGAATGTGGCTTTTTATGATATCATTGATTATCTTACTGGGTCGCCTATTAGTTATGCTCTTTTAGTTAAACCGGATATTATTGAACCTTGGATTCAAGAATTTTGGGCTAATGCTAGAGATAATATGGAGGAGGATGAATATTATCTTAGATCAACAGTTGTTGGACGGACTATCAAGATTACAGAAGCCTCTATTAGAGAAGATTTATTATTTGGTGATGAAGATGGGGCTATTCGATTTGACAAGCACCTGATTTGGGATACTTTTAGGAATCTTGGTTATGAAGGATCTTTGGTGAGCAAACATTCAAGAAAGCATTATTACGTCCTCAATGGAAGTTCTTGATTCATGTATTGCTCCATTGCATAAGTTCTAAAAGTACTTCTTGGGAGCAGTTTGGGTCAAATATAGCATCTGCAGTGGTTGGTTTAGCTACCGACAGAGTGTTTAATTTTTCAAGGCTTATTTTGGATGGGATGCTTTCACATATATCATCTGGGTCAAAATGGTTGATGTACCCAAGGTTTGTACAGGTTTTCTTAAACAAGCAATTGGTTGATGTTCCAAAACCTGCTGCTTTGTTACCTGTCATTGTGCAACAAGCCAAAATATTTACATTTATGGCTAGGCGAAGTGATTTGTTCAGAGGTGGAGATATTCCATTGACTATTTCAATGATGGAAGTTGTTCAAGCTGTACGTGATGAAGCTGGAGAGGATGAAGAAAGTGAAGGTACTGATTCTGTACATGGTACTGCTTCACAAAGTGCTGCCTCTCAGAGTTCAGCTTCTCCGAGATCTGCCTCACCAAGTATTGACATACAAGGTACTGCAACTGCAATTACTGCTTCTCATGAAGGTACTGCATCTTTACAGGGTACTATTTCTCCAAGCCCTGAGGTTCAAGCAGAGATTGAAAGAACACCTACTACATCTCCACAACGTTCTGTTCCTGTTTCAGAGGAACATTCACATCTTCAAGGTGATGACCATACTATACCTTGTGAAGGTTTGTCTTTGGATAATCATGCTTTGACAATGGAGCTAGTTAGGTTGACAAAAACTACTGAGTTTCAAGCTAAGCAGATAAAGAAATTAAAGAGAAAGTTTAGAAGGCTAAAAGTTTTTATCTGGCCTTTGGTTAAAGAATTTCGTATCTGGCTTAAATCAAAGAAGAAAGCGAAAAGGCAGTCCCAGTCTCGTAAATCTAAGAAGGTTCCTCAACCATCTTCTGTCAACTTGGGGAGGAATTTAGAAAATGAAAATTTGAAAGAAGATTTTACGAAGAATAAAGAATTTCTAGGTACTGCAGAAAAGATTATTTCAGATACTGAGGAACAAGAAGAACAAGTTCAAGTTCAAGGTATTGAACATCAAAGTACTGATTTTCAAGATACATCTAGGAAAGAAGTAATAACACCAAGAGTGTTAAATTTTGAAGAAGAAGCTGGTCCTTCTACAACTGTTATAGAAGAAGAGGAGGAAGCTACATTCAAACCTATTCATTCTGCGAGTGATGATGAATTAATTGCTACAATTTTAGATTTGTCACAACCAAGAGGAGGAGTTATTATTAGAGATGTACAAGAAGAAGAACAACAAAGAACTTTTCAACCTACAATTGATCCTAAAGACAAAGGGAAAGGTGTTCTGGTTGAAACCAAGAAAAAGAAACTCACTTTGGCAGAACTTAGAGCAATTGAAGTTGCTAAGAATGAAGCTGCAGCTAGAAAGCTTCAAGAAGAGTTAAATGCCCAAGATAGAAAAGATCAGGAAGCTCAAGAAGCTCAGAATAGAGAAGTAGCTCAGAAGTTGCATGAGGAATTGAATACTGAAGCTACTAAACTATTACAGTCACCTACTCCTGTTAGATATATGTCAAGAAGACCTAATTTAGCTAAGGACAGGAATGCTATGATGGCTTATTTAAAAGGTCGAGGATATAAAGGTTTGCAGAAGCTAAATTATGTTGATATGAAAAGACTCTATGATCTTTGAAAAGAAGCTTATAAGAAGAGTGTTGCTGACATTAAAGACTTTAGAGAAGAAGCTCATTAGACTGAAGCTGAAAGGAAGAAGAGCTTAAAGAGAAAAAGAAAAACTGAAGTTACAGATGTTCAGTTTTCAAAGAAAGAAAAGGTTGAATTAAGATCTGAGACTAGTGATGAATTAAAGAATTATCTCAGAATGGTAGATTTTGATTATACAAATGAAGATGAAGACATGAAGATAAACAGATCAAAGATTAGTGTTTTTAAAGTTGTGAAATCCAAGAATGGAGATTACATGATTCTTCATAAAGAAGATGAAAGCTTCAAAGTTTTCAAAAGGCTATGGGATTTACTGCATATTATAGATAGAGTAGACCTATTCTACTTATATCATGTTATGAAGGCTTACTTTGAAAATAATCCATTAGAAGGGATTGGTTTGGTTTTACATGGTGATCTCATAACCATATGGGAAACTGAAGAAGAGAGCAATGATGATATCTGGAAGAATCAAGAAAGCGGGAAATAGTTTCTTTGGAGATTCTTTGAAGAGTCTGGAGTTCATGTTTTGGAGCTGGAAAATGGAACAATGATACACATGTTTGCAGAAAGAAGATACCCTCTCACAATTGAGCTCATGAGAAGAATGTTAGAGCATGGATTGGAAGTAGAAGAGGATAATGAAACTGCTTGCATGGTTATCAACTTGTTTATAAACCGGACTACCATTCTGAAGATGATCAATAACTGGTATGAATTTTATTTGAATAAATACTTTTTGATATATCAGAACTTTTATTCAAAGTGCTAGCGATCGAACGATACTTTCATCAAAGTACTTGAGAACTAAACGATTAAATGAATTTTAGAAGAAACCTTTTTGCTAAGTAATAAATATTTTGAACTAAAGGTTGAAATAAATGGTTTTGTGATGATAACATCAATAGGTTATCAATCCACCATGGTTACAAAAGGATTGACTAATCCATGAGCAAACGGCTCTGGTAAAGATATATCAAATCCGTTTTAGTTGACAACTTGCTAATAAGTTGTATGGTAATCAACTCACCATATCAATAATGTGAAGAGTTGGCTAGCCCACAAGAAAATGGCTTGTGGTAAAGGCCGTGGAAAAACCATTATTGGTAATTAGTTCACCATTAGATAAAAGAACTAACTAGTCCGAAGGTACTTTTGGTAAAGACAAATCAAATCTGTTGATAGGCGGTGGTTTGCTAAAAATCATATGGTTATCAATGTACCATGGTCTTACACACCAAAACATTTGGCTACTCCGGAGATAATGGCTTTGGTAAAGAGATCTAAATCCATTAATTTTTCAATGATTCAATTAAAAGTGATGAGAATAGTATGCAACTTAAACTAAATTAATGTACAATTTGTCATATGTTGCTGTGTTGCTGAAAAAATTGAGCTTGCTGAATAATGCTGTGGAAAGAACAATTCTAAGAGATACTTTGACAAGCACAGATATTACAGAGATACAATCTTAAGATTAAGAAACAATCCGTTTTTAAAGATGAAGCTGTTAAAGATATATTCACAAAGGAACTTGAAGTCAAGCAAGTAGAATTCAAGTTAGGGAGGATTGTTGGGATATGAAAGTCTGAAGATATGAAAGTAATGAAGATATGAAAGTCTTGTAGTGCAAAATCTGGAAGAAGTCAAAGAGTCAAAGTATCGCTAAAGACAAAGTCAATCTTGCAATATAAAGTCAAAGTACTGCAAGAACAAAAGAACTGATATATTCGTTTATGGAAAGAATTGTATTCTATGTTTAGATTACTTGTCGTACAAGGTTACAAATTGTAAACCGACTAGGATATCCTTGAGCCTATAAAAGGACTTCTAGATTGGTATTAGAGGTACGATTGCTTACGAGTCTTAGATTTAACGATTTGGAAAAAGAGTTTTAGAGTTTACGAATTAGTGTTTTAGAGAAAAGTTCGATTATCTTAGAGTTGTATTAGAGTATCTGCATAATAAGCAGATTTAGAGTTTATTATAAAAGTTATTATTCTTAGCTTTGTTAAGTAAATTCCGCGTACTTAATAAATATTGCTCAGTGATTCTTTGTTAATAACTTAGGATTTATCCGAGGTTATTAAACCTTAACAAGCTAGTTAAGTTAGTTTGATTAAAGTATATCGATCCAACAATATCTTATAATGTGTCTAAGCTTACTTGGCATAATAGGTTGGGTCACCCTGCTGATCCTGTCCTATATGTTCTTCAAAAGGATCTTGGTATTTCCAAGAATTCTACTATCTCTGTTTGTGAAATCTGTCATTGGGCCAAACAAACAAGGGAACCATTTCCCTTGCGATCATAAGTCACGAATATTGGTGATCTTGTTCATCTTGACTTATGGGGTCCTTACAGAGTTACAAGCAGAGAAGGATACAAATATTTTCTGACCATTGTTGATGATTTTTCTAGAGCTGTATGGGTATGCTTAGTCAAAACTAAGGATGAAGTGTTTGGTGTTTTCTGTAATTTCATTCACTTGATTCTATATCAGTTTGATTTAAAAATTAAAACTATAAGATCAGATAATGGAACTGAATTTGTTAATAAGAAAATGAATGATATGTTTTCAGATCTTGGTATTATTCACTAAACTTCATGTGCTCATACACCTCAGCAAAATGGGATTGCTGAAAGGAAACATAGAAACTTGCTCAATGTTGCAAGGAGTCTTATGTTTCAAGGGGGATTTCTTTAAAGTTTTGGTCTGATTGTGTTCTAACTGATGTATATCCTATAAGCAGCGCCATCATCGTCTTACATGGTAAATGTCCCTATGAGTTGTTGTATAAAAAGAAACCAAATATTTCCCATTTAAGGTCTTTTGGCTGTCTTTGTTTTGCTACTATTTTGAACAATCATGATAAAATGTCTTATAGGTCTGAAAAATGTGTTCTTTTGGGTTTTTCTACTACTAAAAAGGCATATAAACTTTTAAGTTTAGATACGAGAAATATTTTTTGCTAGAAATGTGAAGTTTTATGAAAATATTTTCCACTTAAAATGAAAATCTGTGATTTCACACTGATGAAGAATGCAAATGAAGTAGATCACTTGCAGTTTTTGATAGTCTTAAGTCTCAAAGTCCCAATGATGAAGGGAAAGATACATCAGTTGTGGAAGGTAGTTTGCCATCTTTATTTGATGCGATGACACAGATACTACTCATTTGCATCATGAAGATGAGCATTCGCAACCCAAGTTGATGACCAATCTTGCGAGGCGAGTCCCATTCTGAACATAATTCTAAAAACATAACAACTTAGTCTATCTTTAAAAATGATGATGTGCAGACACCTGTTGTAAGAAGATCTGGTAGAGAGACTAAAACTCCTATTAGGTTCAATGATTATGTGATGAATTCTAAAGTTAGATATGGTATTGAAAAATATGTGTGTTATAGAGGTCCTAACAGAAATAATATGTGCTTTGCTTCTACTCTTAATAAATCTGTTGAACCTAAAACTTATGAGGAAGCTGTAAAAGACCCTAACTGGTCTGAAGCTATGAACAATGAAATTGAGGCTTTAAATAGAAATTATACATGGGTGAATGTACTTTACCTATTGGTAGACATGCCATTGGGTATAAGTGGATTTGGAAAATAAAATACAAGTCTACTGGAGAGGTTGATAGATATAAGGCTAGGTTAGTAGCAAAAGGTTTCAATCAAAGAGAAGGCTTTGATTATGATGAAACTTTTAGCCCAGTTGTAAAAATGGTTATTGTGAGATGCTTGATTAGTATTGCTGGTAATATGAATTGGCCATTATATCAACTGGATGTAAACAATGCCTTTCTATATGGTGATTTAGATGAAGAAGTTTATATGGTCTTACCAAAGGGTTTTAATGGTGGTGATGACAGTAAAGTTTGCAAATTAATAAGTCTTTGTATGGTCTTAAGCAAGCTCCAAGATAGTGGAATGCAAAGCTTACCACTGCCTTGATTGAGCATGGGTTTGTTTAAAGCAAATTTGACTATTCTCGGTATGTTATGCAGAAAGATAATATGTTTGTTGCTTAGCTTGTGTATGTTGATGATATTGTCATAACTGGTAACAATGAAGCTGAAATTAAAAAATTTAAACTATTTTTGAGTACCAAGTTCATGATTAAGGATTTGGGTGTGTTGAAGTATTTTCTTGGCATTGAAGTTTTGAAAAATGAAAGAGGTGTGTGTATGACACAAAGAAAATATTGTATGGAATTGTTATATGAGTATGGGTTGTTAGCTGCTAAACCTGTTGATACTCCTTTGCCTGAGAATTATGTGTTAAATTGTATTGAGAGTGATACTGATAAGGTATTGCACAATGTTACTAACTATCAAAAGCTGGTTGGAAAGTTGATTTATCTAACTAATACTAGACCATATATTAGTTATGTTGTTCATTGCCTTAGTCAACATATGCATAAGCCTTTTCAGTCACATCTTAAGGCTGCTTTAAGAGTTTTGAAATATCTTAAGGGTTCTCCTGGTTCTGGTTTGCAATTCAATAAAATTTTTGATCTTAAACTTAGAGCTTATCTTGATGCAGCAAAAGTGTCCCTGTAACTAGAAGGTCATTCTTGGCGTTTGTGTTTTTCTGGGAGATTCTCTTATTTCCTAGAAAAGCAAGAAATAGTCCACTTTGTCTAGAAGCTCAGCTGAAGCTGAATATAGAAGCTTAGCTTCTACCACTTGTGAAGTTATTTGGTTGAGCAATTTGTTAAGTATCCATGGTATTAAAGGCTTGTTGCCTGTGGATGTTTTTTGTGATAATAATTGCTATTGATTCTTTGCTAACCCAGTTTTTCATGAGAAAACTAAACTTTTTGAGTTGAATGTACATTTGGTAAGAGAAAAGGTATCTGCAGGGGTGATTAAGACTGTTAAAATTCATACTAGCATGAAGATTGCAGATGTTTTTACCAAGTGCCTTGGTCAAAAGCAACATTATGTATTGTGCAAAAAACTTGTCTTGGTTGACATGTTTGCAGGGTCTCTCAATGGAGGCAAGCAGGCTAAGGATAATGATGTTGATCAAGGTTGAAGTCTATCAACTTGAGAGGGGATGTTGGAAGTTAAGGGACTAAGTATGACAAGTTGAAGACTTCATTTTACACTGAAGTGCAAGATAGTAGTTGTTTGAGTATTGCTGATAAGTTGGAGGACTGATATGTAACTTGAGCCTATATATACCCAAATCAATTCTAGGATTTTAGAACTTGTCTTCTTCATCTGTTATTAGTCTCTCTCGTTTACACAAACAATCTGGTATTCTTTTGTTATTGATATCACTTTGATATCAGATAGTTAGTATTGTTCTAAAGATCAATCACATTATTTGATCTTTGTAGTTTGAGTGGTTTGAGTGATATTGTAGTGAAATTGATTGGTGTCTACCTAGTAGACATCAATCTTGTCTTTGTATTGTTTGGTAAGCATCCGTTTAGAGACTTATCTTCTTGAATCGTTATAATAAAAAGATACACCAAGGGGTTGTTGGCTGGGTGTAAAGAAGTTCGTTGTGTGTTTTTACCATTTTTACACATATCATCAATAAAAATTCAACTGAAATGACTTATTGTCATTAGCAAAAACTTGTAAAATAGGTGTTGATAATGCTATTTTTAGTTATGTTTCCGATAAAACTTTTTTCATATGTTTTTTTAAATGAATTATGAGTATTATTTTATGAATTTTTGGATTTTAAATTAATAATAATATATTAATTGCTACATGGGTACATCGTACCACATTCTTTGGTATATCGTACCGAAGCGATCCCAAATGAACCTACCCCCCATCGAACCGAATTTTAGGTGCCTAGTGAACCACGATCCTGATCCGCGATCCCGTACTGGAGCGATTCCTGTTCCATGTGACTATTTCGCCACTGTGTGACGATCAAATAGTGCTTTATGATATTTATGTGTTCTTATAATGTGACTGCCGTGGAGTTGTCATCAAAGGTTGTTGATTTGCTTTAAGGTCTTAGGTTTTGTTGTCGTTTATTGACAACGTAAGGTGTTATTTCTTGATTTTATTTTCTTGAAAAATATGATTTTGTGCCCTTTTCAACTTGTTGGTCCTCGATGTGTATACATACTTGGATGCCCTATAAGAAGTCTTAAGTTATGTTTTATTAATAGTTGATGACATTATATGATGAAAAGATTGTGTGTAAGCTTGTGATTATGTAGAATTTAGAGGTTTTTAGCTTAATTGTACTTTTTTGGGTTTGAAGTGATTAGTTTTGTTCATATGTACATGTGAGTTAATTTGACTTTAGTTATGGTTTTGATTTGTGCTGTGGGTATGTTCATAATGATTAGTGGATGATGGATGAAAAGATTGTGTTTAAATAGTAATGATGAGGCATTTTATTTTGCTTACCCATAAATTCATGCTTACCAAAGGACAAATCCCCACCATCCATCTAGTTTGATCAAATGGTGGGGATTAACCTAAGATTTAGTAGATAAACCTAAGTATATGTTTTTTTTCTTGTCTTTTTGTCTTTCTTTTTATTCATTTTTTTTTTCTTATTCATGTTTTTTTTAATTAACGTTTTTTTGCGTTTTTCTTCGATTGTATACGTTTTCATCTGTTTTCATACGTTCTTATACGTTTTCGTCCGTTTTCTTACGTTTTCGCCCGTTTTCATACGTTTTCGCCCGTTTTCATCATTTTCCTTTCATTTTCGTCCATTTTTCATACGTTTCAGACGTGTTTTTACTCTTTCATACGTTTTCGCCCGTTTTCATACGAATTCGTCTGTTTTCTTACGTTTTCGTCCATTTTCTTAAGTTTTCGTTCGTTTTTATACGTTTCTACTTGTGATTATCTGAATATCACTTTGTGATATTCTGAAAAACAGAAGTGATATTTTGTTAATATCACTTTGTTATTTACTGAATATCACTCTGTGATATTATGAGTATCAGTTTGCGATATTCTGAATATCACTTTGCGATATTATGAATATCACTTTGCGATATTATGAATATCACTTGTGATTTTCTTGATATCACTGTGTGATATTTTGAATATCACGTAGGATTTTCATGTTACAAAACATTAGTTGAAAATCACTTGTTATATTAAAAAAATCATTTGTGGTATTCAGAATATCACAAGTGATATTCTGAATATCACAGAATAGCACTTGTGATATTCAGAATATCACATAATATCACTTGCGATATTCACAGTATCATTTGTGATATTCAGAAATGTATGAAAACGTTTAAAAACGGTTGAAAACATTTAATAACGGACGAAAACTTATGAAAACAGACGAAAACGTAAGAAAACAGACGAATATGTATGAAAACGTAAAAACACGTATGAAAACGAACGAAAACGTATGAATAATGGACGAAAACATAAGAAAACGGGCAAAAACGAACAAAATAATGAGCGGACAAAAGCGTATGAAACGAACAAAACGTATGAAAACGAAAGCAGCGTATCAAAACGGACGAAAAATAGATGAAAACGTATGGAAAAGGACGAAAACGTATGAAAGGGAAGAAAAAAACGTAAATAACGTGAATTAAAAAAAACAAACAAACAAAAGAAAACGTGAATATAAAAAATTGTGAATTTAAAAAAATTAAACGTGAATATTAACAAAAAAAAAAACGTTTATATATTTTAAAAAAAAAGACAAGAAAAAACATTGACTTAGGTTTAGACATATTAAATTTTAGGTTAATCCCCACCATTAGATCAAACTAAATAGACGGTGGAGATTTGTCCCTTGGTAAGCATCAAAATAAGAGTAAGCATATGAAAATTCCTCTAGTAATGATATGGTAAACGTAAGTAATAAAAGATAATGTTTGTACAAGCCCAAGTATTCAGCTTTAATGATTAAATGCTATTCTTTTCAAACTACCTTAATTCACTTTGGTTATAGTTTTGATTTGTGTTGTGGCTGTATTCATAGTGATTAGTAGACGATGGATGAAAAGATTGTGTTTTATTAGCAATGATATAAAATAGTTGATATACTGTATGATGAAAAGATTGTGTGTAACAGTGTATGTATGTAGTTACATTAATTCATGTAGTGTTTTTTTTTAATAAATTTCTGCTTTTAAGCGGAAGAAATAAGCAATTATAGCGACCATCTAATTTGTATTTGTGTTTAATTTGTAATTCTGTTAATTCTTTTTCTGTTTCTTTCCGTTATATTCTGTGTATTATTTGTGTTTATTTTATAGTGCAGTATAATTTGTAATTTTGTAATTGTATATGTAATGCAGTAACATTTACCACTAAGGGTAAAATCAAGTTCCATTGCACGTTGGAATTTGAGTGCGAGGCAAGTGACCAAGTTGGAGTCGGAGTTGGAGTAGCAGGAGAACAGATTTTGGGACTGCAAAAGGACTTGGAGTTGATGTCCGCAAAGTGTGCTGCTGCTGAAATGCGTGCACTTAATGCCGCTGTAGAATCACTGCGGGTTGAAAACATTTTGAAAAAAGAGTTGAAAACATTAAGTTGAAAGCTCAAGTCACTGAGTTAATAACTTCAGGTGATCAGCAAGCTTCTTATAACAAAGGATTATTAACAGATCAGAACGCTTTGAATGTGGCAAATATCAAAATTTAAAATCACTTTTGGAAAAGTATGAAGACATGGGAGCAGATTGTAAGGCAGATATAGAGCAACAAATCAAAGAGAAGGAATATTTACTCAGATCGAGCCGCCATATCTAAGCTCGGGAGAGGTCTAGTGTATAACTTGCATTTGTAGTATTTTATGTAATGATATATGCATGCTCTTGTTGTAGTTAGATCTTTAAACTCTTGAATGAATTAGACCATGCGAGGGATTGGGTGAAAATTTTACAATGTGGTTGTCGAGAAACTGCTATCAAATGTTGTTGTCTTATTTCGAAAAAGATTGTGTTTGTGGGGTTATTCAGCAAGAAAAGGTTAGAACCTGTCTTTTGATGTCTCTCGGTTTTGTTTGTGTAAGTTATTATCACAGACTTGGTGCTATATGATATTTGCAACTCGTGGTTATACTCTAAAGTTTTATTTTATCCGGAAGTGTATGGATTTTTATTTTGATCTTTGGGTATAACTGCATTTGTGCGTAAGTTACTGTATTATGGCCGACTTCTATGTCAATTGGTCATGGGCTTTGTTAGATAATTTCTATTTGTTAGAGTTTACCTTGTTATAACTTTTAAAGACGATAACAGAAAGAAAATAATTTTTTAGCCTATTTTTCTATCTTGAAACTGCTTATCAAACATTAATTTTCAGTCAAATGTCTTTCAAACTAATTGTTAAAATGACAGATATGTCACCCAAAACAAAGCAGTTATTTGTATACTGCTAATCAGCCAATAGTGCAGAACTTGTTCTGCAACAAAACCTACTTAAGACCTTTTATCAAACAACTCCATAGCAATAATGAATAACCTAAAGTGCATGTTTGTCAACATATGACAAAATGTCGACTAGCGCGCGGAAAAACATAATGCGTAGCAAAGACCGGACCAGACGTTAGCGGCTACACATGATGACAGTTGACATGGACCGATCGTAAAATTATCGCAAAATTATCGTAATATGATATGGTCTTTTTTATAGTTAAGGGGGTGTTATGTAACTTCATCAAACTGACACTATAAACACTCGAATGTCACACCCTTTAATTTGCAAACAGAAACGCAGCTTTTATTTTTGCTTTAAAGGTAACCAAAATTTCTCACACAGTATTATTAATTAGATCTTCGTCTATTTTCTTTTTTTTTTTTTAATGAGAATGTGTATGATATTGTTTTGAGTATGGTTTTATACTAATGAATGGGATCTTATCAAGTTATGTAAATCTAAATTGGTTTTTTACCTATTTTTTTGTTAAACAAAAAAGAGTTGTAGAGTGAGCTAGATCACTATTAAAAACAAGAACCCGAAGGAGAAACCGAAATCCAAACTTTTTGGATCTGGTTGGGTGTAGTAGAAAATATAATTCTTTAATTTTCAACAGCTTTTATCGTTGTAATATTGTAAATTGTGATGAAACTTGTTTTGTGTCATACTATTCTAAAGAAGTTGTGATTTATGACACGAGTAGCGTATCGTTATTTATGTTTAATACGATTGTTAAGACTTCATAAAGCCAATGCTTAAACTCTTACTAATTGGTTATCGATTCTTCATGTTCCTGCATAAAATCCCGTCAATAGCCTAAAAGTTATAATAAGCGAGGAATGACATGAGATTGTTGGAGCATCATGCGCAAATAAAACAACCCGATAAGATCCCAATGGGGAATGGGGGTGGTTTGTGGGAGCATCTATAGCCAACGAGGCGTCTCAATAAGATCCCCGATGGGGATTGAGACGGGTTTGGGGATTATTTTCATAATCGGTTTTGAGGATGAATATGGCCGCCCCACCCCATTGTCATTCCTGATTAAAAGGCACATTACATGTGTGATGCAGTTTTCTATCTTTTTCGAAATCCTCCTTCTTTAAGTTTTAGCTGGTGATCTTGATATACGAAGTATTATCCCATTGTATATTAGGAGAATTAAGTTTTCTATCTTTTTCACACTGCTCCTTCTTAAGTTTTGCTGTGCTTTCATTTTAAGATGCAAATTTTACTATTGATGCAAGTTGATAACGTAGGAATTCTATGTCACATTGTCACCAAGTTTAGCTCTTTGTTCTTTAATTGTTCTTCCACATTTGGTAAAATAGAAAAACAACTAAAAATTTGGCAAAAGACAAATTAAAATTTCAATGTTTTAACTGAATCTTTCAGAAATGTTAAGGTATTCATGTACACGTGACAGGTGAGGTGGCAATAAAATCTACAGAATGATGGAACGACTCGGAGATGATGAGATATTTTCCATATTTGAACGAATTCCCAACCAAGAGGACAAAAGATCATTTTCTAAAGTTTGCAAGAGATTCTTGAAAGTTGCATGTTTTCAACTTCGGTCGTTAAACAATCAGCTTCCTAATCTATTGTATGATATACTAACTATATCCCCGAAAATGGTCTTATTTGTATGTCACAAAACTCTGACAAACAACCACATGAAACTAATAGCCAAGTCATGCCCCAATATCAAGGACCTGGATCTTTCTTCATGGCCATACCTTGATCATGATCATGAGGTGGGTAAGTTGGAGTTTGATGATGTTGGCTTGTGTGCAATCGCGCATGCTTGTATTCATTTGGAATGTTTGTATCTATCTGGGAGGTTACGTTTTAAGGAAATAGGAATTGGGTCTCTTGTAAGATCATGCAAGAATTTAAAAGAATTAACTTTGAGGTGTTGTTTAAATGTCAGTGACAAATCACTGAAAGTTATCAGAGAAGCAACTCATTTAGAGCGGTTAGATTTGGAAGGTTGTTATTTGATTAGTGATTTGGGTCTAGAGTATTTGGCGAATGGGGACTTGAAGTATTGTTTGGAGGGACTTTTTCTAAATAAATGTGATAGGATTACCGATAATGGTATTTTGCACTTGAAGAAACTGGTCAGTCTTAGAAGACTGGATTTGACTAATTGTGGGGCTAACATCACCGACTGTGGGGTTGTGGCTCTATGTGAGCTCCCGGTTATAAGGATATTGAGTTTAGACTGGTTGTTCAATCTATCAGACATTTCATTGCATGAAATTGCTTGCAAGTGTTTGAAGTTGTGGTTGATAAGTTTGGAGGGTTGTAACAGAATTACTAGTGCTGGTTTACGTGCCTTTTCTGGTCATCGACACTTAACTAGACTTGGGTTGTTCTCATGTTACAATATTTCATGGGAAGATGTTAGGTCAATTGCTTTGACGTGCCCAGATTTGAAGTATCTTCAACTTAGCACGAGTATTAAGAATTGGCCGATGCCAAAAGCAGGTTCTGAGGACTTTTATATCGGTAACAACCACTATAAGATAGAGTGGAAATGACATTTTTGTCATTACGGAGTTTTTTATGTTTTTGATAAACTCGTAGTACTATGCGCTCACAGGTTAGTTATTTTGGTCACAATTTTCTTCTTTGATATTGTTTCGTTTTATGTTGCTCCTATGTATATATTGAAATGGAATGAAAGGAAGCATCATCACCCGCAATTTTGTTTCAAATTCTACAAGAAGAAGGAGAGACATATGTTGCTCAGACGTTTAATTTTCTTTTGTTCAGTTTATTTGTGACATTTTGTCGTGGTAGAAACTAGTGATCAATTGTAACTTTGAATCGGGTTCTACTAACAACTGCAAAGTCTTTAAAAGTGAGTTTCAAAAGGATGTTGCTATTAGCTTTGTGACTTTGGATAACGAAAGGATGCTTGCAGATATCCAGAAATATTACAATGTGGTTGTCGAGAAACTGCCATCAAACATTCGAAAATACCTGGTCACAATGTCACATGTTGATCAACCTAAAAGAGGCTTGTAAAAGCAATTAATCACACAAGCTCTTTGATATCGACACGTTGTTTGCCCAGATATTCATCCGTGAACCACGCACTACACTTACAGATTAACACCTCCTGTTCCGTTGTTCGCAAATTCAGAAATGACAACTTCTAGAAGCAATATAAACCGGCTAAACAAAAGTTCTTTCAACTGCTTATCAAACAATAAGTTTTCATTCAATTATCACTTCAAACTAATGGCTAAAATGACAACTTTTGTTACTCAAACCATTAAGGGGCAGGAGAGGGCCTGGCCCCAAAGCTATATATCATTAATGTGTCTTAGTTGATAGTTTATATAAGAAAAAAATCTTGTTATGTTACGGCCCCCTATAAAAGAATCGAAAACAAAGACTGTCTCCCAATGGCGAAATTCACCAGCAACTTCATCTGGCCGATTATTCTTCACTACTTGAAGTTGGAATTTTTCGATTTCACATCGTTCCAGCATGGAATTTTGTATCCAGGTTTGATTTTTATCTTCTTTTTTAAACCCGTAATTGATGATTTAAGTACCTTAAAGATAGTTCAGCTGAGTTTTTAAATATATATGCATGTTTTTATACAAAGGAGTCTATTTTAAGGTTTAACAAAAATGCTTTGTCGAGTATCTTTTGTCTTGCTTAATCGTTTACGTATAGCTTTTCTCTCTTAAAGTGTTCGGCCTCTAAAGAAATGTTTAAGTTTCGCCACTATGTAATGATCAAATAATGCTTTATGATATGTATATGTTCTTATAATGTGGCTGTTGAGGAGTTGTCATCAAAGGTTGTTGATTTGCTATAAGGTCTTAGGTTTTGTTGTTGTTTCTTGACTATGCGAGATGTTATTTCTTTATTTTTTTATTTTTTATTTTTGGAAAATATGATTTTGTGCTCATTTTTTGACCCATAAATTGAGTTATTGTAATCCATAATTCTCTTTTAGTTGTTACAACATAAAATGGACATTATTTTGGGATAACCCGAAATAAAAATTAGACATTTATTTCGTGACGAAAAGTGTATTACTTATTCCAAATTTTGTATTGACCCAAATACCATTATTTTTTTATTTTTTATTTTTCAAATCGATTTGTCAAAAGAGTAAACCAAACCCAAACACCGATACAAGAGGACCAACCACAAAAAAGCATTTTATGAAACTAAAGCAAACAAATTAGCGTATAATATCCAAAACAAACCATAACCATTTAATCTAGGAAATATCTTTACCAATATTACCTAACTTATAAATCATAAAACCAAGAACATAACACTTTCAAAGACATTGCAATTATTAGAACTCGATATCGAAGATTCATTCACAGAACTTCCAGTGAAGTAGACGAAAACTAATGATTTTGGCCCCCTATAAAAGAATCGAAAACAAAGTCAGTGTCTTC
This sequence comes from Chrysanthemum makinoi, assembly GCA_910596185.1. Taxonomy (NCBI): domain Eukaryota; kingdom Viridiplantae; phylum Streptophyta; class Magnoliopsida; order Asterales; family Asteraceae; genus Chrysanthemum; species Chrysanthemum makinoi. The sequence goes on along the minus strand of OU343221.1, from coordinate 347,685,713 downwards.
CCTATGGCAAAATTCGCCAGCAACTTCATCTGGCCGATTATGGTTCACTACTTGAAGTTGGAATTTTTCGATTTCACGTTATTTCAACATGGAATTTTGTATCCAGGTTTGATTTTTAACTATACTGTATATCCATTTTTTATACAAAGGAGTCCATTTTAAACTTTAAGAAAAATGCTTTGTCGACTATCTTTTGTCTTACTTAGTTGTTTATGTATAGCTTTTCTCTCTTAAATAGTTTGGCCTCTCAAAGAAATGTTTAAGTTCAAGGACACATATATGAAAATAAAATAAAGCAAACAAATGTTTAAAGCAATACTGATGCCACAAGCAATAACAAAATTCAGATATAAATGTTGGTTTGTGGGAGTTTAAAACACACGTAAACGCTAAAAGTGTGCGAGCCTATGGGGGCACACACGGTAAACACGAGAGTACGTGTCAAACGTATATGAATACTTGAATATATACCCGATATACATGCATGCAATTGACCCGATCTTGTACGACCCATGCACTACTCTTTGCTTGGACTTGGGTCGAATGCGGACAGCCTTGGGCCTTGGGATTCATCTGATCAGGCAGTGCAAGGGAGGAATTTGATTGGGCTTGTGACTTGTCGACCAAGACAAGACCCAAGACAAATTTGTTTAGCTATAAAAGCAGATACATCCTTTTCCATTCTGTGGAATATATACGATCTATGTATATACCTAAACCTCACTTGCATGTGACATACATGCATTATACATGATAACTCACAATTCAACATGTATCCCTAAATCAGAAAGCGACATGTATCTATCCCTAAACTCAAAATAAATTCATCATTCCTATAACCATTAAATACTTGATTAAATACTTGATCGGATTTATTTATTTTCGATAAGGGTTTGTTGGTTTTATTAAGTCCTATACTTGCATTGATTCTTGATCCAAGTGGTTATAGGTTGATGATAACTTGTTCTTGGTTCCTAGTAGAACGTGGCTAAGAAACAAGGATTTTGAGTTTTCTGTTTTGTGGTTATCGGACAAAGAAGGAGGATATCGGATAATTATATCCGATATCGGGTAAACGGGAAAAACTGCATCTCGTGCAGTTGTGCTCTCGGACAGAAACAACAACAGGGTTCTTGGTTTTCTTATGTTCGTGATATTCAAGTTATCAAGGGTTGATTGGTTTATATGTTCTCGACTAGCTTCTTATCGAACGTGCTCGTTTACGTGTTGTGTGTGATACTCGTAGATGTATCTACTTTAGATACTTTGGGTTTCTTTTGGTTTCTTGTTCGTTCACTTGAGTTCAATTGCCGCCAAAGGTTAGTTTTTTTATTTATCTTTTATTCAATTATTGTTTATTAATACGTGTTAACCTAATTGCGATAACTAGATTCAAATCCGATGCGTACTCGTATGCGTTACTTGGCTAATGTAGTTCTAAAATCCCAACAGTGGCATCACGAGCCATCTCATTTTTGCAAACATGTTTTAAAGGGCTGGCTGAAACTAATTTAGTTATTCGTTTTATTTTTGTTTTGACAACTATATGCAATACTTGTCAAATATCAATAAAAAAATAACAAGTCACAAACAAATTATAATTAATTTGTTAATTAGAATTAAATTTGTTAATTAGAATTAAATTTGTTAATTAGACGTAAAAGTTAATTTGAATTACTTGTTAATTAGAATTGCTTGTTAATTAGAATTAAAGGTTAATTAGAATTAATTAATTGCTAATTAGAATTATAATGGTAATTAGAATTACATATTGTTTATTAAATACATAAAATTGCGTAATTACTTGTTAATTGAGATTGCCATGCTTTTTATGTGTTTTCCGGTCACAAATAATTGAAAGATGTTGTATCCTAGTGACTGTCTTATGGTTCTCCTAGTGACCGTCTTATGGTTCTCCGTTTGGGGAAGACTCGCTAGAGAACTCGGAACAATATGTGTTTTATATTGATGTTTATGCTTATATGTTTGTGATTCCATTTATGTGCATTATTACTTGCTTTGACACCTAATGGTATGCAATATGGAATAATACATATTGTAACCATAACATCAATATTGGTCTTTATTTACACGCCTAAATATCATGCTCAATTGTGACTTGCTATTTGATTCGTGGAAAATCATTTTTGTTAAATAAAGTGACCTAATATATGAAACACGTTTTCAAGAATTTAAAAACTAGACGCGCTGGACACTTGGGATGTACGGCTCACCCACTAGAACAAACTAAAAAGGGGGTTTAAAGAGGTGCGCACAGTCGCACCGAAAGGATGTCTAGGTTATTGCTTGGCTTACGATCCTCTGCCTTCCTGTGCGTTTGATTGGAGCTACCGTGAACCATGATGATCACTACAGTGTCAATACCAAAAGTTTTTAAAATTAGTGTTACAAAATTGTTTTGCATGCTTCTTTGTACCCAACTTTTACCACATTTATATGTGCATATCTCTTAGTTAATTTTAAGTCTATGCCATCCAACTACGAACACGTGCATTTGGATTGACTTCTCTAGTCAGACCTAAGGGTCTTTCCAACCCACGGTAATTATTTCGCTTTGGTCAGACCTCTGGTTATTTTTACACGTTCATACTTTGTCAACTTATTTGGCTTGGTCAGACCTTGAACCCGAGGCATAAGATGAGAACTAAACATGCTTTTGACATTATTACTTGATACTAATACCTTAAACAGTCTCATAAATCTAAGAGTTGCATTATGCAATTAACGCTTGTCGCTTAACTCTTGTCCTATTTTTTTACGCCATGGTCAGACCTTTGGTAATTAAGTGGGTTGGAAAATGGATCTTAGTCTTAATTAGTAACTAATTGGGGAGTTAATTCTTTTAAGAATGTAATTATTGAAAATACTATTATTGAACTTTCTATGTTCTGATTAAATTGTGTTATTGCAATATAATTCGTAAACAAAGTTGTTTTTCTTTGAAAGACAAACTTAGTCTCTTTTCCTTGTAAGAAGAGTGAGACTTATACATATCCTTTCTCCTTAGTTGACAAACTAAGATAGGATTACAAATTGATAACTTTCATTATCCTTTTGTGGTTCTAAAATAATTGAAAGATAGAATATTTTGTGTAACTGGAAATATTGTGTTTAGAGCTACCAAAATAAATAACATCATGCACTTGTCATGATGTATGAGTTTAAATCGCAAAGAGTAAAGAAATTACTAGAACATTCTCTAGGTAATTTTCTTGAACTCTCATTATTCCTAAAGAGCTAATTACGCTAGGGGCTATGTAGACGATAAAGTAGGAATTGTATGCTATAGATTCAAGTTAATTGAATGAAAAAATGGCTAGTCCATTGTCCACATAAGTAGAACTTCATATACTCTGTTCAATACCTAAGTACATGCTACTCGTAGGCATTCGAAGAGAATAGGAAAGTGTATAAAACTGCTATATGCTTTCTACTGAAAATGTAACACTTACAATGTTGGCAAATCCAGTGGGAGTAATTGCATTTTATACTGAAATAACATTCTTGTAATGATGTCAATTTCAGTGGGAGCTATGGGATTTCTTTCCTATTAGTTACCCATATCATTTTAAACTTGCTTTGAAATAATTCATCACTTTCCGAATATGAATAACCATTGCTTAAAGAAAAATTGCATTTTATTTTATAAGATAACATGTTGCTTTCTGCTGTCGCTTCCTGAAGCGTTATCTATAGAATAATAATCCACAATTCCTTATTACAGGTTATGGTTCTATAACTGCTTATAATATCTATCACATTATCATATTGTTTATACAATCAATCACATGTTGTTTGTTTTCATAATGTGATGTTGTACCTTACGCAAGTGGGAGAAATCTCAAAGTGTGTGTAAGGAACAACAATATTATTGGTATCTCTTGACCGCAAGTTAAGAAAACTAATAAATCTACTAGGATTTAAACACGCTAGATATTTATTGCCCTACTACATGTAAACAAGAATTCTACTAGGACTTAAACACGTGAGATGTTTATCGCCCTACTACATTCTAATAATGATTCTACTAGGACTTGAACATGCTAGATATTTGTTGCCTTACTACATTCAAATGTCATGATATTGAGTAAAGATACTTCAACATTTGACTACATGTTTTAGTCAACAAAATTATGGTTATAAGATAATGATCATAATTCTAAAGTACAAAATTAACTTGAAATTACTATAGAACTCAAGAGTTTGCGTTTATGATTACTTTTGTTAGTATAATTATGCTTACATGTTGAGACATAATTATAAAGTCCTTGAATTAATCAATGACTTATAACAAAAAGGATTAGTAAAATTGTTATGTCTTCTAGTTAACACATAAATGTGAGGCATTTGAATTATACAAAGACTTATAATGTATTATTGAAATGTTTTGTTTTCTTGTAAACACATGAACATATAATTCTTGAACAGTTATGTCTTCTTGTGAACACGTGAACATAAGGTTCTTGTATTGTTCAATGAATATACATTATTGCATGGACTTGGTTCATAAATACTTTATAAGCAATTTGGCTCGACACAATTGACAAGTATTTGGTCCAAAGAGAATTAAGTTATCTATATAATTCTGATGTAGTTTCACAATTCTAATAACTCATATGATACCATTTCATTATGGTATGTCTAATGTGTTGGATCAAACCTTATTCATATTGTTTGGTTCATGATAGCTTTAATTGCTCTACCTCCAAAACATATCAAGGTTAGAAATTGTGTGTGTCATGGATGGACTCAATATAGTTCAAACCTAGAAGGTATTCAAGACACAATTCATTAGGGATTTTAGGTTTTCCACTCAAACCAATTGAATCCTAAATCTTTTTGGATTTTTGATTTATCTAGACTTCCTAGCTTGAAGATTGTATGTTTGATGTTCTTCCTAGCTTGACGAAACACAAAACTATCGCCAGAACTTTTGGTTAAAGAGTGATACTAAATTAGAGTTTTTCTATAAACCCTAATTTAAGTTGTTGGAAGGAATTTCATTATGTCTTGATTTAAGTACTGAATTTGTTAAAATCTTATGAAGCATTTTATTAACAAATCTTGAGATGAGAACTTAAAATGTATTTCATGGTTCCCCATAAAAAACAATTTATTGTTGCTTAAATACTTAGTATTTAGAGAATTGTCTCTACTTACAAAAGTAAGTGGGAGCATATACATATCTCAAAGTTTTTTAGAACAAAATACTTATACTTCTAAAATCCACTTATTAATGTCATACTAGGGTTAAACATGAAAATGTTGATCGAAGTATAATGATTACTCTCATTCATAAATCCGCATGGATGCCTCATCACTTGAGTGATATTTTTAATATTAATGCTGAGGGATATAAGTTAGAAGATTGTTGTAAATTAGCTAACTACTAAAATACATTATCACATCTTGAATCTGATAAATGTTTTAGAACTATGAATGATAAGATGCGGTCCTTAAAAGGAAAATCGAGTTTTGAGCTTGATTGTTATTTTGCTTAACAGTTAACCTATGAGGTTGGAATGAGTTTCTTTTGAAGAAAGACGCACAAGGACAAAATTGTACACATGTTAATGCATGGCATTTTATAAGAAGTTTTTAATCATACTTAAGCAATTGACTGTGATTAGATTTTCTTATATATATGTGCATTAATTATATAAAGATATTGAATTGTCATACATGTTCCTTGTATGTAGAATATGACAATTAGATTTTATAACTTTTTCTTTATGATTACCTTTTACGAGGACGGTGTGTAATCAAAAGGGTTATGAATTTATATTATCTTTATGTAGTATACAAAATTTATGCCATCCAATTTTTGGATTGAATCATGCATCTAAGAGCTGAGATCTTGAATTTAATTACAATATGATTATGATTGAATTAGGATAACTCTTGAGTACATCTGACATTGAGTGGGAGCATTGTGTTTATCTTTAAAATTTACATATTGAAGATGTCATTCCATTTAAGCTAGATATTGATCCTTAAGCTTGGAATGAAACTTCACTTGGAATTTAGGGAATAAAACAAACATCCTTGGAATAAATGTTTATCAGGAATGAACAAATGCGGAAAATTAAGTCTAACACAATTGCAATATATCATTCAAGCAAGTCATAAATGGTATATTTCACTTGGAATAATTTATTACATTGATGAAAATCTTATGTTTTTAACTAAGGATTTATCATGTTTATATATTATATTGTGTATAAGACTGGTTGTTGCTTTTGTACAAGAACAAGATGAGCAGACAACAACAATATCTAATTGAGAGTGTTTAGATTATTGTTAATACAGATGTTTACAAATTATAAAGCATAGTGTTATATAAGTACAAATGATGCTACATGATTATTAATACTAGTAGCATTTCATCTTTTATGATAAATCTGCTAACTAGTTATGCTCAACATAGAGCATTGTTGCATTACACATTAAGGAATGAGAATACTTTACACTTTTGGAAACATTAAAGATGATTGTCAGTATGTCGTGGATTTCTAATACCTCATGCAAGGTAGGGCGACATCTCCATACTATAACTCTTGCAATAGTATGAGCATATGAGATAAGACACTCATCTTATATTTCAAATCCCTCACTAGATGTGAAATTTGAAACAAGTATTCGGAAAGTTTACTCAGATGACTATTTAGTTTTTCTTGTAAAGAAAGGTTGAGAATGTTGGAAACATTAAGGTTCAACTTACTAAATTAGACTCATGCATATCTGTTTTAGTATTTGGATAATTGGTATTGAAATACAATTTTTACTTTATGAAGAATAAAGATACTTGGTATTTTTTATTCATTCATATAATAATTGTTATCCTATATTTGCATGTTTAATCCTTGAATGATTTTATTGTTCTAAATATGTCCATTCTCAGTTAACAATATGGGAATATTATTATGTAAGGCAAATGTGAGTGTTGGTTATATTCTAACAAGAATGTGGATTGTTCCCGCCAAACTCATGTGTATTCACAAGGGATGCATATTGGATACCCCAACTTTCAAACATTTACTTTTGGATCCTTGCCATAAGTAAAATATTGAAAATGGTTTGTTAAGGTCATCCGTAGACTTGAGATGCAAGCATGTTCTGTTATGTGTAGATATTATTTTTTGTAAGTATACGCAAAACGCTATCTAAATAAGGTAGTTATAAAGTCTATATTTCGGAGTGATGTGGCAAAGATCCACAACACTTGTAGTCATAAGGATTTGTTACTCCACTTGATATGTGAAGAAAGATACGGGCGCCTCTCCAGAATTAATAAGATAATTGTTCGGCCGAATCCAAAGGGTAATGCAAGATGATACTTGATTACATTTGGTATATCTAATTAAATTCTATAAAGAGATTCTAAATGGTTAAACTATATGGAATGATTTAAGATCCATATCCATGGTTTAACGGTATCTATAACAAAGGATGATTAAAGCAAGATATTGAATGACCATGCTACTGAGAAACTTTTATGAAACTATTCTCTCAGACACTTTTAGTTAAAAAGCGAGTGAGAGCGTTGTTAGACGTTTCCGTCGTTAGTTTTATGTACCATTCGACACTACAACTCCCAAGTGGGAGTTGTTGGTTTGTGGGAGTTTAAAACATACGTAAACGCTAAAAGTGTGTCAGCCTATGGGGGCACACACGGTAAACACGAGAGTACGTGTCGAACTTATATGAATACTTGAATATATACCCAATATACATGCATGCAATTGACCCGATCATGTACGACCCATGGATTACTCTTTGCTTGGACTTGGGTCGAATGTGGACAGCCTTGGGCCTTGGGATTCATCTGATCGGGCAATGCAAGGGAGGTTTGCCTGGGCTTGTGACTTGTCAACCAAGACAATGAAAGGTTTTATGGATATTTAAATATATGTATGTCCGGATTCGAACTCGAGACTTCGGGATTGCACATATTACGTATGAGAGTTGATGTTGATAATTAATATATAAAATGTTATTATTAATTATTAGTCACGAAATAAAACATAACGATAATTAAATATTTAACGAGGTTTAGTTAACGGTCGTTAAATGTAAACTATGAGGACTAAGAACGAAATTAGTGGACAAGAAAGATCTGGAATCCCTTTGGGATGGCTTGGCCGGTCGTGGGCTACCCAACCCAAGGAGGTGGGATTTCTTGGTCACCAAGTTTTGAGAATGTATAAATACAATCCCTTGTATTCATTATTCTCCTAATCTTGGATCACCAATAACCTAATTTCTTCCTCCTCTCCTATCTCTTGTCTTTGGCCGATCGGTTCCAACCCTCCCTAGGGTTTCGATTTTCCAAACTCAAGAAACAAGTGTTTGGTTTTATTTGTGATTCAAGGAACTAGCTTTTCACATCAAATCGCTAATAGTACGTGTGTACAAGAACGAAGGCAAGCACGCTTGAGCTTGTAATCTTGGTGGTCGACTTTTGTGTGGGTCGAATTATATAAACCCTAAAGTTAGGGTTTTGGGTTTTGGTTCTTGTTCTAATTACCGTTTGATTTTTGAATTGCTAAAAGGTAGCGTTTTTATTGGTTAATTACTTACATATATTATTCCTATTTACTTCTGTTGCATGCTTTGATGATGTTATTTGATTTTATATAATTGTTATGAGTATTAAATCCCAACATTGGCATCACGAGCCGTTAATATGATGTAATTAATTACCGAAACACATAAAAATTGAATCTTTATGATTATATGCATACTTTTTATGGTTTCTAGGGTTTTGAATTCGAAACCCTAATTTTATTTATTATGGGTACCCTTATTTTTTTTAATTAGGTTTTAATTTTGTAAAACTTGTTGAAACCATAGGATTGCATGCTAATTTTATGTGGTTAATTAATCAATAATTGTTATGTGCCATGTAATATGCATATCTTGGGTGATAATTGTTATGCGGAATCCATTGTGGAACATGCATGTTTTGCCATGGAGTATTGTTATGCTATAAATTGTTTAGTTGATACACACATGTTCTATTTATTTGATAATTATTGAATTGGGGAAGACCTCAATTATAACTAATAAAAATTCGTTACGTGCTAATTGGTATATTATTAACTTTGGCTTACGCAATCGACTTGTCGATGTTTGTGGCTCATCTACCTTGTAGTTGAAAGCCCTAGTTAATGTATGCATTTATTTACGCCTAGAATTGTTTATTAGAGTTTATCGAAATAATTATGCATGTGGCTAATTGTTTTTACATATGTAAAATTGTTTAGTTATATGTTTATATTATTTGAGTGTGTTTAATTTTTATTAAAATGCTTTTTGTTTATATATTGTTTTGACATGTTAGTAAGCAAAAAGGGGTTTTATGAATAGAAAATTAAATAGACAAAATAATGGTGAAACTGATTTGTTATCTAAGAATTATTCTTGAACTTTTAATCGATTGATGCGATTGTACTAAATGGTTAGAACGGCTCACCCACTAGAACAAACTATAAAGGGGTAAATTAAGAAGTGCGCAGCAGTAGCGAATGGATGTCTAAGGTTATGCTTTGGCGCTTACTCGGTCCTCTCTGTGAGTTCGATTGGAGCTACCTAGTATAACCATTCAATGTACGAAGCATCTTAGTGCAAAGTTGTAAGTTTCTCAACGCATCGATTAAAACTTTGTAGAATTAAATCTTAGCAATTAAAATCTCATGTAAGTTTTTTGAAAATTTTATGCTATAAAGTTGTATGCATGCTTCTTTATACATAAGTTTTGATTACACGTCAAAAAATTGTACCCTTTAAATTTAAGTTTATGCCATCTAATGATATGAAACACTTGAAGTTGTAATTTAGTTATGTGAGACCTTGATCTAGATTACAATAACAAGGTGAATTATTTTTTTGTGTGAGACCTCAGCTTAATGATTTGCAGTTTCTAAATTAGACAACTTAATTAAGTTAGTTAGTGAGACCTATGACTTAAGGCATAAGATGGGATGAAACATGCTTACGTTTTGCATTAATTGTTTTGGCAAAATTGTAAATCCCATAATTTTTGGAATTGAAAACTTGTTTGTCAATTATCGTTTTTCAACGATTACCTATTCTATACTTTCACCACTAGCAGATCAACTGATGTGGTGAAACTATGATAATGAGGATCCAAAATTCAAGGAAAATACTATGGTTAATATGAATATTGACCAAAGGGTATTTTATTTTCTTGAAAGATTTAATTATCGAAAATACTAAAAATTGAATTTTGTTAATTCTTTTGATTGTATTAATGCAACATTAAACCGTAAACGTGGTTTGGGCTTTGGTAAATTCATCTAGTTCTGTTTTCAAACAAATGTTTGATCAAGAAAATTTTACTAAAAGACAAAAATAAACTCTTTTCCATGGAAGAAGAGTGAGACTCAATCCTATTCCTTTTCATGATTGAGAAAGGTATGTTAGGAACATTAGGATTATCTAAATTCTAATGTATAACTCATAGCAACTTTAATAGTTAAGAAAATTGCACACCATGCTTTCCTTAAGATATTTCATTACCCTCCATTGGTGATTGAATTCTTATATGACATTTTGGTCAACTAGAAAACAAGTTTGACATTTTATGAGTTACTAAATTAGAAGCTAGACTAATTACCGCAAAATTGGTAAAAGACAAACTGGTAGATTTTATCAAGTTGTTTTGCTTTGACCAATTAAAGGTGCTACACACCATTGTGGGGATAGTAGACGTATTATGGAAGAAATTACATGCTCAATTTTTCAAGTTAATAGCATGATGGATGATCCATCATCTACAGAGTAGAATTCACTCTTTTAGTACCTAAGTAATTGTTACGAATAGTCTTTGAAAGGAGTTACAACGTAATAGCACGCTATTTTCACTGGTTAATGAAACACTTATAATGTTGTCAAATCCTTGGGAGTATGGTGTATAACTGAATAAGACATTATTGTAACGTTATCTAATTCAGTGGGAGTTACAAGTTATTATCTTGGTAATAACTCAGATTATTTCTAGCTTTTCTTGAAATAATACATTACGTTCAAAATGTAGACATTCATATTCTCAAGGATAGTCATGAACGTTTCCTTGATAAATTAAGTGCTCCTACATCTACTTGTAATGCTTATATATCTATGACACTATCATATTGCTCACATAAACAAACGAATGTCATGGTGTTTATCTACTATATGATGTTGTTCTATGCACAAGTGGGAGAAGTATTTATTGTGTGCAAAGGAACAACACATACAAATATGATTAATTGATTCTCTTGAAAGTAAGGTAAGAGATTAACGTTCTAATAAGATTGTCTTGTTTAAAGAACATGTGTCAAGATTATAGCATAGACTACTTTTATGTCTTATGTCATAGAAACACTTGAAGTTACATTTTAGGTTAAGTGAGATCTTGGCTAGATTGTAATCTCAAGGTAAATCACCACTTGTCGTGGGATCGGGCGTGGATGATTTGCAGTTTCTTAAGTTGAACACTCCAAAGGATGACATAATTAAAATAAAGTAATCTAATGCTACTTTAAATATTTGTGTATTCTTGGAATAACATAAATAGTTTATTAACTTGAAAATTAATTAATTGAAACCATGGCGTGGTGTTCATAATAACTTTAAATTATACATGGTTATGTGTTTTTTGTATAGACTCACAAACATGAAGTCTTTTAAAGACTTATAATATAAAGTACGATACTATAACTGTTATGTCTTTTGACTTGGTCAAAGAATACTTATGTTATAAAACATGCAATTGGCTTGGATATTCTATTATACCATTAAGTTGACTTAGTTGGAAAATAGGTAGGCCAAAAGGAATATGTTTATCTTAAATATTGTTAGATTGTCTTACAATATTAATTCTAATGAAATACTGTATGTATATGAAATGTTCAGTTAGAAGAATCAAACATTTGTTATATTGTTTGATTCAAGATAACAATATCTTCTTTTCTTCCAAAAGTTATCAAGGTTAGAAAATTGAGTATTGATTGGATATACTTAACTCAAAATCTAGAAGATTATCAAGACACCATTTTAATATGGAATGTGATGAATCACATTGAGTCTTATATTAAAGTTCTAATTTGTGGTGTTATTCTAAATGCTAAAGTATTTATAGATGGTCTTTAAATTACAAAAGCAAGTGGAAGTTTTGTTTAGATCTTGAAGAGATTAAATTACAATTACAAAACACATAATCTTCTATAATACACTAGTAAATATCATGATGAGGACAAATTTGATAGACCTCAAGATGATGGAATTCTCATTCATAGATCCGCAAGGATTCTCAGATGATTGATTGATGTGCTGAGATATATGAGTTGCAGGATCATGGTAAACCTGTTAATCATGATGATGCATTTACCTAATATTGAATTGTGGTAAATTATTCATACTATGAATGATAAGATGCTGTCCATAAAGATAATCAACTCTGAAACTTGGTTTATCTTAATAAAGATGAGTTTCTTAAAAGGAAGGAAAACCCAAGTGGTTTAAATCTTTGTGTAGAAATCATATGGAGAATATTGTACATGTGTTTAATGCATGACTTGTGACAAGATTATTAATCACACTTAAGCAATTAACTGTGATTGAATATTCTTTCCTTGGCACATTAAATATATAATGATTATAATTGTCATACTTATTTTCATTGATATGAAAAATGACAATTGGATATTAAAACTCTTTCTTGTGTGATTTTATGAGGACGATAAGTAATACAAATGAGTTTTATGAATTCACATAATCTTTGGAAATGTACAAATTGCAAGAATCCATGAATGGATATATGCATGCATCTAGGAGATGATTCTTATGTTTAACTATTAAATCCAAGTTTTGGTTTAAAACTTAAAATAAGATAATTTCTAAGTATTTCTGAAAGCTAGTGGGAGTATTGTGTTCATTTTCTTTAAATCTTATATGTTGTGGGTAGTAACATTCCATCTAAGCTCAATGTTAAGTTTTAGATTGGAATGGAACTTCACATGAAAGATTTAGAAAATAAGACATACAACCTTGGAATATATGTTTATTATTAATAAACAAGTGCGGATGAATAAATGAGTCTAATAGAACATGATATATCATTTGGAAATGGATATGTAGAACATGAATTAAATCTTTGTTTGACATATGGATTTTTCATGAACATCATGTTATTGTTGTATCATGCTTAAATGCAAGATGATTTGACAACATTGATATCTAATGAAGTTTTTAGATAACTAGTGTAATGAATATTCTAATGGAATATGTTTGAATCTAGAATTACATTCCTCAGCCTGGATTTGCTCTCAAAATTCTATGGATGAGCAATACAACAATTTTGTTGTGAAATTGTCATAGCTGACAAACTTGAAAGTTTGAAGGCATCAAACATTACACTGTAGATATTGAAGTTTACGATATTTTTAAAGAGCATATTGTTGTTTGTATACAATGATGCTGGTTTAATTGAGATGACACTCAATACTAGTCATGGGAGGAGTTCATCCTTGTAAATGGCCATGTGAACTAGTTGTGCTCAACTAAAAGCATAGTTGCATTATACAATAAAGAATAAGAATACTTTAAACTTTAAAAATGTTTGAAAGTTTGATTGTCATAAATTGGTGCTTGAGGATGTCACACACTTTATGAAATATTATGTGGCAATATCAAGATATTTTGAATGCACACATACAAGAACTTCACTAGTTGAATTATTAAGATAAGTATTCTCAAAATTCCGATAAATCAAAGTTAGTTAAAATTATGCCTTGTCAACAAGTATGATTGTCATTACTTGAGACATAATTCATTAACCAGTATTATCATGCATTGATCTATTTAGTATTTGGATAAGGGATGTTTTGAACAAATATTGTTTAAATGAAATAAAATATTGGTTATGTTTATTTTTCATTTTCTTAATATTATATTCTATATTTGCATGTTTAATCCGTGAATAACTTATGTTATTCTAAATAGTCCGTTGTCGATCAATGATGTGGGAATGTCATTGAATTAAGACAAATATGAGTTTTGGTAGAATATACTTTTAAAGTATATTGATGCGTGGGACATACCAGATTCACATGATATTCAATGAATTGAATATAGGACTCATCCCAACTTTACATGATGATACTTTATGGATCTGTCATTAAGTATATCATGAAGTGTTTATCCTCAGACTTGAAGATAACTGATATGAATGTAGTGCATTTGTGTAAGATAGTCTAACGCTATCCGTGACTGGTAGTTATAAGGGCTATTTTCGGAAGTGTTGCAAAGTTCATGAGTTATGTTTGTAGTCAAGAGAATTTGTTCATTTGAATTTGTTTCAAAGCATAATACTATATTTGGGCCCCTCGTAGGGTTGACAATATGTTTGTATGGCCATACCCAAGATCTATCTGGAATACGTTCAGATGATTTGGTAATCTTGTTCAATCGAATACAACGAGAAACAGAATATTAACTTATGAAATGACTTGATCCATATTCATAGTTAATGTAGTATTAGTAACAAAAGGATAAGTAAAAATGATGAATCATTAAATGGTTTTTCCAGGAGACCATACTCGATTTGATCTGGGGGCATTGGCGTGTGAAAGATAGACTAACTGATGTCATTACTATATTTAGTAATATCCATGTGGGAGCTGAAAGGTTTTATGGATATTTGAATATATGTATGTCCGGATTCGAACTTGAGACTTCGGGATTGCACACATTACGTATGAGAGTTGATGTTGATAATTAATATATAAAATATTATTATTAATTATTAGTCACGAAATAAAACATAACGATAGTTAAATATTTAACGAGGTTTAGTTAACGGTCGTTAAATGTAAACTATGAGGACTAAGAATGAAATTAGTGGACAAGAAGGATCCGAAATCCCTTTGGGATGGCTTGGCCGTCGGCTACCCAACCCAAGGAGGTGGGATTTCTTGGTCACCAAGTTTTGAGAATGTATAAATACAATCCCTTGTATTCATTATTCTCCTAATCTTGGATCACCAATAACCTGATTTCTTCCTCCTCTCCTCTCTCTTGTCTTTGGCCGATCGGTTCCAACCCTCCCCATAGGGTTTCGATTTTCCAAACTCAAGAAACAAGTGTTTGGTTTTATTTGTGATTCAAGGAACTAGCTTTTCACATCAAATCGCTAATAGTACGTGTGTACAAGAACGAAGGACAAGCACGCTTGAGCTTGTAATCTTGGTGGTCGACTTTTGTGTGGGTCGAATTATATAAACCCTAAAGTTAGGGTTTTGGGTTTTGGTTCTTGTTCTAATTACCGTTTGATTCTTAAATTGCTAAAAGGTACGCGTTTTCTTATTCGGTTAATTACTTACATATATTATTCCTATTTACTTCTGCTGCATGCTTTGATGATCAGGGGCGGAGCCAGGATTTCAAGTTAAGGGGGGCCTATATTTTTTTTTTAACTCACGGCGTAGGTTAAATAGATACATCAAAGCATGATAATATAGAAAAATAGATGAAAAAAAGAGGCGATTGATCTCTTCTTGCTCATGAGTGATATATATTCTGCACCAATTGGTAATGATCATAATTCATACATACATGAATAATTCATACCAAAAGTTTGAAATCTTAATAAGTACTGTACGTAACTTGTTACATTAATTTTAAGAAAAATGTGTTAGCAAATGACAATTGGTAATGATCATAATTCATACATACATGAATAATACATACCACTCATACTAGTTCTTGATCAATGATGATACATACATGCTAGTACTTATCTTACGTTACTACTGAGATCAATGATCATATATACATGATACATTGCTGCATACTACATTACTACTGATACTAGCTAGTTATTTACTTCCTTATTAGCAGGGGTGGAGCCGCCAAGGGTTTAATACTTTAATCAACCCCTAGAGCCTCCAAATTTATTCTCTTTTGTGTGGTACACACGTACATACATACTACTGATACTAGTTCAGTTAGTTCTTTATTTCTATATTAGAATTTTGAGTTTTGACAATTCACAATTGGTATTTGATAAAAACTAAAAACTAGAACAATAAAAACATAACAAATACAGTAACAATTAACAAGTAATAACTAATAAGCATACAAGCAAATAACAATGAAGCAATTAATAATTATCATTTAACAAGTATTCAATGGATCCTTAATGTTCAATTCATGTATGCGAAACATTCCAAACACAATTACACAATTAACTAATTTTGACCATTAATGAAAACTAAATAGTAAAGAGCATTGAATACCTTATTAGATGATTGAACACTTTTAATCGGTAATTTAGTTATTGAAGGAATGACATTGACGCTTCAGTTTGCTTGGCTTTTCTCTTCCTTGTCACTGGATTGGGAGGGGCCGCCATTGGTATTTCTGAAACAGATAGGTTTTGGGCTATATAATTATGGACTTCTTGGGCTAGTTGAGGGGGGCCCAGCACCCGCTGGCCACCCTATCCCCTCCGCCCCTGTTGATGATGTTATTTAATTTTATATAATTGTTATGAGTATTAAATCCCAACAGACAAGACCCAAGACAAATTTTTTTAGCTATAAAAGCAAATACATCCTTTTCCATTATGTGGAATATATACGATATATGTGTATACCTAAACCTCACATGCATGTGACATACATGCATTATACATGATAACTCACAATTCAACATGTATCCGTAAATCAGAAAGCGACATGTATCTATCCCTAAACTCAAAAGCAATTCATCATTCCTAAAACCATTAAATACTTGATCGGATTTATTTATTTTCGATAAGGGTTTGTTGGTTTTATTAAGTCCTATACTTGCGTTGATTCTTGATCCAAGTGGTTATAGGTTGATGATAATTTGTTCTTGGTTCCTAGTAGAACGTGGCTAAGCAACAAGGATTTTGAGTTTCCTGTTTTCTGGTAATCGGACAAAGAAGGAGGACATCGGATAATTATATCCGATATCGGGTAAACAGGAAAAATTGCATCTCGTGCAGTTGTGATCTCGGACAGAAACAACAACAGGGTTCTTGGTTTTCTTTTGTTCGTGATATTCAAGTTATCAAGGGTTGATTGGTTTATTCGTTCTCGACTAACTTCTTATCGAACGTGCTCGTTTACGTGTTTTGTGTGATACTCGTAGAGGTATCTACTTTAGATACTTTGGGTTTCTTTTGGTTTCTTGTTCGTTCACTTAAGTTCAATTGCCGCCAAAGGTTAGTTTCTTTATTTTCCTTTTATTCAATTATTAATACGTGTTAACCTAATTGCGATAACTAGATCCAAATCCGATGCGTACTCGTATGCATTACTTGGTTAACGTAGTTCTAAAATCCCAACAATAAACAGTTGAGGATTTGGAAGAACACTTGATGTTCTCAAAGGATTCCTTAAAAAATACTTTGAAGATCTTCTAAGGTGACCACTTCTTTCATTGAAAAAGGAGAACACAAACTCAAGCACTTCCGAAACATCAGCAATAATGAATAACCCAAAGTACATATTTGTCAACATATGACAAAATGTCGACTAGTAGACAAACATAATGCGTAGCTAATACAGGACTAGCCCAGACGTTAGCGGCTACTATACACCATACACATGATGACAATTGACAAGGACCGATCGTAAAATTATCAAATAACATGTTGACACGCGGTAAAAGTTGAATAACTTTTTGGATTATTTTCGTAATCTGATATCGTCTCTTTTATAGTTAAGGGGGTGCTATGTAATTTAACCAAACGTACTTACACTATAAATACTCAAATGTCACACCCATCAATTACCTAACAGAAACGCAGCTTTTATTTTTGCTATAAAGGTAACCAAAATTTTGCGCACAGTATTATTTATTAGATCCTTCCACTGTGTTTTTAATGAGAATGTGTATGATATTGTTTTGAGTTTATATACTGATTTATGGGATCTTATCAAGTTATGTAAATCTAAATTGCTTTTTCACGTAATTTTTTGTTAAACAAAAAATAGTTGTAGAATGAGCTAGATCACTTAGGGATGGCAAAAAGGAGAAACCCGAAACCGAACTTTTTGAATCGGGTTGGGTGTGGTAGAAAATATAATTCTCTAATTTTCAATAGTTTTTATCGTTGTAATATTGTAAACTGGGATGAAACTTGTTTTG
The DNA here is from genome assembly GCA_910596185.1 of Chrysanthemum makinoi. NCBI lineage: Eukaryota > Viridiplantae > Streptophyta > Magnoliopsida > Asterales > Asteraceae > Chrysanthemum > Chrysanthemum makinoi. The sequence continues at coordinate 347,667,509 of OU343221.1, read as the reverse complement.
TGTCATCATATTTTAAAGAAGTTATGATTTATGACGCGAGTGGCGTATCGTTATTTATGTTTAAGTCTATTGTTTAAGACTTCATAGGCCGATGCTTGAATTTTCATTACTCGTAATTGGTTATCGATTATTCAAGTTATTACATAAAAGTATATTGTTAATAGTGTAAAAATAATAATAAACGGGGAACAATACGAGTTTGGTGGAGCATTGTGCCCAAAAAAGACTACCCGATTAGATCCCTAATAAGGAATGGGACGGGTATCTCATGCCCACGGGGCGCCCAGATAAGATCTCCGATGGAGATTATATTGGGGCAGGTTTGGGGATGAATTTTGTAATCAGGTTTGGAGATGCGGAATGGCCGCCCCGTCCCAATCCCCCCATTATAATTCCTGATTTCAAGGCACATTACATGTCTAATGCAGTTTTCTATTTTTTTCAGAATGCTCCTTCTTAAGTTTAGTTCTTTGTTCTTTAGTTGTTGTTGCACATTTGGTAAAATAGAAAAACAACTAAAAACTTGGGGTAAGACATTAAAATTCTATTGTTTTAACTGAATCTTTCAGAAACGTTTACATATTCATGTACACGTGACAGGTGAGGTGGCAACAAAGTCCATAGAATGATGGAACGACTCGGAGAGGATGTGATATTCTCCATATTTGAACGAATTCCCAACCGAGAGGACAAAAAATCATTTTCTAAAGTGTGCAAACGATTCTTGAAAGTTGCATGTTTTCAACCACATGAAACTAATAGCCAAGTCATGTCCCAATATCGAGGACCTGGATCTTTCTTCAAGGCAATACCTTGATCATGATCAAGAGGTGGGTGAGTTGGAGTTTGATGATGTTGGCTTGTGTGCAATCGTGGATGCTTGTATTTGTTTGGTTCGTGTGTCTCTATCTGGGCGGTTACGTTTTAAGGAAATAGGAATTGGTTCTCTTGTAAGATCATGCAAGAATTTAAAAGTATTAACTTTGAGTTGTTGTTTAAATGTCACTGACATATCACTGAAAGTTATTGGAGAAGCAACTCGTTTAGAGCGGTTAGATTTGGATGGTTGTTATTTGATTAGTGATTTGGGTTTGGAGTATTTGGCGAATGGGGATTTGAAGTATTGTTTGGAGGAACTTACTCCAAATAACTGTGATAGGATAACTGATAATGGAATTTTACACTTGAAGAAACTGGTCTGGCTTGTAAGCCTGGATTTGTCTAATTGTGGGTCTAACATCACAGACTGTGGGGTTGTGGCCCTATGTGAGCTCCCGTATATTATGATATTGAGGTTAGGTTCATTGTTCAATATAACGGACATTTCATTGATTGAAATTGGTACCAAGTGTTTGAAGTTGTCGCTGATAAGTTTGGAGGGTTGTAGCAGAATTACTAGTGCTGGTTTACGTGCTTTTTCTGGTCATCGAAACTTAATTGATCTTTGGTTGTTCTCATGTTACAATATTTCATGGGAAGATGTTAAATCATTTGCGTTGGCATTCCCCAATTTGATGCATCTTAAACTCAGCAGGAGAATTAAGACGCCAATGCCAAAAGCAGGCTACGAGGTCTTTTATAATGGTTACAGCCACATTAAGATAGTGTGGAAATGACGTTTTTGTCATTACGGAGTTTTATATGTTTTTGCAAAACTCGTATGCACTATGCGCTCACAGGTTAGTTGTTTTGGTCTCATTTTGCTTCTTTGATATTGTGTTACTTTATGCTTCTCCTATAATTGTGGTAAAAACTAGTGAGCACCCGTGACAATTGCAAAGTCTTTAAAAGTGAGTTTCAAAAGGGTGTTGCTATTAACTTTGTGACTTTAGACAACGAAAGGATGCTTGCAGCTAGATAACCAAAAATTTTACAATGTGGTTGTCGAGGAAATTCCGTCAAACATTGCTGATCTCATTTAGATATAATTTTTGGGTTTGTGGGTTTGTTCAGTAAGAAGAAAGGTTAGAACATGTTTTTGATATCCATCAGTTTTAATTGTCTAAGTCGTTACTATTATTATCAGAGACTTGGTGCTAAAAGATACTGTATTTGCAACTCGTGCCTGTAGTCTTAAAGTTTTATTTTCCCCGAAGTGTATAGATTTGTTTATTTATTTTTATCTTCTGGTCACTACAAAAAAAACTCACCTTTAATGACGAAAATTTAGTGACAACGTCTAATTTTTGTCACTATTAAGACCTTAGAGCATGAGCAATGCACAAACCATAAAGACTTGACACATTTAATAAAATTAAATTCTTGGTGTGAAAAGCTTTTAGAAAAACCTATTACTCCAATGGTAAAAGCTTTTAACAATAACTTTTTGGAATGAAAATGCAAGAGTAGTTGTAGCCTGAATGTATACCTCGATTTAAATAATGTTATAGTACAAAGCTTCAAAGACTTGAAGAACTAGAAGTCTTTGAGAAAAGCTTTTGAAAAAGCTCATGTATGCAATGCAAAATATCTTTTGTGTCGTCATAATCGCGGCGGCCAGGTGGTTTTGTAGGAACATTCGGCTAGTGACTAAAGTTTTTTCATATAATAATCGGTGTCTTTAAGTACATTTATGTTTACATACGAACAATTTAGATTGCTACATTGTGTCATTGTCTATTCTCTTCATATGTGACTTTAGAATCAAAAAGAAGAAAAATAAATGACTTATAATTATAAACCATAAAATGACTAACAAAACTTTATAAAAGGAATTAGTACTTTGGGAGGAAATATTGAAAATAAATGAAGTTGTAAGACGTTGTGTAATTTTGAGAAAACTAAAAGTAAAAGATTTAAAATTAATAAGATTAAAACATGAAGGGCGTATGAACTGAGAATAGAACCTGGGTCACCTTATTCAACCGCAAGGAGCTTTACCAATCCGGTAGCTCTCTATGCAAGTTAAATAATTTATTTTGTGACTTTTATAACAGATATATACGAGTTTCTTTTATCAAATTAAACTTTTTCATTTTATTGTACAGGAGGTTGGACAGTATACCGGGAGAAAAAAACATTACTAACTACTAAGTATACAAAAGTTGTAAAATCTTTGTAGAGGTAATCATAGGATCGAATTTTGGTGCTTTGCTTCCTATAATGTTGGTTGTGTGTTTTTCACAATTCTATGTCATATTAGTACATTTTGACAGTTAGTGACAGTTGGGGACAGTTTATCTCATGCGCATGTACTATGCGGCCTGAAAGATGCTACCAGGTCTAGCTTGACATGGGTTTACATGGTTCTCGTCATGGGCGGATTCGTGAACCTTGAGTAGATGGGCTTGATTCGAGCGTGTGATTAGTGGGCTTTGACCACTAATATTGATATGCTATCATTCACCTATTAAGATAACTTATACTTCTCATATTTTTAATATATTTTGAATTGAATGGTTCTTTAGTGATACTTTGGAGTTGGGAGTTCTTGATTATATCACTAATCTTGTGATAAAACTAGATAATTATAACAAGAAATTTAATTTTTTAAATAATAATAAATGGCGCAAAAATTTAAAAGTTATATAAATTTGATTTAGAGTCATAAAGTATAAAGGGGTTGGCTGTGTAAAAAAGGGTATGCGAAGTGAGGGTGGTTCGAAAATTGGTTATGTAGACACAACACACTTTACCAGCCCCTCTACTCATTCAACCGATCATATTCTTAACAATTCTATATTTATTTAAACCACTTTAAGCTATTGGTTTCACTTCCTAGTCTATATTGAGGGACGATTGTGTTCATTATGAACCCGGTCTTGACACACGTTAAGGTCGCATAAGCCGAATGTGTTGATGTTAGTGCGGTTCTAGACGGGAGGAATTTAGTACCTTAGAAGTACACTGTTTCGAGACAAAGTAACCCCGGGTTAGATAAAGTGTTGCTAACTAGTTTTTCGATTGCTAAAAAACGTGTTACAATCGTTTCCTGCAATTTATGGGTGTTCATAATCGACATGCTTAAGCAGTGTGATTCATGTCAACCTTGGAGTATCGAGTAGCAATGACTTTAGCATTTATGGTGCCAGGACGAGAAAAGGAAACGAGACACGAAAATTAAGTACATTAGTTCACACGATGATGCTTGTTGTGCTGGTACTTAACTTTTCTTTTATGAACAAATTCTCTAAATGCCCCAGTCACTCAAAGTGTGTACTTTTTCTTGAAAAAAAAAAGGTGACTTTCTTAAATGCTCAGGCGAGTTGAGCGACTTGAACGACTTGTCCCCCACCCTTTAAAAGTTAACAAGTGTCCCATGCAAGTACAATAATGTTGACAAGTGTCCTCGGACGACTTGGGCGACTTGTACTTGCATGAGGACACTTGTCAACATTTAAAGGGTGGGGGACAAGTCGCTCTCAAGTCTTCTAGGGCATTTAGGAAAGTCACTTTTTTTTGTTCTAGAAAAGGTACACACTTTGGGCGACTCAGGCATTTTAAGAATTTGCTATTCTTTTATTACTATGAAATTGTCTTTGCCATTTTGTATTATGAGTGGTTTTTGAGATGTGTTTATAGCTCGACTTATATTGTAGTTGATTATCACCATGTATGTTTGTTACAAGGTTTGATTTCAAGAAAATATGGCGGATTAGCCAATGGTTTTTACGACAAGTTGAATTGGGACCAATATGTTTTGTATCCTCATAATCACGACGGCCAAGTAGTTATTTAGGTACATTCGGCTTGTGACTAAGTTTTTTTAGATGAACAATCGGTGGGTTTATGTACATTTATGTTTACATACGAACAAGTACCAGAGGTTTTCTTGAAAGCATTCTCTCTACTCTCGGGGTTTACCCTAAAGTGGTGATGGATCTCTCTACACTCTACCTCCTTATACCTCATTCATAAAAGATTGGTTATTATTGTTGTTGTCGATATTGATGTTTACATACGAAAATATTAGCTTGCTACATTGTGTCATTGTCATTTCTCTTCATATTTAACTTTAAAAAAAAAAGACTGTTATGATTATAAAACATAAAATGACTAACAAAACTTTATAACTGAAATTAGCACTGGGAGGAAATGTAGGAAATGAATAAAGTTAAGATGGTGTGTGATTTGAAAAACTAAAAAGTAAAAGATTTAAAAACAAGAGAAGCTAATGGTTTGGGAATCGAACTTGGGTCTCTCTATTCAATGGCAAGAACCTTTACTAATCCACTAGCTCTCTAGCCTAGTTGAACACTTTATTTTGTGAATGTTATAAAAGAAATATACGAGTTATATCCAATTAAACTTTTCCATAGTATTGTAAGGACGGTTGCACTATCTATACTACTTATAATAGAGGAATGAATTTCTCTCCTCATAGTCTTAAAATTAAGACTTACAAAATACAAAGCCTATTGTACAATACATAATGCACTATTAATGATCTTTCTCATCAATCTTAATTTTAATACTTACAAGTCTTAAAGCTTAATGTACAAAATACCGAGCCCGAACGGGTACGATCCAAACGGTCACGGGCCACACGGGGTCGAGGCCGAGTGGGCACGGCCAAACGGGCTCGAGCCCGAACGGGCACGAGCCCGAATGGGCACGAGCTAAACGAAATCATTGAAATCCGTAAATTTATTATAAAAAAGAATATAATAAACTAAAATACATGATTCACTGGAAAATTTTATTTCAGGGTATCCGCCACCGCAACGCGCGTGAATGCTGCATTAAATGTCACTAATGCAAATAATGAAGCACATTATACAGATATTCAAGCCCGAACGGTCAACGGGCAAAATGAGCTTAAGCCCGCACTGGTGCGGGCCAAACGGGCTCAAGCCCGAACTGGCATGGGCCAAATAGGCACTGGCCAACGAGCTCGAGCCCGAAAGGGCACGAGCTAAACAAAATTCTTGATATCCGTAAATTTATTGTCAAAAAGAACATAATAAACTAAAATACATGATTCACCGAAAAATTGTATTTCAGGGTACCCGCCGCCGCAACGCGCGGGTACCCTGCTAGTATATCTTTTATAGAGGAATTTTCAAAAGCTTACTCTTATTTTGGTGTTTACCAAAGGACAAATCATCACCATCCATCTAGTTTGATCTGGAAACCTAAGTCCATGTTTTTTTTCTCCTTTTTCTTTGTCTTTTTGTCTTTCTTATTTATTAAAAAAAAAATTTATTTTTTTTCTTTTTTTTGAAATTCACGTTTTTATTAAATATTCAAGTTTTTTTTTTTTTATTCACGTTTTTTTATTCAAGTTTTTTTTTCTCTTTCATACGTTTTCATCTGTATTCATGCGTTTTCGTTCGTTATTATACGTCTTCGTCCGTGTTCATATGTTTTCGTCCCGTTTTTTACGCTTTTGCGTCTGATTTCATACGTTTTCGACTTTTACATCCGTTTCATACGTTTTTGTACTTTTTCATACGTTATATACTTTTCGTCTGTTTTCAGACGTTTTTGTCCGTTTTCATACGTTTTCGTCCATTTTTAGACATTTTCTTCTGTTTTGAGACGTTTTCGTCCGTTTTTATATATTCGTCCGTTTTCATACATTTTCGTCTGTTTTCTTACGTTTTCGTTTATTTTCATACGTTTTTGTCCATTTTCTTACGATTTCGTTCGTTTTCATACGTTTTCGTTCGTTTTCTTTTGTTTTCGTCCATTTTTCATTTGTTTTCAGACGTGTTTTTACGCTTTCATACGTTTTCGTCTGTTTTCTTACGTTCTCGTTCGTTTTCTTACATTTTCGGCCATTTTCATACATTTTCATACGTTTTTGTCTGTTTTTTAGGTATTCATGTATTTTCGTCCGTTTTTAAACGTTTTCGTCTGTATTTTTACGTTTTCATTTATTTTTATACGTTTTCAACCGTTTTCAGACGTTGTCATCCGTTTTTTTACCTTTTCGTCCATTTTTAGACGTTTTCGTCTGTTTTCATACGTTTTCATCCGTTTTTATACGTGTTCGTCCGTTTTCATACGATTTCATCCGTTTTTATACGGTTTTGTCCGTTTTCATAGATTTTTATACGTTTTTCATTTGATTTTATACGTTTTTGTCCATTTTCATTTTGATATTTGTAAGTGACACTTATTTATCTCTTGTGATATAACACTGTAAGGAAGATGAAAAGTATTACATTCTTTATCATGTATGTGTTATCGTGTGTGATACTCAACTAAGAATGTGATGGTTGTGTTTTTGAAAATATTTAGAAATATTTTTGTGTTTTATGATATTATGAAATATTAGAAAAGTTGTTCAACTGAAAATAAGAGATGTTATGATACTTTTGTTAGACTTGTGGTGGATTTTTTTATTTAATGGATACATTGTGCATGTTTCGATAGGTTTTACAGCGGGATTTGAAAATATCTATGGTTGAATCAGCAAACTAAATAAGCTATGGTTGAAGATAGCACACATCTTTATAAATAAATTGGGAAAGCTCAAACACCTGTGATATCACCTCACTTATGATATCACACGTGATATCGTGTGTGATATCACCTGTGATATCATGTGTGATATTACCGGTGATAGCATGTGTGATATCATAGTTTATATCACTTGTGAGATCACCTGTGATATCATGTGATATCACCTGTGGTACCATGTGATATCACAAGTGAGGTGATATCTTGTGATATCTCAAGTGTTTGAGCTTACTCAGTTTATTTATAAAGATGTGTGCTTTCTTCAACCATAGCTTCTTTAGTTTGCTGATTCAACCGTATATATTTTTAAATCCCGCTATAAAACCTATCGAAACATGCACAATGTATCCAATCCACCACAAGTCTAACAAAAGTTTCATAACATCTCTTGTTTTCAGTTAAACACCTTTTCTAATATTTAATATTATCATAAAACACAAAAATCTTCCTAAATATTTTCAAAAACACAAATAAGAAAAATGAACAGAATCATCACAGTAATATAATAAGTGATGTTTATTATCATTTCTTTCATATATACTTGGTAAAATACTAAATTCTTATCACATTTGGTATGAATTTAACATTTCACATTCTTAGTTGAGTATCACAACTGATAACACATACATGATGAAGAGTGTAATACTCTTCATCTTTCTTACAGTGTTATATCACAAGAGATAAATAAGTGTCACTTAAAAATATGAAAATGAATAAAAAGGAAGCAAAGTATGAAAATAGAGACTTGACATATTCTCAAAATCAAACAAGTGTTGCATAAAATTAGCATTTTTTTAACAAAATAGGAATTCACCTAAAGAGACTTTAACCATTTTATTTCTACTAAGCGCATTAAAAAAATATGCGCTTGTCAATTGCGATTAAAGGCACAAAACCTATCTTGTAACTAAAAATTATAAAAATATTAGAAAACATATAGGTGATAATATATAAAAATATACAGAGCAATGAAATATCTCAGGTGATATTAAAGGTTAAAAAAAACATACTTATTTGTTTATGAAATATCACAAGTAATATTAGACATTAATTTTTTTAATAAAATATCACAATTGATATTAGACATGTAATATAATAAAGTTTAATAATAAGCATGAAAATGTATGAAAATAGACGAAAACGTATAAAAACTGCAAAAAAACGGACGAAAATGTATGAGAACGGACAAAAATGTATAAAAACGAATGAAAAGCGTACAAAATTTTATGAAAGCAGAAAAATGCGTGTGAAAACGGACAAAAACGTATAAAAACGGATGAAAACGTGTGAAAACGTCTGAAAAAAGACGAAAGCGTCTAAAAATAGAAGAAAACGTAAAAAAAAAGATGAAAGCGTATATAAACCTATGCAAACCGATGAAAACGTAATAAAACGGACAAAAAAGTAAGAAAACAAATGAAAACGTAAGAAAACAGACGAAAAGGTATGAAAACGGACAAAAACGTAAGAAAACGAATGAAAACTTAGGAAATTGGACGAAAATGTAAGAAAACAGGCAAAAACGTAAGAAAACGGACGGAAACGTATGAAAACGGATATAAACGGACGGAAACGTATGAAAACAGACGAAAACGTAAGAAAACGGACGAAAACGTAAGAAAACATAAGAAAACGGACAAAAACGTAAGAAAACAGACGAAAACGTAAGAAAACAGACAAAAACGTATGAAAACGGACGAAAATTTAAGAAAACAGACGAAAACGTATGAAAACGGACAAAAACGTAAGAAAACGGACGAAAATGTAAGAAAACGGATGAAAACATATGTAAACGGACGAAAAAGTATGAAAACGGACAAAAACGTAAGAAAACAGACGAAAACGTAAGAAAATAGACGAAAACGTAACAAGACTGACGAAAACGTAACAAAACGGACGAAAACGTATGAAAACGAACAAAAACGTAAGAAAATAGACGAAAATGTAAGAAAACGGACGAAAACGTATGAAAACGGACGAAAACAGACGAAAACGTAAGAAAACGGACGAAAACGTATGAAAAGCATAAAAAACAGACAAAAACGTATGAAAACCGACGAAAACGAAAAAAAACAGTTAAATTAAAAAAAGTGACTAAAAAAGGACAAATAATGAGAAAATAAATAAGAAAGATAAAAAGACCAAAAAAAAAATGGACTTAGGTTTAGACATATTAAATCTTAGATTAAAAAAAAACATGGACTTAGGATTTATCCCTTAGTATGCAAGGAATTTTGAGTATGCAAAATAAAGTGTCTCATCTTTTATATAATAAAGGAATTACATCATTTTGGAGTGATTTTGTCAATTCATTCTTATTAAAAAAACAATTGGGCCAATAGGAGAGCTCGATTTCGACACGTAAGCAAAATCGTGTGATGTGATTGGTTAATAAAAGTCAAAATTAAATTGATTTTGGTTAAACTTTAATAAATTTGGTAGAGAAAATTGGTTGATAAAAAAAACACATAAAAATATAGGTGTCAAATTTGTCAAAACATAAACTTAAAAAAGATAATGTAATTAATAAAACTTTAGTGGTTGAATTTTTAAAAATTATATAGACTTAAGTGTGATATTATAAGTCTCCATGTTTTTTAATAACTTTCGATTATAAACAAATAACCTCTTATACTTTATACCCTTTATAGTTTAAATTTAAAAAAATACAATGTATATGTTGTTTTAAAATAACAATATACAAATTTGCAAAAGATTATAAATATCAATTTTTTACTATATACGTTCAATAAGGACTCATTTATTTCATTTTTAATAGTTTAACCTATGTGGACACGAGTTTACATTTTAAATACGGCTAAATTACTAAAAACGGGAATATAATTATCAAATTGTAAGCACGGGTTACTTTAATATAAAAATAAATATACGCGATTGTACTTATAACAATGATTCATGTAATTTTAATTATTTATATAAGGATATTTAAAAAATATTTTTACAAAACTCTAAGGAGTATACTTTAAATTTATCAACACTCATTATGTGCTATTAAACTTGCATTATGTGTACAACATAATATCAGTAGTGAAATTTAAATAACAACATCAACATCTTTGCTAGTTAAATATAATTAAATCTTGAGTTACCAAACAGAAATTTTTACAAATATTTTACCAAATTCTAATGGATATTAATGTATAATGAAAAACTCGTGCATAAGTATTAGTTGTACTTATATCACAATTTTCAAAGGCAAATTATTATATGTGTATATACTGAACTAAAATGTTAAAATAAATTTGATTTATGTGTAAACTTCGTGCGTGCACGAAACTTATAACTATATAATTATTTGCAATTACCTTTAAAGACACAATATTAGGGTGAGCACAAAAACCGAAAAACCGAATTGAAACCGAAAAAGCCGAACCGAAAAAACCGCCCCATTTGACAAACCGATGGCCGTGGTTTTGAATTTTATAAAAACCGAATGTTTAGGGTGGTTTTTGGTTTCATAAGAAAAACCTAACCGAGAAAACCGCCCCGCCCCACCTTTTTATATGTTTTTATATAATTTTATCTATATAAAAGATTTGCTATTTAATTTTAAAGATTTAAGTATAAAAGTTTATCTATTAAAAAAAATGTGTTGTTTACTATCTATACATTAAAATTTGTTTTATTTACAGATATTATATCTTTTTTTTCGAACAATAGTGTTATTTGAAAATTTCCCCTACAATTCTCGTAAGCGAACGAAAAGTGCAAAGCCGCAAAAACGTGCATTTTATATTTTAGATTGATGTTTGGTTGTTTTGTACGTTTTTTCGACGCTTTGGATTGGTAGATAATATGCTATTATTGATATTTGTTAAAAGAGTAAACTACACCGTTCGTCCTTGTGGTTTGCGTTGACCGACAAGTTTCGTCATTTGACCGAAAAAATGCACCGCTCGTCCTTAAATGCCAAACGTTATTCAGCGTTGGTCCTTCGCTCTAACGGCTATTATTAACACCCGTTAAGTCTTATCACATAAGGGTATTTTTGTCCTTTTATGTCATTTTTTCCACTTTTGCACATGTACTTATTGTCTCTACCAACCATCTCAAAAACAAACCCACACCTTTTGTACCAAATTAAATATCTGTGTCTTCATGAAACCCGTTTCATACATTGAATCAACCCAAAATTTAAAGATAGTGTTAGAGATGAAATCGATGGTGGGGTTTGTTTTTGCCTCGATGAGGCTTGCTTCATAAACAAAGTTTTTGATTTTGAAGGCGAGAGAGAGAGGTGAGTTATGATGGTGGGTTCGAGTAGTAATTGGTTGCTGGCTGACTCGGTGAGTGATAGTGGAAGCATAGTTATCAGATGATGGTGTAGAAAAGTCAAAGGAGTGAAAGTGAGTTGTTTCCATCTTGTTCTAGAGTAGTAGTAATAGACACCATTAGCCTTCCAATCTTTCGATTTGTTTTCATATATGTGTTAAACACTTAAGTGTATGTTGGTGTGTTTGAAAAATGGGGTTCTTGGATTCGTAGAGTATTTTTTAGGTTTCCGGAAAATTTGTCGGTGGTTGCCGGATTTTGATGAAGATTATGTATTTTGGGTGCTGGTTTTTGAGGTGGTGATTTTGGTTGTTAATTGTAAAGGAAAGAAATTAGTCACCATCCTCGTCACAAATTACTCACCACCCTCATTATCCTCACCATCCTCGTCACAAAATTAGTGTTTAAAAGAGATCGTGTGTTGATGGTGGTAGTGGGTTAGTTTTAAAACCTCGTTAATCGATATCTTAAACACAAAATTCGTTTTTGGATTTGTATAGTTTTGAGCTCGGCGGAAAAGTTATGATGTTCGAGATGGGTGGTGTAGTAAATAGACAAGAATGGTGATGATGTAATAGTGTAGCTGTTACATTATTCCGATATATACAAGCTATATAAATTTGACGTTGTTGTAATTGTTGTTATAAGTGATTATTGTCGTTTGACTAATAAAAAGATGTTTAAATGACATTTAGTAATTAAGACATAATCGAATGTGGTGGTGGAAGTCGTCAATCTTTATAAAGGATACTTAGATTTTTGGAATTGTTATCCATGGAGTAAAAAATGCTTTACTGTGATTGTCCTAGTTTTTAATGGGTTTTTTTGAATTTGAGATAAAAAATAATTTAATGAATATGATTATCCGGGTTAGTGAAGGTGGCCTGAGGTGGTGAGAATGGTGGTGGTAGGTGAAGATGAAGATGGTGGGTGGAGATGAAAATGGTGGTTTTGATTATGATGAGATCCATCTGGAAATGTTTTTTATGTGTTTGTATTTAAAAGAAAAGAAAAAGAATATAGCAAATTTACCATTATACCCTTATTTGAATATTAAGTACAGTGACTTAACGACAGTTAATGAAAGTCGTTAGAGCGAAGGACCAACGCTGAATAACGTTTCGCATTTAAGGACGAACGGTGCATTTTTTTCGGTCAAAGGACGAAACTTGTCGGTCAACGCAAACCACAAGGACGAACGGTGTAGTTTACTCTTGTTTAAATATTTTTGCTTGAACTTAGAATTGTAAACTTCATATAAGATTAAAACTTGCTTGTTTTCAAGAAGAAAAACCGAATAAAAACCAAATAAAAACCGAAACCAAACCGATTCAATGTCAAAAACCGAAAAACCGAAACCGAAAAAACCGAAACCAAACGGTTTGTAGTTTCCAAAAACCAAAATATACGGTTTCGTTTTTGGTTTTACCATAAAACCGCCCCACCCCGCCCCATGCTCACCCCTACATAATATTCAGTATTAATATATAATAATTTTTTTTTTGTCAAAACCCCGTGCGTGCACGAGTATTATAACTAGTATAGTTATTAAAAGATATAGGTAATTTGAAGTTATGTTTTTTGTTCTATACTACATATAATACACAAAGTACTCTCTCTCTTAAAATTCAGACATACAACTTTTAAGGCATAAGGTATAACACTTTAAAACACAAAAACACTCTTTATTTTAGTTTTAAATGAGCAATGAATGAGGTCCAGATTTTTAAATGAATACAAATTCTAAAGCAAAAAGTACAATTTACTTAGCAAAATTACACTCATAAATTAACTTGTCAATAAATACAACTAATGGAGTTAATAAAATGTCACTTACATGAAAAATACAAATTATCAAGCATATTGTACAACCAACTTAAACACAATTCCTGCGTTAATGTCACTATGACAAATAATAAAGCACATTATACAAATATTCAAGCCCAAACGGGCACGGCCCAAGCGGACTCATGTTATACGAATCGCTTTAAAAAAGACGACAAAATAAATTCCTTAGTTAAGGAGTTGAAATATGTCACATGAAATTTTTTATATCCGTAAATTTAGTGTAAAAAAACATAATAAACAAAAATACACGATTCACCAAAAACATTTATTTCAGGGTACCCACCGCCGCAATGCACGGGTACCTGCTAGTAGTAATTAATTGCTCGAGTCTGCACATACTATACTTTGGTTTTTATTGTATCTTGTAGATGTTGGGATTAATTGTTACTATTGCTTTTTTCAGTCATGACGGCCATAGCAGAAAGTTCTCAGTTTGATACTCGTTAGTTGGACTCCAAAATGAATGAGCTGTAAGTGTGATTTATAAACCATGTAGTCCTCAAGATGGTTTTTTTTATTTACTTAAGAAGCAATGCGTTCTTTGCAGGCTCTCAACCGACGGGCATGACTTCTTTACATCTTATGATGCTATGGGTCTACAAGAAAACCTTTTGAGAGGCATCTATGCTTATGGTGAGTTTCATTTTTTTTTTGTCTTATGTTTTAGTTTCATATGTGATTAAATCGCGTGTATATGACACTTTTCTTGTGATTGCAGGTTTTGAGAAGCCATCTGCAATTCAACAAAGGGGTATCGTTCCCTTCACCAAGGGTTTTGATGTTATTCAACAAGCTCAGTCCGGTACCGGATGTTGGCCTTATTGAAACGGATCTATGGTCTTAACGTTAATCACAAATATACCAAGTAAAATCAGGGATTAAAATGAAACATAAATGTGTTTATATTAATCTTGTCATCATCTTTCTTACATAAAAGTTTATAGTATATATACTAAATCAAAAGGTATATGTGAACCGTTGTGTTGGTTCAGGGATATGGCAGTTATGTTATAACTGTCATATAACTGCTTTTAACTGCTTCAGTTGACTTTTAAAGTCTGACTTTGTATGGTTGACTTTCGTTGACCGGGTCGTAGTGGGTTGTGATGGGTCAATATGGGTCGATTGATGATTAACCCAATATTCCCCCCCTTAATCACAATCTTCTTGTTGCAGATCTTTGACTCCAATTAGTTGTCTCATTGTGAGGAATCTGATCTTCGGTAATGCCTTTGTCAGTATGTCAGCCTTCTGAAATTCTCCATTTATGAATTCGACTTGTAGATCTTCTTTTTCGACGCATTCTCTTATAAAGTGCTATTTTATGTCGATGTGCTTACTTCTTCCGTGAAATACGGGATTCTTCATTAGTTCGATGGCAGACTTGTTGTCGACCAGTATTGTAACCTTTTCTTCTTGCGTGTGTGTAAGCTTGCTAAGTAATCTCTTTAACCATAATGCTTGCGTTGCTGCTGCTGTTGCTGCAATGAATTCGGATTCACATGATGATAGAGCTACCGTGGCTTGCTTTTGTGTACTCCAGCTGATTGGTGATTCACCGTAGTAGAAGATAATTCCAGTAGTGCCTTTGCCTTCTTGAGTGTTGACTCCGTAGCTGCTGTCACTATAACCTTGTATCTAGTTTCCTCCGTTGTGCTTGTAGGTGATTCCATAGTCTTTTTTCCTTTAACATAGCGTAGTACTTGCCTTATAGCTTTCATGTGTTGTTCCTTCAGTTCTTGCATAAAACGACTAAGTAATCCAACGGAATAACTTAAGTCGGGTCTTGTATGTAGCAAATATCGTAAGCATCCAATCAAGCTTCTATATTCAGTTGAGTTGACCATTGTTGCTTCAATGTTCTTTGATAGTCTTGTTCCTGGATCCATAAGTATTAAAGTTTCGTTGCAGTCTAGCATTCCAACTTCCTTTAGGATCTTGCTTGCGTAGGCGGATTGCTTTATTGATATGTCACCTCCAGTTTGTGTGACTTCAATTCCTAAGTAGTAGGATAGTAATCCTAGGTCACTCATCTCGAATTTCTCTTCCATTTGAGCTTTGAACTTGTCTATTTTTTCTTTGGTGTGCCAGTGATGATTAAATCATCCACATAGACTCCTTCTAGAAGTATTGAGTCTTTTGATTTCTTCGTGTAGACAGCTTGTTCCGAAGTGCACTTCTTGAAATCTAAGGACTTCAAGGTATTGTCTAACTTTATGTTCCATGCACGTGGTGCTTGTCTTAAACCGTATAGATCTTTTATCAGTCTGTAGACTTTTCCATTATCTTTTATAAATCCTTTGGGTTTTGTAACATACACTTCTTCTTTTAAGTCTCCATGCAGAAATGCAGATTTGAAGTCTAGGTGATGTACTTCCCATTTGTTATTAGCAGCTATGGCTAATAGTAATCGGACTGTTTCCATTCTTGCTACAGGTGCAAAGACTTCTTCAAAGTATATGCCATGCTCTTGTATGTAGCCTTTTGCTACTAGTCTTGCTTTATGCTTGACTATATTTTCATTAGCATCTTTCTTGGTCTTGAATACCCACTTTAATCCAATAGCTTTATGTCCTTTTGGTAGAGTGGTTAGTTCCCTTGTATTGTTCCTATTAATGGAATCTAATTCAACCTTCATTGCTTCAATCCATTTTAGATCGTTCGATGCTTCCTTGTAATTCTTAGGTTCATCTTTAGCTAGTAATAAATGCTCGGGTAAAACTTCCTCGGTGTTATCATATATATATCATTCAATGTTCTAAAACCTTGTAATGGTGTATGATCAAAGTCTGGATGTAAGTTCCGGGTTGTAGTTGAGTTACTTTGATTGGTTGAATGTCTTGAGGTAGTTGGTGTAAATTGAGTATTTATTCGCAATGAAATTGTAGATGGTATGCGAAGTGTTTGTGATAGTGAGGGTGAGTCTGTTGTTGATGTTGCATATTCATCATCATCATTTGCAGGGATGTCGTTGTCTTCTTCATCTGGTTGGATATCTTGTTCCTGATGTTCATTCGTTGCTTCAAGATTTTCAATTCTGAAGTCAAACCATTCTGGTTCATTGTTGGTGTGTTCACTCAGGTAATCCTTCCAATCCCATGTTTCATCCTCTTTGAACTTCACATCTCTACTAACACATATCCTTTGTGTTGTTGGATCAAACAGTCTATAAGCTTTTGATCCTTGTTCGCTTCCTAAGTATACCATTTTGTTGCTTCTATCATCTAACTTTGTCAGATGTTGTGATGGTACCTTTGCATATGCTATGCAGCCAAAAACTCTTAAAGTTTCTAAGTTTGACTTTCTTTTCTTAATTGCTTCATATGGAGTGATGTCTTCTAAGGCTCTTGTAGGAACGCTGTTTAGAATGTGTATAGCGTGTCTAACGGCTTCAGCCCAAAAATTTTGTGGCATGTTGGTTGCTTTCATCATGCATCTCGTTGTAGACATAATTGTCCTATTCCTTCGTTCAACTACTCCATTTTGTTGTGGTGAGTAAGGTGCGGTTAGTTGTCGTGCTATGCCGTTTTCTTGCAGTATTGAGTGAATTCGTTAGATGTTAATTCTCCTCCACGATCAGTTCTTAACATTTTCAATGTTGTCCTTAGCTCCTTCTCTATTGTTTCTTTGTATTCCTTGAAAGTATCGAATGCTTGATCTTTCGTGTTTAGGAAATACACCCACATATATCTTGAGTAATCATCTACTAACAAGAATATGTATTTCTTTCTAGATGGTGTTGGTGGTGTGATTGGTCCACATAAATCTCCGTAAACTAAATCTAAAGGTGATGTTGATCTAGTTTTTGCTTTCTTGGGAAATGGCGCTCTGCTGTGTTTACCAACTAAACAAACATCACAAATTTTTGTTGTATGTTTAATGGCAGGTATTCCATTAACCAACTCTCTTTGGGTCATAGATTTTAATGATTCAAAGTTGAGGTGTCCTAATCTTGCGTGCCATAACCAAGTGTTGTCATTCAAGTTTGCTAATAAGCAAACAGGTGTGCCTATCTTCAAACTTGCGTTGTATAGACGGTTTCTCTTTCTTGTGACTTTCATGAAGATTTTGTTGTCCATGTCATAAAGTCGTAATTCATCATCGTCCATTACTACTTTACAACCGATTTCGGTAAATTTTCCAAGGCTCAATAAGTTTCTTTTTAAGCTGGGAACGTAATAGACTTGAGATGTGATTCTTTATTTATCGTCATCACATTCTAATAAGATTGAACCTTTTCCTTTAATATCTATATGAGATCCATCTCTGAATATTACTTTTCAACTAACATTCTCATCTAGCTCTTTAAAGTGTTCTCTTATCCCAGTCATATGGTTGCTAGCTCCGTTGTCTAAATACTATTGACTATCGACACTTGTCTCTTTATATCCTACATCTTCTTCGTATAGCGAGACCTTTTGATCTTCAAGTTTTGTTACATGTGGTTCTTCTAATATTGCCATTAATAAGGTAGGTTCTAAGTCCTCCTTGACAAGATTAGATTGCATACTAGTGTTTGGTTTTGCATAACACTTAGATGCATAATGACTGGTCTTATTGCATTTGTAACATTCTACTTTGCTAAAATCAATATTTGGTTTGTTGAAGTGATTGTGAGAATTTTCTCGATCATTCTTCTCGTGGTTTTTATCATGGTTTCTCCATCCTTTGTATTTTCCACGTCCACGTCCTCTGAAATGTTTCCCTCTATTGTCATGTCGTGTGAACATCAGTTTTTCTTGATTGTCCACTTGTTTTACTTTCTTGAACTTAATGCTTTCTTCATAGGTCTTAAGTCTTCCAATTTCCTCTTCCATTGTCATTTCACTTAGATCGGAATATTGTTCTATAGATGCGACTATTTGCAGATACCTTTCGGGTACAATATTTAGGGTCCGTTTGGTTTGCTTAAAGAAATCACAATGGATATTGGTATGATAATATGGTGGTATGGAAATGAGTTTGATAGTTGAAAAAATGTTGTTTGGTTTATATAATTGGGTTTGAATATTTTTTGATAAATATGAATTAAAAGAGTGAGGTGAGTGGGCCCATGGGAATGGTTTGGTAAAATCCACCATATTCAAGTGGTATGGATCTATGGGTATTATGTGTAGAGCCCACGGGAATGGTTTAGCAAAACCACTCAACCAAATAAACACATTTGGTTTCAAACTCATACCATTATTCCCACACCCATATACCAAACGGACCCTTAGTAATTTTCGCACTAAGGTTTCATCTTCTATTGTGTGTCCTAGACTAGCGGCTTTGTTTACGAGTGTTGTGAGTTTTGTGGTGAAGGTGTCGATTGTTTCGTCTTCCTTCATATATAACATCTCAAAGTCGGATTTGAGTGTTTGTATTCTTGCTTGTTTAACTCTGTCTTCGCCAACGTGTCTGGTTTTCAAAGCATTCCAAATGTCCTTCGCGGCTTTGTGCTTTGTTATTTGAAGTAATTGTTCTTCGGGTAAGGCTTGATAAAGGAAAGCAATAGCGGTTTTATCCTTTTTCTTGTCGGGTTGAGTCGATTCACTCGGCTCTATTGTTTTCCATAAACCATTCGCTTCGAGAATGATTAGCATTCGAATTGCCCATAATGAGTAATTCGCGGGCTTTAGGATTGAGCATTGAAATTGGGGTGTACTATTTGCAATATTATTACTAGGTTCATTTTTACCACTTTCTTTCGTCATATCTTAATGATAATGACAATAAATCTCCAAAAAGAATTTTAACACGAAGTGTATTTCAAAAATTCTTATAAAAAATAGGCTCTAATGTTTTATCTTCCTCAAATAGGTGTAAAACTTTCTAGGTATAGTTTTAAAATTTTAAACTATCCTTGGAGATTATAAATTCAAAAATGAATAAACTAAGGTTAATTACTCCTTACAAATTATTCCTAATCAGTATACTAAGCAAAGGTAATCACTAGGTTAATATACTATCCAAAATATGATAAGATTATAATTTTAAAGATAACTTATCAAAAATAAAACAATATATATCAAAAGTAATATATAAAGTAAAAAATGAAAGGTGGTATTTGTAAAATTTTGGAACCTGGAGGGATTAGATGCCCTAATAATAAAATCCTTTTGTGTGGCCCTTATGTTGTACGCGCCTCTTATATCCTTTTTGTTTCTTATATCTTTCAGTTAGAGATAAAAAAAAACGCGTATATCTTTTCTTTTCTGAGACAAGTCCTTCTGTCTCTCTCTTGGGAAGATATCTGCTTCTTCTCCTTCTCCAATTGATGATGGTTAACCGCCTGTTTATGGCGGTGTTTGACTGTCTCTTCTTCTTCTCCGGTGTTGGGTGTTCTTCGCGAGCACTATTAACCCTTCAATTGAAACCTAGGGTTTCGGATGATTTGGGGGTTTTCTAATCCGTGAGAAATTTGATGATTGGAGTATGCAAATGAATCAATTGTGACTCAATTGATCCTTCTGGGCTCGATTCCTTTTATGAACAGGTGTGTTTGTTCTAATTCGAATCTTGATTCTGCCCTAATTGATGACTCTCGTTTAGTTTTTAATTGAATCAAATATAAAACGATTTACTTCGTTTTTTCTGATCCTATTGGATTGGGTTAAAAGAAAATTGATTTCGAATAAAAAGAAAAAAAATTGCGAATGTTTTCTGTTGCCGGGTTGAGAGTAATCACTGTTGTGATTGTTCCCCTGTTGCGACAGAAGTGTGAAACACAAAAATGACGTCTTAGATTTGTGTTTGAATCGATTTGCAGAAATTTTTTTCGAAACTGTTTTTCTTGATTTGATTCTGAAACTATAACGAGTAAATAGTAAATGATGATTTTGGTTAGTAGACCAAACCGCTATGATACCAATTGTTGGCCTTATTGAAACAGATCTATGGTCTTAACGTTAATCACAAATATACCAAGTAGAAGCAGGGATTAAAATGAAACGTAAATGTGTTTATATTAATCTTGTCATCATCTTTCTTACATAAAAGTTCATAGTATATATACTAAATCAAAAGGTACATGTGAACCGTTGTGTTGGTTCAAGGATATGGCAGTTATGTTATAACTGTCATATAACTGCTTTTAACTGCTTCAGTTGACTTTTAAAGTCTGACTTTGTATGGTTGACTTTTGTTGACCGGGTCGTAGTAGGTTGTGATGGGTTAATATGGGTCGATTGGTGATTAACCCAATACCGGAAAGACTGCTGCCTTTTGCTCTGGCATCCTTCAACAGCTCGACTACAATGTTGTGGAGTGCCAACCGTTGGCTCTGGCTCCTACTCGTGAGCTTGCATAGCAAATTGAGAAGGTTATGTGAGCACTTGGTGACTACTTTGGTGTGAAGGTACATGCTTGTGTTGGTGGAACCCAGTGTTCGTGAGGACCAACGTATCCTCTCAGCTGGTGTTCATGTTGTTGTTGGTACCCCCGGTCGTGTCTTTGACATGCTTCAAAGGCAGTCTCTTTGTTCTAATTACATTAAGATGTTTGTGTTGGATGAGGCTGATGAAATGCTTTTTAAGAGGTCTTAAGGACCATGTCTTTGCTTTACCTAAAGTTTTTATACTGCTTTTACTTTATGCTCTTAATATAAACTTTCGTAAATGTTTGCATCTTTGCATATAGATAATATGTTATGTGTATGTTAGGAGGATTATATGATTTTACGAGGGTGTATAGGCGTGCAATTGTAATAGTCGGATCAAGTGTTTAAGGAACGTGATTCTGATCATGTTTCTTGAATTTTAAGGTTACAAGTTCGTGCAGCCTAATCACAATCTTAACTATATTTTTCATAATATGTTACTCACATAAGTAAGATATATGATAATAACGTTCATAACCTGTTCAAACAGTGGGGTATTCATATTTTTAAAAAGTTGCTTGCATTATTGCATATTAATGTTAAGATTCGTGTTAGGACTACATGTTGGCATGGGAAGTATATGATTTCTAATAGTACGAATGCTTTCTTCCAGATTTACGATATATTCCAGTTGTTGCCTTCGAAGGTTTGGGTTGGAGT
Organism: Chrysanthemum makinoi; assembly: GCA_910596185.1. Taxonomy (NCBI): domain Eukaryota; kingdom Viridiplantae; phylum Streptophyta; class Magnoliopsida; order Asterales; family Asteraceae; genus Chrysanthemum; species Chrysanthemum makinoi. Next base: position 347,645,941 of record OU343221.1, on the reverse strand, counting down.
GTAACAACCGGAGCAATAAAGGTATTCACCAACTCTTTTCAAATTTCTTGACTCATGCAATAAATTACACAACAACCTCAATAAGTATTTCTCTTTATAAATGCATAAGTTCCACTACATAATCTTGCAAGCCAAAGTTACTAGCTTCTTTTCAAAATAATTTTCAAAATTAGGATATTTGGAGTTTGGATCGACCATCCTTACCACATAATATGAGTTTCATCAATGAAAGTCGTGTGTGGCATGTGCCATGGGGATGATATTGCATTTAATTGTTGAAATAGGTGGTCTCGAAATAATACACTTAAGGTAAAATTTCATTTCTTTGTTATATGTTTAAATATATTTCATTTTCAAAGTTATTCATGCAGCAAATTTTTATTTTTGCTTTGTTTTGCATAAATCAGACTAGTATAGTACTTGAGGATTTATAAATACTATTGCTTAAAAACAACATTGTTAGTGGATGAGGACATGTATTGTTAGGACCTATGATATATACCAACCTTATCAAATACCCACGTTATGAACACAAGTATACCACGTAAACCAAACACAATATGCGTAAATAATAAAGAAAGATTAAGATAAGAACTTGGTGACTTGATGTATAATTCGTGTATATGTTTAGAGAGGTAGAGAGAAGAAAGATGAAACAATAAGTTGTATATTGCTTCAAAGGAAAACACACACACACACACTCAAGCACACCCCTCAAATGACATACTTGAGGGGTATTTATAGTACAAGTAGAAGATGCCCTAAGGCTTGGCCATGGGCCTTGAGATGGACTTGGATTGGGCTTGGGTTTCACGAACTAGACAAGGCTAGCTTAACATAACTTATGCCCAATTAGCTTAGCCCAATCCACGAGCCCATTGACTATTTTATCACGATATCTAACACGCGTTACAAAGTTCCTAATCGTGAATGACCATCACTTCTAATAAAAACTATTAAGGCTAACAATCTCCCCCTAAGGGGTGGTCATTCAAAAGATGCTCCACTTGATTAGGTCTCTACTTTTCTTGAGCTAGGACTTTGTGTGTAGATATTGAATAGTCTTGATTCTTTGTTCCTTCATGCTTAGTGATCAGATAATGTGGTTGTTTGTCGTTGTAAACTTCGTTGGTTAGGTGTCTCCACGTCTTTCTCCACCATGCTCACACTTCTATTTGACTTTGAGTTTCCAATGATGAAGTTCTCGAGTCTTTACACTTTGTAGATTCTTTGGCATTGACGAAGAATCATCTTTAACTTTGAGTTGCCTTTGATTTTGATGAGAACTTTCATGTGTTGTTGGTATGAGCATGTGGCGAGTCTGCACGATCCATCCGCTCCGGAGCTTCCATAAGAAGAAAACATAAAAACAGGTTAGTAATAAGCGGATTCCGGCACTTATAAGTTTGAATTTCGAGGGTGTTAACAGCATAGTGTGAAAACACGTCTCTAATTCTCCCAAGGGCCGTTCCTGAACTGGAGTCCCACAAGTGAGATAACGCGATATACCGAAGTACATCTACAGTTCAGATGAGTCGCTGAGGTACACCGAAGCATCACCCCACGACTGTAGACCGTTTGAGACACACTAAGCGTAATCCACGAGGAGTTACCGAAGTGACCTGCTGTCAGGGCTGCTTGATGTTGACCCTGGCAGGAGTTTCCATTCAATCACTGAAGAATCACAGATGTGAAACTTCTCATAAATGTTCTGGCAAATTGCTAAGATCTGCGTAGGACTCTATAATATATCACTTGTGTCCTTAATGATGAACAACAAGCGATGTCATGTCATGTGTTCCTATGAGATCTTTTGATGAATCTCGTGGCTCTAGACTCAATAAGTGCATTTTGGTTTTCCTGAGCGGAGACTAGGGAGAGGGTCTCCTTCTTCAATACCAACGATCTCTAAGAGAAAGTCGATAGATTATGTAAGGTTCCCAGTGAGAATGAAGCAAATCCCTTTTAAGAGGAATTGAGTGGCTAGAAGGTTTAGTGCAGTGCGTCACTGGGTCCATGACGTCTTTGTCTTCAATACCAGTGTCATCTAGTGACAACCAGTAGCATATGTATTGAACCCGGTTTCTGCCCTGAGGTTGAATATGGAGGGCTATTTCTTTTCACCCTTTCTTTTACATTTCTTTTTAATTCTTCAACCCCTTCTTTCTCCTTTCTCACATTACTCCTTTTTCAATCATGCCTAAGGACTTCTAATACTAACTATGGGTATTGTCCTTGGGTAGATCCCTCCGGCTCTGGCGGATCATAGGACGGATTTCCTATCCTTAGTCACCTTATAACTCCATGATTGTCCTATTGTTGCCATAAAACCATTTTACTTGAAAATCTCACAGAGTGTTTATGATAGAAAAACATGTTTGGAACACTTCGAGAGTTTTATATTTTCAGAAACACTCCCCCTTCACATGTGCTTATAAGTTTTGACAGATATCTGCACATAGAGGGTAGAGTTCGTACTTTTTTGAATTGATCGACTTTAAATGAACTATACCGATTCGAGACACGTTTACATCACTAGAGAACTAGCTTGAAATTATTACCCGTCCTGGTCAAGTCCATAGAAAGTTTCTCGAGATGGTACATGATTGCTCGTCAATTCATTGGTTCCGTCTGAGTCGAGCTCATTGTGAGATTCAAACCACGATCATTAAACATTTTTGATCACATTTTAATCACGTCTCCTCCCCCTCAAAAATAGCATATTCGTGATATTTTTGATATCAACGGATTAAACAACATTTTAGAATCTTTTGGGGAGACAAACGGATTTGATTTAAGCATGAATTTGGAACATTTTGTTTTATACTTCCCCTTTAATAAAGCATATACAATTAACGGATTTTAGAGGGAGTTATCTTGAGCACAAACTATTTGAAAGATTTTGAAAATCTTTTTGAACAATCTTGAAAAGGTGCTCAAGATGATGATGATTTCTCACCATTTTTAAATGTACAATCTTTTAGAGTACACTACATTTTTCTTTGAAAACACGAGTTTTGATCTGAAATAATCAAAAGTCATCATTTTAGTCCGGGTTTCGTACTGAAGTATACGAAAGCCATTTTATGAAGAAATTTTGAGAAACGACATGTTTTAGAAAATAAATTAAAGAACTCTCGCCAAGCATCCTGTACATGCCCGTATCATTGTTGAATGACATTTCTAGAAACGTACAGAATATCGATTATACAAGAGACATGTCGTGAGAAGAATATTTTTGAATTTTTTGATGTTATATTGTTTTTGTATTTTTTTTTTAAAGATTTTTTATTTTTGTATTTTTATTTTGTTGGTTTTATAAAAGAAATGGAAAATCAAAAATAGAAGATAGAGAGAATGAAGAGTTTACAGAATTGGAACCCTCTGATGAGCTGGGTTCTGAGATATTTGATTCACCTGCAACCAAAGAAGAAGAGTTTTCACAAATAACAGTGTTAGAAGTACAAGATTCCTCACGGTGAGGGTGATCACTATCAACGGTTGTAGTGGTTTTGACTTCCTTATCTTGATGAGTTTCACTATTATCTGTGTTGGAGCAAGTATCAAAAATCTTTCCTGTGGGAATCCATCTAAGACCTATTGTGCTGAAAACTTTTCCCGTGGGTTTCCACCTAAGGTAAGATCTATGAGTTGTTTTCTTATCGATGCGCGGAAGACTCATTTTTAGAAAAACTACGTCCTGAAGAGATCCACCTATTAGGTTTCCTTTTGATGTTGATCTTGTCACCGGGTTTGTTTCTATTTGGTGTCTTAGTGGATTGTGCCTTGGCACGAGAATTATCTTTCTTGAGATATAGTGAGGCACATGCATCATGATTAGCTGAAAAGATACATTTTTTACATGTAGTACAGACAAATTCAATATTCTTGTTTAAAACAGCAGCTTTAACTTTGTCACTACAGTCTTTTGGAAATTGATTCTGGTTCGAAAAAGACTTAGAATTCCTAGTGTTGTTGTCTAAGGGCATAGCATTTTCTTTTGCGCAACTACTCTTAGATGCAAGCCAATCCCTAGTCTTTTGTAGAGTGTTCCTAGGTAATGGTTTACTACTACTAGCAGTGCCTTGAAATCTTGTAGAATTCATCACCCTAGATGTTTCACCTAGAATTCCGTCTTTTCGAGTCTGTGCCTTTTTCCTAGCTTCTTCTAGATAGTGATTGTTGACCATGTCGTTAGAACCAACAGATTCTTTAACTGGATTTTTGGTCACATTCCTTGTACTAGTCCTAGAGATGCCAGGTGTAATCACTTTTGGTGTTTCAGCAACTGCTTTTCCTTTTTCAAAACTTTTGATAATTCTCTTTTTAATAGGCAAAGTTTGTGGAGTGACTGTTTTTGACAAATCATTTTTCTCATTGACTTTTGGAGGAGGCTGAGAAATTGACATTTTTGGTTTAAAAACCGTTTTGGGAACCTTTGTTTTCTCCTCAGTCAATGGTTTTGCAAACTTAGTATCCACAGCCTTTCCCTTTTGACATTCCAGCTGAGCCCTCAAAAGATCATTTTGCTCTTTCATGTCCTTGTGGGCACGCTCATACGACAGTTTGTCATACTTGCATTCCTCAGATTTTCGATCAAGCTGTTTAAAATAGGACACATTTTCTTTTTCAAGTTTTTCAAGAGCTTTTTCATATTTTGAAACAATTTCGGAGGTCTCAGACTGGAGTCTTTCATGATCTTCAACAGAATATGTTTGTAAAATGATGGACATGATGTCTGTAGTCATAACATCTTCGAAGAGAGAATCATTCAAATTTTCCAAAACTTTGATGTGTTCAAAACTTTCATTAGCTTGCTTTACCAGGGATTTATGGTCCTTGACAAAGTCAGCTGTTTCTTTCAAAAGTGCTTGTTCAACATGAATTACCCTTGCACTGATGGCATTCACCTGAGGGGCAATTTCATTTTCAAAAAACCTTTTTTGTTCAATATCAAAACTAGAAAACCAGATGTTGGTTGTATTATGGGTTTTAGATTTAACACTCCCTTGAAGATACCCTATTCTCGTTTTAACGTCATCTAAAATGCTTCGAGTATCACTTGTGTTAAAAGGATTGTTTGAAGACATTTGTTCGATTTTCGAAAGAGATTTGGAAACTACAACTGGTTTTGAAACTGGTTTTGAAACTGGTGTTGACACTTTGTTTGAAACACTTGGTGTGATGGAAAACTTTGACGTTTCTTTTTGATTAACAAAAGTAATCCCATTAATTTTGTTCCATTTGTTATAATCAATCGGTTTAAGATCTGGATTCTTTTGTTTCATTTTTGATCTACTCTCCTCAGCTAGTTCCAACGTTTCAAGAGAATCACGAACAATTATGGGTTCATGCAATGGTTGTCCATTATTCAACACATTCCGTTCTTTCTGAGCTTTCTTGAGGAACGAAGGAGGTGAGTTACCAAGAGCCATTTTATGTGCAGTGTGAAAAATCGGATTTGCTTGATTAGAAAGCATCTTGTTTGTTTTAGCGGAATGACCCGTTGTAAGAAGCAAATTATCCAATTTTTTGATAGTTTCATTTTTATCCAGAATTTCATCAAGGAGAGAATCTTCTCGTTTTGCAAAATCAGCAATTAACTGTTTCTTCTCTTTTTCAAGATCAGAAAACAGTGCTTTTTGTTTAGAAAGTTGGTCATTTAGATCAGAAATTTCCTTGTTTAAAGATTTTATTTTCAAATTGAGATTCACATCAAGTGTATCGTACTTGAGTTGCAATTGTTTTTCTCTTAAAACAGAATCTCGATAACCAATTTCTAATTCTGAAAGTTTGTTTGTATGAAATTCATAAGCTTTGGCGTGCTCCTTGTAACTCTCAAGCTCAGAGGTCAATCTTTTATTCGCGGCCTTAACTTCGCGACTGACCTTACTAACTTTTTCAATTTCAATACCACAATTATTAATTAATGATTCAAAATAAGCACGAGTTTCCTCATCATTAGCACCATTCTGTATCACTTGACCTCCATTAGGATCCATATATGGAGTTTCAGAGTTAACATTGCTATTAACTTGCTCTCCCACATATGTGTCATAATAAGGTTCGGGAGACACAGAATGTGGCTTCTCATGAGTAAACGAATTTGGTACCTCATTGAGTGAATATGTGTCGTAGACAGGAGTTGTGTCATAAGTACCGCTTGATGTTGTGTCCTGTTGATTGATTGTATGACTGGAGGTTGCATTATCGTTTGCTTTATCTTCCCATTTTGGGTACCTGAATTTGATTTCCTCAGCAGTCAACTCAATTCCCAACTCTTCTTTTTTTGCTAACATCAACATGTACTGGATCTTTTCAAGCTTCGTAAGTCGGTTGACACTAGATCCTGAATCTTGTCTTTGAGGTTCGGAGGTAGCATTCTGAACAGAAGTCATAAAACAGTTATTCCCATTTTGATATCCCATATTCTGATTCACAATCTGACCCCCTTGATGTCCATCAAACTGCTCTGCATATTGCATCTGATTCCCCTGATTCACATTTCCATAATTCCCAACGACTGGAGCTGCAACATTTCCATTCTGATTACCCACTGCTCTATTCCCAACATTCTGTCCCATCTGATTTCCAACATGCTGACCCGACTGATTACCCTGATAAGGAACCGCATGATTACCGATGCGACTGTTAAATGCTTTATCCAATAAAGAAAATATCTGTTGCAAGGTCGCTTCTGCATGGTCAGTTTCATGATCAGTGATTCCTTGTTCCTGGTATTGTTGATCTGGATAGAATTGTTGTGGTGGTTGTGGAATGTATTGCCGCAAGTTGTTGTTGTTGGAAGATGATGAAGCTTGTTGTTGTGTATTCACTGTAGTTTGAGTCTTTGCAATGAGTGCCAATGAATCATGATTCTTTGCTAATCTTTCTTGCCTGACTTCATTCGCTTCAGCTTGGTTTAGTTTTAGAAAATCATTCAGTTGATCAAAGTTCACCTGATGTAAGTCTTTTGTTTGGTTGACAATAGTGACTTATCGTCCCCATTCTTTCCGGAAGATTATTCAGAACTTGATGTTTTGAACGATTGTTCTGGGTGCCAACTTGTTTCTGATAAGCTCATTCATCAAAGTGCAAAACCTTCCATAGTATGATTCAATGGATTCTCCTGGTGTAGATGTAAACTTCTCCCATTCAGTTAGCAGCTTGTTCTCCATGTCTTGTTTACCAATTTCTGTTCCATAACATAGCCGTCTAACACGTTCCCACATATCGAAAGCAGTTTCACAACTGTCTACCGCAGCCAAGATGTCTATTGGTAAACCCAGTTGGACAATATGAATTGCCATGTCATCTGCATCGAATTGTTTCTGATCCTCTCAGTCGTATTCGATTCAGTTTGAAGATGAGAGGATGGTGGGATGGGAGGTGTTGCATCAGCATTTCCAGGGACATGGACTTGTCGAGGCTTGAAGGGTCCATCCTGAATGGATTTAATCATGAGTTTCCCATTAGGTTTGGTCTTGATGTAGCGGAGCATTCGACTTGTCCATTGAAGATAACCACCTTTTGCCAACATAGGAGGTCGGTTTTCGGCACCGGCTGCATGAATGTCTTGTTGAGTAGCCATTGATGAAGATATGATCTGATAAAGTTGATGTAGGATCGATTCAACGATAAAGGAGTTGTGGTTGATGAAGATTAAGCTCAGTTGAGGTGTTTCCGAAAGTCGTACTCGTAACCTTGGTTCAAAAAATTTTCGCCCAAATTTTGAAATTCACTATAAAAATCAATTCTAAGGACGTATGAAAAATTTGAGTTATGACAATTTTGACGCCAAATTTGACCCGAAAAATTTGAATTTAGGCCCAAAAATTTGAAATTTTGACCAAAATTTTCACTGTTAAACCAAAATTTGAATCTCGCGTAAAAATTGAACGTTTAGTCTCCTCAAAATCTAAATTTTACTCAAGTTTTCCCGCCAAAAAACTTTTTTTTTTTAAAACCTTAGGCGTAGAAAGAGCTTAGGCGTAGACCAAAGAAGTTACGAGTAGGATATGGTTACGAGTAGGATGTAGTTACGAGTAGGATCTTATGCGTAGGAAGCTTAGGCGTAGGATTCCTTATGCGTAGGATCTTATGCGTAGGATTCCTTATGCGTAGGATTCCTTAGGCGTAGGATCTTATGCGTAGAAACCTTAAGCGTAGGAACCTTAAGCGTAGAAAGTATCTTACGCGTAACCTTAAGCTTATGCGTAGACAAAAAGTTACTCGTAAACCTTACGCGTAATTTTGAAGTTATGCGTAGAGTTACTCGTAAGCTTTTAGCTTATGCGTAAACTATGGTTAAGAACCAAAAATCCTTTACACTGTCACAGCGTAAGGGATATCCACAAGTCGAAGTGTTCCACACACTTATCCAAGTGAGGGAAGCACTGAGTAACAGTTATAGCACGAAGATTCTTCACCAAAAAGTTACGAGTAGAAAACTAGGGTTTTGACTTTTTGACTTCTACTCGTAAGAAATATCCAACGATTCAAATGATTTCATTTACCCAGATAGCCTTAAAAACACTCGAATAACCCAAAAATGTTGACCTTTTTCACCCAAAGTGCCTAGAAAAGTTACGAGTAGAAATGACCAAAAACCAAATACGAGCTTAAAAATGATTTAAAACACGTAAAGCTTCGAACTTTTTGCCAAAACTAGAATCTTTAACACTATATAAACCTTAGACCATAAGAATCTTGAAGATTTAAGTGCAAAAATAAAAGTTTTATGCGTGACAACTTTGAATAGCGAGAGCTACGCGTATACTACAAAAAAACTTCAACCAAAACACTCCTAAACCATTGTTAGGCGATTGATACCAATTGTTAGGACCTATGATATATACCAACCTTATCAAATACCCACGTTATGAACACAAGTATACCACGTAAACCAAACACAATATGCGTAAATAATAAAGAAAGATTAAGATAAGAACTTGGTGACTTGATGTATAATTCGTGTATATGTTTAGAGAGGTAGAGAGAAGAAAGATGAAACAATAAGTTGTATATTGCTTCAAAGGAAAACACACACACACACACTCAAGCACACCCCTCAAATGACATACTTGAGGGGTATTTATAGTACAAGTAGAAGATGCCCTAAGGCTTGGCCATGGGCCTTGAGATGGACTTGGATTGGGCTTGGGTTTCACGAACTAGACAAGGCTAGCTTAACATAACTTATGCCCAATTAGCTTAGCCCAATCCACGAGCCCATTGACTATTTTATCACGATATCTAACACGCGTTACAAAGTTCCTAATCGTGAATGACCATCACTTCTAATAAAAACTATTAAGGCTAACATGTATATAGTATTTTTCTCAAATGACATTTTGGCCAAAATATTGTTAAGGATATCACTACAAGAAAGGGGGCTTATAGGACACCGGTTAGTGTCCTATAAAATTAGTTTATAGGACCTTTAATCTAATAGGACCAAAATATATGTGTCCCATAGGAAGGGGTTGTAATAGATATTTAGGACATTTATCAGCGTCCCAATAAACTCAAACATTTTAAAACTAATTCTTTGGTCCCAATAAAAAGTTTATACAACCAAAATGGCGTCCTAATAGACCGCATTATAGGATGTTATCCGGTGTTCTAATATATTCTTACCCATGTGTTACGTTTTGGGACACTTTCATACGTTTTAAAACATATTTTTATAGGACGAAAACATAATGGATAAAGTTTTATTTTAGTACCAAGAAAAGGGTCCTAAAGAGATAGGTGCTTTGTTAGGACCAAATTTGGTGTTATAAAAGATGTTTTGTCCCATGTTTAGTTAATAGCATTAGTGTCCTAATAAGTCACATCATAAAACACTTTGTATCTATGCGACATATTTAACATTACTTAATTCACAATCACAAAACAATCAACTGAACAAAATTTGAAGCAAGTAATATGAACGAACATAATTTGATAAGCAAGAAAAGATTTAATTTTTTTCAACCGAGTTACATTATCCAAGATAAAAGTCTTACAAAATTTAAATACCAAGAAATAAAAGTAGGGGGAACATGTAGAGATAGTCTTGAGCCATCAGGCGATGATAACAGAAAATAATAAACAAAGCAGCAGCGGGCGTAACAAAAGGAAACTAGAAACTAATAAACTTTAGTCTGAACAAGCATATCTTGAATTTCTGCACAAATTTCTTCCTTGATCTCTTCATGCATCTCTTCTTTTAGCTCTTCGCCCATTTCTTCTTTGAGCTCATTCTTCATTTCTTCCTTGAGCTCGACTTTTTCTTCCTTTAAATCTCCACGAACATGTAAAGTGAGTTATAATTCCAGTATCCTTACAGAACTAAACTCAAAAGATCTGAAACATTAAAATTTTCAGAATATAAACACTCAAGGAAAGCATATATATTGATACACCTAAACCTGAACACAGTCAATAGATACAGATCAGCATAGTCACATGAAACGGGGATCGTTTCGGTACGCGATCGAGGATCGGGATCGCGGTTCTCTAGGTGCCTAAAATTCGGTTTGATGGGGGGTTGGTTCATTCGGGATCGCTCGGGTACGATGTACCTAATAATTAATATATTCTTAAGTATTATAAAAGGAATCCTAACATCCAAAATTGAAAAAATAGTTTGATACTTATAAAATTTTGGCAAGTCATAACTAGTTATCGGGTCGGGTTATCGGGTCTTATCGGGTCGTGTTAAGTCGGGTTTTGATTTTTAAAAACTCACCCGCAACCCGACCCGATAAGAAGTCGGGTGTCGGGTGATTCGGGTTATCGGGTGATACTACAAATGAGCAACTAATAAATTACCAAATGTGACCTTGATCAAAGAACAACTTAACAGTGAATAAAGTTGTGTATAAATCCAAATGCCCAACCAATTGTGCCATGCAAAATAAACAACAGCAGATGATGTTAAGCCCATAAGTGAGAAGAGGAAGTTTGCTACTGCAAATTTTGCTGCCATTGATGTTCATATTGCAGACATTCACTCTCTCCTTTTAGAATATATACTTTGCTTCCTTGATATGCATGTCGCCTGGAATTCAAGCTTGATTCATAACTAAGGTATTCACAATTTAATTAGGTCACTTTTAGTGACGTAAAAATGCATGTTAATGAACAAAATTACTTGGGAGGTCTTATGCATTAGTGCATTATAAATGCTATAGGCAACTTTAGAGGTTCACCAATTTGACCCAAACTTTTAATCTTGACTAATACTAATATTTTTGACAAAATTAAAGTCCAACGATATATCATCTCATAATGATATATAGTCCATAAGGAATCTTGGATATAATTTTGTCCCTCACATAACAGATATCAGAGAGCGACACAAATGTCAAAACATTCTTGAAGAATAGGAACTTGAAGAGCAACATTCACATAACTCTTGCTCACAAAAGAAGTCGCCTTTTTAAGTTATTAGTAAAAAAAATAAATTAAATATTGATTTTCGGGTCTTATCGGGTTGACCCGACAAAAATTATCTAACCCTAACCCGATCACAATGTCGGGTTATCGGGTTCGGGTGAAACTAACCCGATAAGCTTTTTCAACCCGATAATAACCATTAGTCATTTACATAAGTTTTTGTAAAAAAAAAGCAATTTCATCATTGAGAAGGTTTGAAATTCGGATTGTTAATTTCCCCGTTCCCGATCGAATTGTACCCAAATTAGGAACGCGTGAACTGGATCGCATTTCGTGCCCTTTCTAGCAAATTATGTTGCTATTCCCTTAAAAGTCAAAAGAGTCACTAAAACAAAAGGACTACATTTGTGCTATGATAAATCAAACTATTCAAGCTCAGTGGGATCACTAGTTTCACGATTGGTTTTGTGCACTACCACACAAACTAACGCAATAATCTACCCACATTTTATATAACAGTTGTATTTCAATGACAGCAATAATTATGACACATGTTTTCAGTGAGGCATTTTAACAAACCCCTAGCGTGTGTTAAACAAAGGGTATATAATTATTTTTTCAGTTGACGTGGCATAACACGGGGGGTCACGGGTTCAAAACCTGCCCCCAAGTCCCTTAAATCATATGGTGTTATGCAATTTAATAGATTGATTTTTGCACGTGGGTCGGTTTCCCATGGACTAAATGCACACATTCAAAACTGTGTAACTATTCAATAGTCATACCTGCTAGTAGGACAGTGAAAGCCTGAATACAATTCTGCTGAAGCGAAACTAACAAAGCATTAGTAATGTTCTGTCTACTCAACATCAGTTGAAAACCGTGCATCCTCAGTTTGATTGTCCCTGTACCCTGCCACATTTGATTTTCTTCCAGCAATTGTAGTTACACTTGTTCATATATTTGTTCTTCAATAAGTTATATATGAAATCAGTGAAGTATCCTTGAACTATTTTCATAATGCCCTTAAAAAACCAATATAGAAGTTGAATCTAATTTGAAATTATGAGTTGACATGTATAGCAAACCTGTTTCACCAATCTATTTGATGGCAAGATTAGAGATATCAGCAACGTAAACATTTCCTTTATCGTCCACAGTAACCCCTTTAGGATGATCAAAAAGGGCTTCATTTGGTTTTCCATCCACATGTCTAGTATAACCTTTGAATAACCCCACAATCTATCTTGCCCTACTATCTGAATTAACAAAAAACCAAAGAATATTTAACACAAATTGATTCTATGAAGTCATGAAGCATTTTTTTGGGTTGTGAGCTTAAATTGAGATAAAGGCGGTGTGACTTGAACAATGTTGCTATTGACTGAGTCGACGGTATATAGTTCACCTTCCTGTGACACTGAATAGAATAAGGCACAACCAGTGAGTTTCTTCTATTAAACAAATCAAGGGTTAAGAACATTTAAGAAATTACAACACCTTCACGATTCTACTTCCTTTATTTTACTCATTGGATAATCCAACTTTCAGTTTCTCCGTATCCTATCCAAATTCTAGAACAAACTGAAAGCGGGATATGTAAACCGGTGGATCTAATCATTAACAAATCAGAGTATATTGTTTAATATAAAGTGCTTAGTATCCGTTTTTGAATTTTTAAAGTGTTGAGTCACTCTATAAAAAGTAGATTTCCATCCAAGACTTCAAACTACTCTATGGCGTTTAGGATTGCTTATATGCTTATTTTTAAAGTGGATCAACATGTTTGAGTCTAGGCATGAAACTGCTATATGTTTCTTTTACAGTAGATAAGCACTTACCCACTTGTTTACTTTTGAAGGAGTGTCAATTGGTGTGTGGGATTGCTTAGTTAACTGCTTATCTGCTCATTTATAAGCACTCAAACCGATACCCACTTGAAAATAAGCAAATCCGAAACACAGCTTTAAAAAAATACAATCAATAAAAATATAATAAAAAAAAATGCTTAATCACCGGAGCTAAAAACAAAACGAAATCACAATCACAAACATTTCTTATATAAAAACAATTACTAAGAATTTAAACTCGAAAAATAAAGGTTTACCTTTGAATTTTGAAGACAAAGTGAAACCCTAGCTTAAATTTGAGATTCAACTTCTGGACCTCAAACCGTTTTTGATTTTGAGTTTCAAACCTAAACTTAAAGGTGCGTGAAGAACGTGGATCCTTCAATTTCGTAGCGCCAAAATCAGTATAGTCTTCCAATCGCGCGTTCTAATTTTCCCACCTAATTTTGGGGAGTTGCTGAAATTGTAATTTACAAAAGAGGTCCTTATGTTGAGCTTTTATACACTTGTCACATTTTTTAAGCTAAACATACCAATAGATGTCTAAACTAAATTTGTACCGGTCATACTCACGGGAGTTTTTAGCGGCAAATAGTTATAAATATTATATTTTAGCTCAATCTTCACTTGTTTAAAATTATTTAAAATTAAAAAAATATGTTTATGATAAACTTAATCAATGTTCAAGTATAAAGCTCAGGCTTGAACCCGTTTAATGTTTACAATTTTTCATATTTGTGATCTATGTAGATATATACTTTAAAGCTTGTATACATTGGCGAGTCTAATCAATCCTTAAGGTATGAAGCTCGAGCTCGTTTATTAAGCCAGGACTGGGTTCAAACTCGAAATACGTCTTATTAAGGCTTGACTCGCTTATTGCTTTTATTTAGTCAATCCCGAGTATCTCACAAGCACCTCACTTACACACCCTTGTCCCTATGTCTAACATGTAATTTTGTTTTTTCAACTCGTATTGTTTACATGTTAAATTTATTATGTGTTTCAATTAGCTTGTTAATTAAATTTGTTAATTGATGTTTTGGAGACACAAATTATTTCTCGTGTAATGGTTTAGGATGGTCAACGTGGCGGACATCCAAGGGAGGAGATAAGAATGACGTATAGAGTGACATCATTGGTTGTGTCGGATTCATGGAATGTCTCATGTACCAACATGATGTTCGTAGCACTACCTTTGCTCGAATGAGGCAGTGACACGTATTGTCTGTTGTAACAACACTGGCTAGATTTCTAGGCGAGTCATGGCTTGAATATGTTTATAAGGTATGACTTTGTTCGTGTTAACCTAGGAAGGCGATTCCCAGGCAGACTGTGGCAAGCTTTAGCCTAAGTGGGATTGTCTTGGGCCTATTTCAAATGTATGGGCTTTATTCAGTTGGGCTGAAGCTCCCATATGCTATTCACTGTGATATGTGTAATCTTGGTCACAACATCTATCGTTCACAAATGAGGATAAGCTCAACCATCCCATATAGATTCAATTATAATATTGAACTTATCAAGCACAAAATTTAAATAACTATTTATATAGGATAACATAAGTGAAGTAATCTAAATAGAAGATTCTATAAGTTCGGTGACCTAAATGAACTAGGATAACATAAGTGAAGTAATCTAAATAGAAGATTCTATAAGTTCGGTGACCTAAATGAACTAAAACTACAAGGATAATCTAGTTGAACAGAAACACAAAGTACATAAACATCTTATGTAATAACCCAATGTTGTAAAAATAAACATAGTGTAATACGCATATCAAGGTCATAATTTTTAAATTTTTACTCTTACGTTAACTTAATTATGATGTTCCATATATACATATATCAAAAGTAGTGGTATAACGAAAAACTTTCACTTTCATCTCAAAATATAAGAATTTACATTTTTCACCTCGCATACATATCCAATTTTTCCAATCTTTTACACCACCACCAGAATAATCGACAATCACGAAAAATTGTCACTGCAACGTGCGAGTATACGTCTAGCAAAATATTACTCTAACTTATTATGTAAAAAGTATAACTTATAAAACATTTAACATTCAGTAATAGATGGTGCATTGGATATATTGATACCTAGTCGAATATAAGTCCGATAAAACGAGATCTAATAGGACCCATATACTAAATGTCATATTAAATCATAATCTAATAAGACCAAACAAAAAAAAGCGTCTCATAAGATGTATTATAATAAGACTTTTATATCAAGTGTCCTATCAAGTTATATCATAATGAGACCATATTAAAAAAATGTCCCATAAAATGTAATATAATAGGACCTTTATATCAAATGTCCTATTAAGTTATATCATAATAAGACCATATTAAAAAAGTGTCTTGTAAATTAACTTAATAGGATTCACATAAAAAATGTCCTATTTAAAGCCACTATAATAAGACTCAAAATTTAATTGGTCCTATAAAACATTTTTTAGGACCTCATTCAAAAAAGTGTCCTACAGAAAGGTCCTATAAGGCCTCTTTTTTTGTAGTGGATGGAAAATAAAATCGTGAAGGATTTGCTAAAGCATGTCGACCCAAATAGATGAAATCTAGGATATTACAATTTAACTTTTAAAAGGTCGTTTACTTCATAAATACACATATAAGTGATAAGTCTAGTTTCTTTCAACAACCGTAACCAAAAGCAAAAATAGAAACTTTAGCTAACAACGAGTTACTTTTGACAATATATAATTATCTATTGTGACTTCGTATTTTTTTTTTTGGTAGGTAGAAATTTATTATATTAGCAAATCTCTTCATCCATATGTAGTCAAGTTCAATAATGATTGTGTAGAGGTGTCTCAACAGTTTAATTGCCCTGATTAAGGCGGACATAGAACAACAAATCAAAGAGAAAGAATATTTACTCAAATCAAGCCGCCATATCTAAGCTCGGGAGAGGCCTAGTGTAACTTGTGTTGCGATTTTAGAACTACGTTAGCCAAGTAACGCATACGAGTACGCAGTGGATTTAGATCTATTTATTGCAATTAGGTTAAACACGTATTAACAAACAATTAACGAATAAAAGGTAAATAAATAAAATAACCTTTGGCGATTAATGCATGCAATGAACGAACAGGAAAACCAATATAAAACCCAAGTATTTAACGTAGATACCTCTACGAGTATCACACACAAACACAAAAACTGAATACGTTCGATAAAGAGCTAGTCGAGAACGTATAAACCGAATCAACACTTGAACACACTTGAATATAACACGAACAAGAAAACCGCCAAGAAATCAAACTTACTTTCTGCCCGATATAGTTCTATCCGAGAATACAAAACCATTTAGTACCCGATATCGGACAAAGTATGTCCGAGATCTTTTCTGCCTTTGTTATCCGAGAAAACCAAGACCAGAAACCTCTTTGTTGTTGTTGCTGTTGTCGACCAGGAGAAACAAGAACAAGTAATCACTAAACAATCAAACGTAAACACTTGAATCAAAAGGGATTGATGCAAGTTTAGGAACCAAAACAACCAATAACCTTAATCGACTTAGGAGCTAATCGACTAAGATTTTTTACTGTGTAAATTGGATCGGTTGGGATTAGAGTTTAGGGATATATGTAAGTCGTGAGATTGGAATGGGGTGTGTTTGCTTTTATAGCAAACTTAACCGACCCTTTGTTTGGATCATTGCTTGGTCGACAAGCCAAGAACCCAAACACCCATTCTTCTCTCTTTTGCCCGATCAGTGAATCCCAAGGCCCAAGGCTGTCCACTTTCGACCCAAGTTCAATCCAAGAATAGTCCACGGGTCTTACAATGTGATCGGGTCAAGTTACATGCATATCGGGTATATTATTCAAGTATTTATAATACGTTCGACACGTACACTCGTGTTTATCGTGTGTGCCCCCATAGGCTCACACACTTTTAGTGTTTTGTCGTGTTTTAAACTGCTCCCACAAACCAACAACTTGTATTTGTAGTGTTTTATGCAATTAATAACAGATTAAACTCTTGAATGAATTAGACCATGCGATGGATTGGCTGTCTTTGCATCAATATTTTCGACCGGATATTTTGTGCATTTTGTGCGACATTGATGCCACATGTTTTGGGTGAATTTGCATCAGTTAGACCATGGGAAGATATGAAAAACAAAACAAGAACAAATGCAAGAAGTTCAAGGACATACATTAAAGTAAAATACAGTAAACAAATGTTTAAAGCTACACTGATGTCACAGTATGCCACAAGGAATGACAAAATTTAGATACAAAGGGTTGAATATTTTGAAGAACACCTTGATGTTCTCAAAGGATTCTTTAGAAAATACCTTGAAGATCTGTTAAGGTGAACACTACTTTCATTAAAAAGGAGAACAAAAACTCAACCACTTCCGAAACATCAGCAAACATAATGCATAGCTATGACCGGACCAGACGTTAGCGACTACACATGATGACAGTTGAGAGTTGACATGGACCAGACGACGTTAGATACAACCTGTTGACACGCGGTAGAAGTTGAATAACTTTTTGGATTATTTTCGTAAAATATAATATCATATTTTTTGTATAGTTAAGGGGGTGTTATGTAATTTCATCAAATCGAAACTATAAATACTCGAATGTCACACCCTTCAATTTGCAAACAGAAACGCAGCTTTTATTTTTGCTTCAAAGGTAACCAAAATTTTGCGCACGATAATATTAATTAGCCTTTTTTTTCCCCCTTTTTCCTAATTAAATATGGATACTGATGTATGAGATCTTATCAAGTTATGTAAATCAAAATTGGTTTTCTACGTAATTTTTTGTTAAACAAAAAACAATTGTAGAGGGAGCTAGATCATTATTAAAAGTAGGGATGCAAAAAAACTTGAACCCGACGGAGAAACCCGAAACCCGAACCTTTTGGATCGGGTTGGGTGTGGTAGAAGATATAATTCTCTAATTTTCAATAGCTTTTACTTTTGTAATATTGCAAATTGTGGTGAAACTTGTTTTGTGTCATAATATTCGAAAGAAGTTGTGATTTATGTCGCGAGCATCATATCGTTATTTATGTTTAATACTACTATTGTTTAAAACTTCATAAGGGCGATGATTAAATTTTTATTAATAGGTTATCGATGGTTAATAGTGTAAAAATAATAATAAACGGGGAACGACACGAGTTTGGTGGAGCATCGTGTCCAAAGAAGATAACCCGATAAGATCCCCAATGGGGAATGGGGCGGGTTTACGGAGCATCTCGGGCCAACAGGGCGTCCGATAACGATGGGGATTAGGGCGGGTTTGGGGATGATTTTCGTAAACAGGTTTGGGGATGAAGATGGCCGCCCCGCCCCAATCCTGCCCATTGCCATTCCTCATTACAAGGCAAATTACATGTCTAATGCAGTTTCTATCTTTTTCTTAATGCTCCTTCTTAAGTATTTAACGGGTGATCCTGATAATTGAAGTATCATCTCATTGCGTATTAGGTGAATGAAGTTTTCAATCTTTTTTGCAATGCTCTTTCTTAAGTTTTGTTGTGCTATTGTTTTAAAATGCAGATCTTACTATCGATGCAAGTTGATAACATAAAAATTCTATGTCACCAAGTTTAGTTCTTTGTTCTTTAGTTGTGGTTGCACATTTGGTAAAATAGAAAAACAACTAAAAACTTGGGGAAAGACATTAAAATTCCAATGCTTTAACTGAATCTTTCAGAAACGTTAACATATTCATGTACACGTGACAGGTGAGGTGGCAACAGCTGCAACAAAGTCCACAGAATGATGGAACGACTTGGAGAGGACGAGATATTTTCCATATTGGAACGAATTCCCAAACCGAGGACAAAATCATTTTCTAAAGTGTGCAAGAGATTCTTGAAAGTTGCGTGTTTTCAATTTCGGTCGTTACACAGTCAGCTTCCCGATCTATTGTATGATATACTAATTGCATCCCCGAAAATGGACTCTTTTGTATGTCACAAAACTCTGACAAACAACCACATGAAACTAATAGCCGAGTCATGTCCCAATATCAATTACCTGGATCTTTCTTCATGGCAATACCTTGATCATGATCATGAGGTGGGTAAGTTGGAGTTTGATGATGTTGCCATGTTGGCTTGTGTGCAATCGCGGATGCTTGTATTCATTTGGTTTATTTGAATCTATCTGCGAGGTTACACTTTAAGGAAATAGGAATTGGTTCTCTTGTAAGATCATGCAAGAATTTAAAAGTTTTAAATTTGAGGTGTTGTTTAAATGCCACTGACAAATCACTGAAAGTTATTGGTGAAGCAAGTCGCATAGAGCGATTATATTTGGAAGGTTGTTATTTGATTAGTGATTTGGGTTTGGAGTATTTGGCGAATGGGGATTTGAAGTATTGTTTGGAGGTACTTGCTCTAAATGAATGTGATAGGATTACCGATAATGGAATTTTACACTTGAAGAAATTGGTCAGTCGTAGAAGACTGGATTTGTCTAATTGTGGGGCTAACATCACCGATTGTGGGGTTGTGGCCCTATGTGAGCTCCCGGTTATAAGGATGTTGAGTTTAGAATCGTTGTTCAATCTAACGGACATTTCATTGCATGAAATTGCTTGCAAGTGTTTGAAGGTGTTGTGGATAAGTTTTGAGGGTTGTAACAGAATTACTAGTGCTGGTTTACGTGCTTTTTCTGGTCAGCGACACTTAACTCATCTTAACTTGTTCTCATGCTACAATATCTCATGGGAAGATGTTAGGTCAATTGCTTTGACGTGCCCAAAATTGATGTATCTTAAACTAAGCAGGAGAATTAAGAAGCCGATGCCAGAAGCAGGTTTTGAGAACTTTTATATTGATAACAACCACTGTACGATAGAGTGGAGATGACCTTTTGTCATTACGGAGCTTTGTATGTTTTTGCTAAACTCATAGCACTATGCGTTCACAGGTTAGTTATTTTGGTCTCATTTTGCTTCTTTGATATTGTTTCACTTTATGCTGCTCCTATAGATATGTTTGTTTTTTTCTGCATAGAAATGGAATGTAAGGAAGCATCGTCACCCTCAATTTCGTTTCAAATTCAAGAAGAATTAAGAAGGAGAGACATATGATGTTGCCGTTTAGTTTATTTATGACATTTTGTCGTGGTAGAAACTAGTGAGCAGTTGTAATTTTGAATCGGGTTCTACTAACAATTGCAAAGTCTTTAAAAGTGAGTTTCAAAGGGATGTTGCTATTAGCTTTGTGACTTTGGATAACAAAAGGAGGCTTGCAGATATCCAGAAATATTACAATGTGGTTGTCGAGAAACTGCCATCAAACATTAAAAAATACCTGGTCACAATGTCATATGTTGATCAACATAAAAGAGGCTTGTAAAAGCAATTTATGACTCAAGCTCTTTGATATCGACAAGTTGTTTGCCCAGATATTCATCCGTGAACCACGCACTACACTTACAGATTAACACCTCCTGTTCCGTTGTTCGCAAATTAATGAATGACAACTTCCAGAAGCAATATAAACCGGCTAAACAAAAGTTCTATCAACTGCTTATCAGACAATAAATTTTCATTCAATTATCACTTCAAACCAATAGCTAAAATGACAACATTTGTTACTCAAACCATTAAGGAGAAGGAGAGGGCCCTGGCCCCTAAAGTTGTAGATCATTAATTAATGTGTATTAGTTGATAGTTTATATACAAAAAAAAAAACTTTGCTATGTTACGGCCCCCTATATAAGAATCGAAAACAAAGACACTGTCTTCCTAATGGTGAAATTCACAAGCAACTTCATCTGCTCAGCTATTCTTCACTACTTAAAGCTCGAATTTTTCGATTTCACATCATATCAGCATGGAATTTTGTATCCAGGTTTGACTTTTATCTTCTTTTTTAAACCCGTAATTTATGGTTTAAGTACCGTAAAGATAGTTCAGCTGAGTTTCTAATTATATATGCATGTTTTTATACAAAGGAGTCCATTTAAAGCTTTAATGAAAATGCTTTTTCGACTATCTTTTGTATTGCTTAATCATTTACGTATAGCTTTTCTCTCTTAAACCGTTCGGCCTCTCAAAGAAATGTTTAAGTTTCGCCACTATGTAATGATCAAATAATGCTTTATGATATTTATATGTTCTTATAATGTGATTGTTGAGGAGTTGTCATCAAAGGTTGTTGATTTGCTTTAAGGTCTTAGGTTTTGTTGTTGTTTCTTGACTATGCGAGATGTTATTTCTTTATTTTATTTTATATTTTTTTGGAGAATATGATTTTGTACACATTTTTTGACCCATTAATGAAGTTGTCGTAATTCATAATTATCTTTTAATTGTTACAACACAAAGTGAACATTTATTTTGGGACAACCCGAAATAAAATATAAACATTTATTTTGTGACGGAATGAGTATTACTTATTCCAAATTTTGTATCGACCCAAATACCATTTTTTTTTTCAATGTTAAAAGAGTTAACCAAACCCAAACATCAATGCAAGAGGACCAACCACAAAGAAGCATTTTATGAAACTAAAGCAAACAAATTAGCGTATAATATCCAAAACAAACCATAACCATTGAGTCTAGGAAGTATCTTTAACAATATTACCTAACTTTATACATCATAAAACCAAGAACATAAAACTTTTAAAGACCTTGCAATTATTAGAAATCGATATCGAACATTCATTCACAGAATTTCTAGTGGAGTAGACGAAAACTAATGATTTTGGCCAAAAAGAATTGAAAACAA
The DNA here is from genome assembly GCA_910596185.1 of Chrysanthemum makinoi. Classification (NCBI taxonomy): domain Eukaryota; kingdom Viridiplantae; phylum Streptophyta; class Magnoliopsida; order Asterales; family Asteraceae; genus Chrysanthemum; species Chrysanthemum makinoi. Next base: position 347,623,963 of record OU343221.1, on the reverse strand, counting down.
AGACATTGTCTTCCGATTATGGGTCACTACTTGAAGTTGGAATTTTTCGATTTCACGTTTTTCAGCATGGAATTTTGTATCCAGGTTTGATTTTTAACTATATATGCATTATTTTTTATACAAAGGAGTCTATTTTAAGGTTCGATTTCACGTTAGCAGCTACACATGATGACAGTTGACATGGACCAATCGTAAAATTATCAAATAACATGTTGACACGCGTAAAAGTTGAATAACTTTTTGGATTATTTTCGTAACACGATATTGTATTTTATTTATAGTTAAGGGGGTGCTATGTAATATAACCAAACGTAGTTACACTATAAATACTCAAATGTCACACTCTTCGGTTTCCAAACAGAAACGCAGCTTTTAGTTTTGCTTCAAAGGTAACCAAAATTTTGTACGCATTATTATTAATTAGATATTTTTTTATTTATTTTAATGAGAATGTGCATGATATTGTTCGAGTATGTATACTGATGTCTGAGATCGTATCAAGTTAAGTAAATCTAAATTGGTTTTTTACGTAATTTTTTGATAAACAAAAACAGTTGTAGAGTGATCGAGCTAGATCACTATTAAAAATAGGGATGGTAAAAAAACCCAAATTCGACCGGAAACTTGAAACCCGAATTTTTTTGGGGTGGGGCGTGGCATGTTTATCGGGTTGCGGGACGGGTTTTAGGGCCTTAACGGGGATTCTTAGCTGATTTGAGGCGAGGACGGGGCACAACATCCCCTCCGGCTCCGCCCTGCCCGAAACATATATATACATATACATGTATCTATATACATAAAATATTGGGTTAATACTTAAGTAATAAAAATATTATTTTTAATTATCTATAGTTTTTATCTGTGTAATATTAAAAATTGTGATGAACTTGTTTTGTGTCATAATATTCTAAAGAAGTTGTGATCTCTGACACGAGTAGGTATCCTTATTTATGTTATTGTTTAAGACTTCATAAGGCCAATGCTTAAATTTTTGCTAATTGGTTATCGATTATTCATGTTCTTGCATAAAATCATACTAGCCGGGTACCCGCGCACATCAGCGGCGATAAGTATAATTATATGTGTTTGCTTACCCGTTTAGTGAATTCGTTTCACAACACTTCGAATGTATATGTGTTAGTTGTAAGTGTTTGTTTGGGTTACCCGTAACTTTCCCGTAGCTTTCCCGCGACATCATTATTCCCGCATAAAGAAATACCCCTCGCAATCTCTTACGCGTCAAACACTACCCCAAAAGTATATGATTTGACGAATCAAGATTATATTGATTGAAATAAATGAAATAAAGGTTAAAGTTGTAAAATTTTGAATTAAAATAAAATAAACCCATTAAAAATAAAAAAACTAAAAACTCATAAAAATATATCAAAATGGATGTTGAATTAAAGAGCACAAAATTTTAGAAAATATGGCGAAATTAGATTATAAAAAAAATAAGTAGATAAAAAGATATTTTAATTTAAAAATAAAGATGAATTTTTAGTTGAGAAATTACACATGTCATTTTATAATTGAAGCTCTTTATCTTAATTTTTATTGGTTAGGAGTTAGGTTTAGAGTTTGTTAGAAGTTAGGCTTGAAGTTTGTTAAGAAGTGACACATGTCATCTCATGATTGGAGCTCCTTATCTTAATTTTTAGTTAGAAAAACTCTTTCCATAATAAGCAAGTAAAAAAGTCTGAATTTTTAAGCCTTCTAATTTTAGAAGGCCTAAATGCATTATAAAGTAGTATAGATTAATAGAGTAAAAATTATATTAAACGGGAACGACACGAGTTTTTTGGAGCATCGTGCCCAAATACGAGATCCCAATAAGATCTCCAATGGGGAATGGGGCGGGTTTGTGGGAGCATCTCAAGCCAACGAGGCGTCTCGATAAGATCCCCGATGCTGAATGAGACAGGTTTGGGGATTATTTTCGTAATCGGGTTTGGGGATGGGGATGGGGATGGCCGCCTTGCCCCATTGCCATTCCAGATTAAAAAGCACATTACATGTGTAATGCAGTTTTCTATCTTTTTCGCAATGCTCCTTCTTAAGTATTTAGCGGGTGATATATGAAGTATTATATCATTGCTTATTAGGTGAATGAAGTTTTCTATCTTATTCGAAATGCTCCTTAATTCCTAAGGGTTTTGTTGTGCTTTGATTTTAAGATACAGATTTTACTATCAATGCAAGTTTAGTTCGATATTTTTTCTTTAATTGTTCTTGCAGATTGGGGAAAATAGAAAAAAAAACTAAAGATTTGGCTAAAGAGATATTAAATTTTACATGTTTTAACTGAATCTTTCAGAAACGTTAACAACTTAACATATTCATGTACAGGTGAGGTGGCAACAAAATCCACATAATGATGGAACGACTCGGAGAGGATGAGATACTTTCCATATTTGAACGAATTCCCAACCGAGAGGACAAAAAATCATTTTCTAAAGTGTGCAAGAGATTCTTGAAAGTTGCATGTTTTCAATTTCGGTCGTTACACAATCAGCTTCCTGATCTATTGTATGATATACTAATTGCATCCCCGAAAATGGTCTCTTTTAAATGTCACAAACATCTGACAAACAACCACATGATACTAATAGCCAAGTCAAGCCCCAATGTCAAGGACCTGGATCTTTCTTCATGGACTATTCTAGAGGTGGGTAAGTTGAGAGTTTGATGATGTTGGCTTGTGTGCAATCGCACATGCTTGTATTCATTTGGAACGTGTGTATCTATCTGCGAGGTTACGTTTTAAGGAAATTGGAATTGGTTCTCTTGTAAGATCATGCAAAAATTTAAAAATATTAAATTTGACTAGATGTTTAAATGTCACTGACAAATCACTGAAAGTTATTGGAGAAGCAACTCATTTAGTGCGGTTATATTTGGATGGTTGTTATTTGATTAGTGATTTGGGTTTGGAGTATTTGGCGAATGGGGATTTGAAGTATTGTTTGGAAGGACTTTTTCTAAATAAATGTGATAGGATTACCGATAATGGTATTTTCCACTTGAAGAAACTGGTCAGTCTTAGAAGCCTGCATTTGTCTAATTGTTGGACTAACATCACCTACTGTGGGGTTGTGGCCCTATGTGAGCTCCCGGATATTAGGATATTGTGGTTAGGTTCGTTGTTCAATATAACGGACATTTCTTTGATTGAAATTGGTACGAAGTGTTTGAATTTGCGGTTGATAAGTTTGGAGGGTTGTAACAGAATTACTAGTGCTGGTTTACGTGCTTTTTCTGGTCATCGACACTTAATTGGACTTGGGTTGTTCTCATGTTACAATATTTCATGGGAAGATGTTAGGTCAATTGCTTTGACGTGCCCAGATTTGATGTGTCTTCATCTTAGCAGGAGAATTAAGAAGCCGATGCCAAAAGCAGGTTATGAGGACTTTTATATTGGTAACAACCACTATAAGATAGAGTGGAAATGACGTTTTTGTCATTACGGAGTTTTATATGTTTTTGCTAAACTCGTATGCACTATGCGTTCACACGTTAATTATTTTGTTCTCATTTTCCTTCTTTGATATTGTTTCACTTTGCTGCTGCTATAATTGTGTTTCTTTTTTCTTGTATAGAAATGGAATGAAAGGGAGCATCGTCACCTATAATTGTGCTGCTCCTATAATTGTGCTGCTCAAATTTGAGAAGAAGAAGAAAGACATATGAAGTAGCCGTTTAGTTCTCTTTTGTTTAGTTTATTTGTGACATTTTGTCATGGTAGAAACTAGTGAGCAATTGTAATTTTGAATCGGGTTCTACTAACAATTGCAAAGTCTTTAAAAGTGAGTTTCAAAGGGATGTTGCTATTAGCTTTGTGACTTTGGATAACGAAAGGACGCTTGGAGATATCCAGAAATATTACAGTGTGGTTGTCGAGAAACTGCCATCAAACATTAGAAAATACCTGGTCACAATGTCATATGTTGATCAACATAAAAGAGGCTTGTAAAAGCAACTTATGACTCAAGCTCTTTGATATCGACACGTTGTTTGCCCAGATATTCATCCGTGAACAACTAACACTTACAGATCAACACCTTCTGTTCCGTTGTTCGCGAATTCAAAAATGACAGCAACTTCTAAAAGCAATATTGAAACTTCTTATCAAGCTATAACTTTTCATTCAATTATCACTTCAAACCAATAGCTAAAATGACAATTTTTGTTACTCAAACCATTAAGAGGAAGGAGAGGGCCCTGGCCCCTAAAGTTGTAGATCATTAATGTGTTGATAGTTTATATACAAAAAAAAAAAAAAAACTTTGCTATGTTACGGCCCCCTATAAAAGAATCGAAAACAAAGACACTGTCTTCCTAATGGCGAAATTCACAAGCAACTTCATCTGGTCAGCTATTCTTCACTACTTAAAGCTCAAATTTTTCGATTTCACATCATATCAGCATGGAATTTTGTATCCATGTTTGATTTTTATCTTCTTTTTTAAACCCGTAATTTATGGTTTAAGTACCGTAAAGATAGTTCAGCTGAGTTTCTAACTATATACAAAGGAGTCCATTTAAAGCTTTAACGAAAATGCTTTGTCGACTATCTTTGTCTTGCTTAATCATTTACGTATAGCTTTTCTCTCTTAAATCGTTCGGCCTCTCAAAGAAATGTTTAAGTTTCGCCACCGTGTGATGTTCATATAGTGCTTTATGATATTTATATATGTTCTTGTAATGTGACTGTTGAGGAGTTGTCATCAAAGGTTGTTGATTTGCTTTAAGGTCTTAGGTTTTGTTGTTGTTTCTTGACTATGAGAGATGTTATTTCTTGATTTATTTTTTTTGGAAAATATGATTTTGTGCACATTTTTGACCCATTAATTAAGTTGTTGTAATTCATAATTATCTTTTGTTACAACACAAAGTGGACATTTATTTTGGGACAACCCGAAATAAAATATAAACATTTATTTTGTGACGGAATGAGTATTACTTAGCTTATTCCAAATTTTGTATCGACCCAGATACCATTATTATTATTATTTATTTTTTTCAAATTGATTTGTTAAAAGAGTTAACCAAACCCAAACACCAATACAAGAGGACCAACCACAAAAAAGCATTTTATGAAACTAAAGCAAACAAATTAGCGTATAATATCTAAAACAAACCATAACCATTGAGTCTAGGAAGTATCTTTAACAATATTACCTAACTTTATACATCATAAAACCAAGAACATAAAACTTTTAAAGACCTTGCAATTATTAGAAATCGATATCGAACATTCATTCACCAGAACTTCTAATGAAGTGGACGAAAACTTATGATTTTGCGCAACGAGTTAGAAACTTTAGAAAATCCGATCAAAATGTGATCCAAATACTTGTTAATAGAGGTGCACATTTCGGTTAACCGGTTCGGTTTGACGACTGGTCAAACCCAACCAATTTGGGTCAACGGCCAAAAAAACCTATCCGGGCGGTTAACCGGTTCGGTTCCGAACCGGGTGTGAGGAGAGAAAAACCCAACCGGTCCAAACCGGTTTTGACCAGTTCTAGTTTTTTTTTTTTTTTTTTTTTCGTCCGCCGTTTGTAATCGTTTTCTTGTTTCGTGTATTAATAAACTAGAACTTTTATTTAATAGAACGGAGAATACATGATACATCACACATTACACATAAACTTAAAACACAACACATAATAACATAAACATAAAACATCGATAACTTGATAAGCTACTCAACGTCGACTCGAGAATCAGGCATCAACTGCAGGTGCATGGCGGCAATTCTTCTGTGTGTGAACCCTCAACGCCACGTTTGAAGTGGGTTTGAAGAAACATAAACAATACTTACATTGAGCCTTTCGCATGCCATCCGACATTTCGACGTAGTGGTAGTGAGCCCAAACATTAGGTACACGGTCTACCGGTAAATAACGAACAATCACGGTGGCGGGGTGGCGGCACGGAGGGCTATCGTGGATGATGTGAAATGCATCGATTTTTTTATTTGTATTTTATTTATAAAAGTTGCAAAAAATAAAAATACAATCAAATTTTTATTAATTTTACTGCAACTGGCAAACTTGTAAATATTAAAAAAATTCAAATTTTGAAAATTTACTCGCCTTCCCGCTAAAAAAAAATTCAAATTTGAAATTGTAAATTTTTAATTTTGGACCGGTTTGACCGGTTTTAACCGGTTTCGGACCGGTTTTTAACCGGTTAACCGCCCAGATATTCAAAAATTTTATTTGCCGCCCATTTCAAAAATTCAAATTTTTAAAAATAAGTAACCGGTTTAACCGGTTTGGGACCCGGTTAACCTGTTTAATTTTGAAAAAAATCTTGCCGCCAAGTCCAAAATTCAAACTTTTTAAATATATAACCGGTTTTTAACCGGTTTGGAACCGGTTTTTAAATCTTGTTTAGCCGTTTTCCACATTTTCATAGCATCGCGTTTTAGAGTCATACGACTTACATGATGGTACTGCGGTTGCATATATTCTGGTACACCTCCGTCGTCGCATCGTCGTCATAGTGGTTGAACGGCAAACCACGTTGAATCACTAAACCGGCCAATTTTTTACGGAGTAAATCACGATCGTATGCAAAAATAGTCCCGTCTCGAGCCATGGACGATTGACCAGCTCCGAACCGATTTGAGTGCCTTGCAATACTTTTGTTTGATATGAGCCCTCAACGTCGAGTTGGAACCGGCAGACAATATACTCAAGAAAAGTTTACATTGAGCCTTTTTCTTACCGTCCGACATTAGGACGTAGTTGTAGTGTTCCCATAGATCTTTTACACGGTCGCATAGTAAAACTTTCATAACCGTCGCTGCACTTGTTGAACCAACTTCGGTGTTGGTGTTTGAACTTTCCATTAGTGCTTAGTGAAATACATTCGGTTTTGATTTTTTTGAGTGCTTTTGGATTGCTTGAAAGTGGTAATTAACCAAATACACAATATTTATACTAACATTTGTATGGCCAAATGGTAATTTTTGAACAATATTAAATAAAATCCGACCCCCCGCCCCCCCCCCGCTCCTTCCCGCTCCTCTTTCAAATTTTCAAATTCAAACTTTTTAAATACAAAAAAATCCAAAAAACCCGCCTATTTGCAAAAAAACCGGTTACGAACCGGTTAACCGAACCAGTTATAGGTTCCGGTTAATAAAAACCGGTCTTCAAACCGGTGGTTTTCTCGAAACTAAGAACCGGTTCCTAGCCGGCGGTTAGTGAAAAAACCGAACCGGTTTGGGTCAAAACCGGTTTTGACCGGTTGGGTTTTTCGGTTTCTTTTCGGCTATGGTTCGGTTAACCGGTTTTTTTGTGCACCTCTACTTGATAAGAAAAAGCATTACATTGGATGATACCAAATCACAAAATTATTGTTTCTTTTCTTATAGTTTAGATGTGTCGTTTGGAAATGAACCGAGAAACTTAGATATAATCAAAGCTTTTTCTAACTTGTGTCATGGTACTACACAATTAGAACCATTTAATGAACACAAGTTGTCATTTTTAAATGTCACTTGATATTAATAATTTTCTAATTTTCTTTCATTTACCATATTTAATATTGTTTTATATGAGAATTAACATAATTTAAGAAATTATTATATTCAATAAATACATATAAATATATACCATGGTGGCACATATTAAAAAATCCCTATAATCAATTATAGTAAAAAAGATTGTACCAAAATGGCTTCTTAAAGGAAAAGATAATGAGTTGCTTGAGTGGAAATATATGATTATTTAGAAAACTAAGAAGCAGTTATAATATAAATCAAAAGTCTTTGAACTAGTGTAACGAATGAATCTACAAGCAATTGTTTAAACATTTGATACCCAATCAAGTTTGTCATATTTGATATAAAACTAATTATCCATAAGTTTTAAACAAACTAATTAGCCATCAATTATTATTGGAGCTCAAATATTTTTAAACAACTAAACAAAGTCTCTATAGCTTAGAGCACACGGTGTGAGGCAATTTTTCTCTCGCGCCATCTCATAACACCAATGGATAACTTGAGCCTGACACCCTTCTTCGTGTCATAGGGGTTGGGCGTTGCATGACCAGCCTACGCCATTTTTTTTTTCTTATTGTGTTGTATTTGTATTTTATTTGGTTATGTGTAAACCAGGAAGTGTTCTATAACGCGAGTGATGAAAGAGGCTGTGTTTTAGTTTAAGTTATAACTTCGAATTATAAATAAAAATCTAAAATAACAGCACTTTTTACTATATCCCAAAACGCATAACTCACTAAATTTGCCATCTTAAATATAAAGTTGCTTTAAAAACTATCTAAACTGACCACTAGCTTAGCTCAGTTGGTCACCTCGGCTCCTTCTCGAGCTTGGGGGAGGTTTTATTCAGAGTTCGAGTCTCACAAGAGACAAAAATTTCAGGTTTTCCTCCTAGGGTGAAGCCATGAGTTCTAGGGTTTTCCCTTCGCGTGTCTCTCCTAGTGGTTCGGGTCATGCGGCCTGCCCGTTTGGATGGTTTAACTCGGGGTCGAATAAATTAAAAATCATTGATATATCATTGTCTTATTAAAAAGGCTTTTGATGACTATGATGTCATATTTTGACCGGGTAGTTAAAAGTACGAAGGTGATTCGTTATTGAGTTGGCACCGTTCATTAATTTTATATACTTTTTCTTTTAACTTTATATGTGTTGCAGAATATAGTTCCAACTTTAGAAGCAAGAAAACAAAATATAAACAAACTTAAGAGAAAAGAAAACTTATGTCACCAATTTAAGTCAATTTATATAGAATAATAAAACTTAACATTTAAGCAATAGGCAGAATGTCGCTGTAGAATTTGTTGTGTTTTCTATAATATTTTCCATACTTAACAAATGGAGACTAGAGATTGTTTTTATATATGTCGGTGTCATTGTTTTCCTTGGAGGTGAAATGAGAAAACACAGTAGAATGATCATTTATAGTTTTAGTTAGTTGAAAAAGTAACTAACCCAAATTTTATACCAAACAATCTATAATACTTAAAGCTTATCCCCTTTAATTTAATGTGTAAGGGGGGTTGTACACAACCAAAAGTACGGTACATACATGTCTATGCATACCGAAATAACTACAACTCATTTCGTTTTAAGAGGCCCTCATATTCAATGCAGATTCAATTTGGTTTATGAAGAGGCTCGAATTGAACATCAAGATGGAAGTGCAAGAGTTGCCGGAATTGATCACATGGTATTTAGTATAGAATTGAATGTCAAGTTATGGATTGAGATGAAGTTGAAAAGGTTGCAAGAATAATTGATGATTTAACCTAATTATTCATGCCTATATAAACCTGCCAAAATCACATGCACAAACACAAAAATACGAATATGGGGTTATTGGCCTACAACGACGAAGACACCAAAGCCGGTGGTGGCGTGAATACTAGCTTTGGTACGGTTGGGTAAGCAAATAGTGCTTTGCATATATGATTAGATACTACATTAATGTTATGTTTATCTCACTGTTGCATATGCCATGGGTACAATATGAAAGACCAGTTCCAGATCTGTTTACTTTCATAATGCATTCCTTTGTTGTTTTGCGCAGAAAATATCATGAATACAAACTGTTGGATCCTATTATAGTAACACTTTATGCATGTATGTTTACACAAATGAAAAAACCAAACAGTCATCTAAATGCATTTGACACCCTGCAGATAAATGACTGACCAAAGTGGAAGTACCGTGACACCCACAGTCTCATGTTCACGAGGCATTATTGTTCTTCGAGAAATGTACTTTAAGCGCCATATATTCTTACATTAATGGAATGTCTCTATAAATTTTAAACGTGAAAGATATCTATCGACCACCGGTGTAGATGCATACATGAAGAAGTTTGGCGTCTCGGAAAATATAGCTATCGATCAGGTCAAGAAGATGGTCGAAAATGCATGGAAAGATATAAATGAGGGATGTCTAAAGCCGAGGGATGTTCCAATGGATGTGCTTGCTCCTATTGTTAATCTTGCACATATGATAGATGTGGCACACAAATACACTGATGGTGTAAGTTGTTGCTGTTTCTTAGCTATCTTTGTGTATTGATAAATAATTAAATATTGATGTCCAATAATGTGGCATGTGTCGCCAAATGTATTGATGCCATTTTGTAATCTTATCGTCTATGAATAAGAAACTTCTCATTTCTCTATAAAAAATCTATAACTATATACGTGAGCATTAATTTCCTAATCCATTATATAAGTGTGGCATTAAACTCACATCTTAACAGTACTTTAATGTATCTAGCAGAAGAACTTAATAAGGTCTCTTCATGTTAATTGATAAGTTAAATGCATTCAAGAAATAAATTGCAACAAACCCTTTATATGCTCTTTGTAATTAAGTATTACTTTAAATACTCTTAAGTTATATTCAACAAAAATGCACATAGAAAAAAGATCATTTAGAGAGAACCGTTTCGTACATGTTTAAAAACGATATTTTGGACTTACAAATTTTCACGGGTTGATAAATTTTACACGGCTAAAGTTTATATTACTTATACAATGTGCTTCGAAGATTATTCTTTACTATTATGCAATTTTGAGAACACGTTGGATTACACGTACATGACAAAAAAAAAAACATTATTAATGTGTACTAAAAATCATAATATTTGTCTTCGAGCTAAGTTTTTGTTAAATGGAAACAAATCATACATTTGTCTTTCATTTTAGATGATCGTACGTGTTTTCTCTAACAACTCAAAATTTGCCATTGAAGAGTACAAATAGTTATATAGTTCCAAATAACAAAAGTCACAAATAAATAAGCAACAAAACACTTATATAACTTACTCAAATTAAAATACTACATATGAAAAGACTATGTTAATAAAAACTTTTAATGAAAAAAATAATATAAATACAAAAGTAATTATAACATTATTAGGCATCTAAATATAGATTCCACTAAAATAATATAAACTAAAGTAATAATAACATCATTAGCCATCTAAATAATAAATACAATACAACTTCTCTAATAGGTATCTAAATACCTTCATATACAACATTACGGATAAAAACATCACCCCTCAACCACTAGACCGTGCATCGCACGGGTTGAGGGTAGCCTCGTACTTTTAAAACTATTATCTCCATCCTTATTCTACCTTAAATCAAATGACACCTTAGTGTTTTGAGTGACCTAACTCATAAGACTTGTTGACTATCAAATGAAATATTTAAAGAAAATGGAATACTGAGAGTTTTCTATTTGGTTGGTCATGCACATTTATCTCCCTCATTTCTCCACCATTTTCTTCGCCGTCACCACCATAGCGACACTGCAGCAAGAGAGCGTTGTGGTGGTGGGTGTTGGCGTTGAATGTGGTGATGGTTTTGATGTTGAATGTGGCGGTGGTTTTGATGGTTTTGGGAGTAAATGAGTGGTTTTGGTGAGAGTGAAATAAATAAATGAGGTGAGATATTGAATTTGATGGTTTTGGTGAGTGTTAATTTATGTCTTTGAATTTTAAAAAATAAATAAATTAGGTCAAGAACAAGTTGTATCTGGTTAGATCCGGCTATCCGGTTAGATCCGGCTATCCGGTTAGATCCGGTTAAGAACCAGCTATTCCGGAAAGACCCAACTATTCTGGCCAAGACCCCGACTATGATCCGGCCAAGACCAGGCTATTTTGGTTAGATTCGGCTACATGTGTAGTATTTAATAGAGGGTAGTTGTGAATTTGGAGTAAAATGGTTTCTATAAATAAAACACTAATCTATTATATATAATAAAATAAGCTTTTGTACAAGCCAACTAAGCATCTTGCATTAAAAATTGGTTTAATGCCCTACCTTATTTAGCTTCTAAGTACAATTAGTTTATGCAAGACATTTTTAAAATTAATGTATTGAAACTCCTAAATTTGTATCTAATGTTTTCACAAGAAAATAAGTCAACACGTTTTTTTTTTTTTTTTTTTGAACTAAAGTCAGCACATTGAAACTAATTTCATTGTATACTTCTCTATCTCTCTCTCTACACGCTCCTCCGTATCAAAAACATCACTTCCAAAAAACAGAAAAAGCTTCGTATATCAAAAATCAATTCCATAAATCAAGTAAAAACCTTTGATGATGAAAATCCATAGAATCACTTGCTCCTTACATTTTGGTCTCCTCTATTTTCGATTACCTATTGTAACAGATGTTGATTTGTAAATCTGTAAGTTGCCTCTTTTTTCCCATTTACGTTTCAATTTTGTCTCAAATTCTGTTTCGTAATGTTTTTTTTTCTGATTATTTATAATATATGTTAATAAATTATAAACGCCTGATTAAATCGAATTATAATGATTTTTGTATGAAACCCTAATCATTTTATTAGTTGAGGAAAATTGGGGGAAATTGATAAATTAATGAATTAGGAGAATACTTTCCTAATTTATGTTTCTATGATAAGCAAAACGTAAGGACCAAGTTCCCTAATTTATGTTTTGTTAAGAGTTTCCTAAATCTATTTACATTTCTGCCTATATAATGTAATTAGGCATAAAATTGTTTACCACATTAACCTTTCTGATTATCACTTTCAAAAAGCATAACAACCATGGCTACTTACATTCCAGGGTTTATCAATGACTTATCGGCAGTTAAAGACAATATCAAACTGCGTGTGCGAATAGTAAGAAGTTGGATGCAGGACGTGTATGGCAAACAAGGAGTGAAAAACATGGAATTAGTGGTTATGGGTGAACAGGTATGTTATAGCAAGGAATCTTTATTTAGTTTTGTTTAAACAATCTTTATAGCAAGGAATATATTGGGTATATTTTTTATCAGTTTTGTGTGGTTACAATCTGATGTTCTTCCTAATTGGTAATGGTATAAGTTTTTTGTTTCAATGTTGACTCTATTATTTTGAAAGTTGTATGTTTAAAAGGATAAATGTTAAACACAATTGGTTATTTTGTCAGTTTTGATAGCTTACTAATCTGATGTTCTTCCTAATTGGTAATGGTATAAGTTTTTTGATTCAATGTTGACTCTTTTATTACTCGCGCTTTGGTGAAACAAATTTTTTAATTTTACTGGAAATGGTGACTATAATCAAGGTTTCGTTAAGGTGGTATACCAACTATTGGTTAAAAATTTGTTTGGCAAAAAAGTTAGTAGCAGCTCTTATGGTACAATTTTGAGTTGTACTATTTTTGTGTAATGTAAATATAATAAATGACACGACACACATATGAAAAGCTTAGATGGTAAAGACAATTGGTTATTTTGAAAGTTTTGTGTGGTTACTAATCTGATGTTCTTCCTAATTGAACAGGGCACTAAGATGCAGGCGACTATGCGTATGGCATTGGTCAATGGCTTTAAGCACAAGGTTCAAGAGGGAAGTGCTGTTACACTGTCTCGATATAGTCTTGGGGAGATTCAGCCGAAGTATTGCATGGTCAAGAAACCACTTCGTCTCAGTTTTTTGTCCAACACCATCATTGAACCGTGTCCTGACTTTACCGGTTCGGTTTATGGGTTTGACTTTAGGCCATTCAGAACAATAGTCGATCTGCAGCAGGACGAAGACGGACAGTTTGGTATGTAATATTTCTTCCCTGTTCAATATATGATAGTATATGTATAAATCAACTCATGCGCTACAAACTTACACATTGCTTTGTATTTTAAATTGTGTAGATGTAATTGGACATGTGGTTTCTTGTGACGATTTAGACAACTACGATAAGAACGGCAGATCAGGCAAGAAGAAGCCGTTGACCCTTGCTGATGTCGAGTGAGTAGCTTTAACTTTTTTGTCTTTTTAAGCACTATAATAAACGAATAAATTTTGTACTCTATTGTGTTTCTTACAATTCTTAAATATATGCAGTGGTATCGAACTCAGATGCACACTGTGGGGTCCATATGCACAGCAGTTTCAAGATTTTGTCGATGGATGCCCCAACCGTGGTAAAATCATGCTAATTCTTCAATTAGGCATGATGAAGATATGGGACGGTATATCTAATTATGAATGCTTTTACATATTTTACCTCTCAGATATGTTATAATCCCTTATAATCACTATTAATACTGTTTATAAATAGGCAAGATGGGAGTTCAAAATGCCTATAATGGGACAAGGCTTTTTCTCGCTTTAACGCAATGAAAGCATCCAAAAGAAGAATTTATGGATGTGGAGTTGTATAGGCTAAGATCTCATTGTCCGATTAACTAATTATACCTTTCGTTAAATGCAATATTTTGTTTTGATGTTCAAATTGTAACTCTTTTGATTATTTATAGGTCGTTTTGTCGACAAGGATGAATCCAAGAGTGAAAACACGGTTCTCGATTTCTACTCACCCAAGCATTCAACTAGAGAGGAATTTCTGAACAAGTATCAGGTCAAAAACATTGTTGATCTGCTTGATGTTGATCAGGTTACACTTTCTACCTGTGCACAACTTTATATAATATATCAAATGTTTTAAATATGTAAACAACCTATGCATCTCCATTTACAGGGTAAGGAAAGCGTAATTGTTGGAACAATTATTGCTATACACGAGGAGGAGGGCTGGTGGTACCTCGGGTGCCGGAAGTGCAACAAGAAAGTGATTAAAGAATCACATTTTGTAGACCTCGAGGCCGAAACCAAACCCAAGTTTGGATATCAGCAAACACCTGATCAATGGACATGCACCAAATGTGCTAAGACAAGTTACACGGATAAAAACGAGTAAGATTTTTCTCATTGTCTCTTTATAAGTGAGATAGTAATACACCAGTATTTTGAAACCATCACCTTACAATTTTGTATGCATTTATTTTTTGTTTTAGATTTCGTCTTCATGAGAGTCCAGATGAGTCAGCACGATATCCCCTGCCGCTTTAACGATGAGGTGCAGGCAATGGTTGGTAGGTCTGCTTACCAGCTGTGCGACAAATATGGGTGCAAGGTAATCTAAATTTGATACGATTGTTAAATTGGATACGTTTTCAGTGAATTAATGGTGGTAAAACAATTGCGTTAGGTTTTAGGTCTGTCAAATATAATTAAGGTAATTTTCATTAACATCCTCATTAAAGTTTATTATTAGGTATGTTTGGTTATAGACTAATATAGACTTATGCCTATAGATGGATCTTGAAATGCTTAAAAGTATCCTGTTATTGTATATATTGACTTTTGCTTTCGTTGAATCTTTCACATCTGTGGGCGAGAGAAACTGTAAATGAAATGATTTGTTGAAATAATGAGTATTTCTTGGGAATCTGTGATATAGGTTTGGAACAATAAAAAAGAGAAACTGTAATGACACAATTTGTAGTTATAGCAAGAATTGCTTACCACAAAAAAAAGTCTATATTTTGGCTCGACCTTGTGTAACACCTCAAATTACCCATTTATTTGGCTCGCTTTGGTTAGGATTAAGAGGTTAGAATGCAACTTTTGTTTAGGTTATTTAGCACCATACAGGGCTGCCAACATCATACATTGCATGGACAGTGGACTAACAATGTACCTGTATTTGATATTTACCCATTTTTTTAAGTTCGCCGATTAGGTAGTAATTGTAACCAAACATGATTCACTTACTGGGGCAAAATGGTAGGTTTTGCATGTGATAATTTTTTGCATGAAGTTGGCATATCTTTATGAGTGAAAAGTGCCTGCTGTGATATTTTGAGTTGCATATATTACAACTTTCATATAAATTGTAAATGCTTTTAAAAGTGTCAACTATTTCTGTTCATACAACCTGATTACGTCCATAAATGCCTTATTTGTTTCATGTAGAACGCAGAAGATCAAGACTTCCCAAAAGAGATCACCAACTTGGTTGGAAAGAAGTACGCTTTTAAGGTATCCATCGATGAGGTCAATGCCAAAAAAAT
Source organism: Chrysanthemum makinoi (assembly GCA_910596185.1). Taxonomy (NCBI): domain Eukaryota; kingdom Viridiplantae; phylum Streptophyta; class Magnoliopsida; order Asterales; family Asteraceae; genus Chrysanthemum; species Chrysanthemum makinoi. The sequence continues at coordinate 347,608,069 of OU343221.1, read as the reverse complement.
CTTGCATGTGTTCACTGTGCTCCGTCTGACGGACGATGCAGAGATTTTGAAGTCTGTTGTTGCCATTGCAACTCCTGTGAAGGTAATGATTCTGCGACATAGTTTCTATAATCCATACTCTATTATTGGACATGTAGTTCGGTGTTTAACACTTACTTTTAAATAGGATCACGATACGACCACTTCTGCACTACCTCAAATAACTCCGTTGGTAAGTGCATTTTGTTTTTTTGGATGTAAGTGTTATAATACTCAGTAACTCATAATATGTTTTTATTATGTTTTGATATCCGTGATCGGAATCCCGTGACCGCTAAAAATACTCACGCCAGCTTGATAAACAAAAAGAGTTGTAAACATTCAAATTGATGTGGAGGATGAAAGTGATGGTTCAAGCATGAAAAAACAGATTGTCGAGATTAAGCTGGAGAAAGAAGCTGCTAAGTGAAGATCCATAATTCCCATTAAATAAATGCTTCTATTTTGCATTTTCGGTCACGTACTGAAATTGTTTCCATTTTCAATATGCATTTCTGTATCGTTTAGACAATATCTTGCTAATGAGCTGCTATTATTTTAGACATTTACTATTGTGTTTTGATATGAGGAGCCCCATTCTATCCTTGTCACACATTGGCAATTTTGAAATTTATGTTTATGCTCATTGGTGAATTTTTTGTCAACTTTTTAAAATGCGGGTTACAATTCTCATTTGTCCAATGTAGTGCAATGATAAAATTTGTCATATTCTCAAGTGCAGACTTTATTATTTGTATAAATAGTTTTATTTTTTGTATAAATGTTGTTCAATCATTACATTTACAAATTTGTAAATGGCTTATCGTCAGTAATAGTTTGTAATGGTATACTCATAGTTATTGCTATTGCAGTAATATAAAGTTTATGATGTGATTTGTCTACTTTGTTCAATCATTATGTGAAACTACTTATCATTTTCTATTGCCTATACATAATCTATTAAAAAGACAACACCCATCTTGAATCATAAATTAAACAAACGCATCAAATAATTCAACCTAAAATACATTTATAACAAAAATTAACTCCGAAACTATCTATATTCACAAAATCTTGTGCATTTAAATGAATCAGTAGTCTTAATCTTTACCATTTTTACTTTTAACTAATCAAATATGATGATCAAAACGTAAATTAATATATCATCTCCTAAAATACATTTATAACAAAAAATTAACTCGGTTTTTATTAAATGTTTTTTTCAAAACGTTTTTTTCTGATAATAAATCAAATTATAGTCACTTTAACTAAAGTAGAAATTATATGTTTTTTGTCACAATATTACATAATAAATTCCTAAATTTTACAAGGCATATATAGAGTAACCATGTAATCTACAAATAAAATACAATATGTTCTAAATCCATTCTGATGACGTATAGTCTATATCCGGGTCACGAACCCGACTAAAGTCCAACACTAACTTCGCTCAATTTAACTGGCTAATACTGATAGATGTTTGGGCTCACGAAGCCCAAGCCCAAATCTATTTACTTTGAATAGATATCGGATATCTCCTAAATATGGTGATAATCACTCTCAACCGACTTAGGCGGGATACGCCGAAGGTTGAGGAACACGGAACCAACAAGGATTCTCGGCGATATAAAGGGAATCCCCCTCGTTAAAGGTAACGATCTCAAAACCCTAACTCACCTTTAACCCTAAATCGATTACTTACTCTCACGCCGGAGGATAATCGTGGGAGACAATCCCAAGGTAAGCCTAACGGTTGTTTTCTCGCTCTTTAGTGCTGCAGTCTCAAGCAATAATCAGAATTGATACGAGCCGAGCCCCAAACAAGGAACGCCCAACTTTTGTATCAACAAGTGGCGCCATCCGTGGGACCATTCAATAAGAACTAAGACTAGAATGACGAAGCATGGAAATCAGCGACGCAAACAGCATCTTTATCGAAATAAGCCGCACGCGGGGTTCAATTTCCAGCTGCACTCGGGACAACAGATCGCTAAAAAAAGGGATCAAGCCAAGATGTGGTCTTCCTCTAGTGGAACCGCTCGGGACAACCCAGCTTACCACAACCACCACTAACGCAGGATCCGCCCAAGCAGCTCGTTTACTACTCCCTTTCAATCGGTGCTAGAGATCGACCGACAAAGGTACCGGGATGCACCGGATAAAAACAAGGGCATAGCGGTAGAAACGAACACCCTTGCTTTAGAAGGGTCGCGACTGAAGTAACACCAAGGGATTTCAGATCCCAAAATTACGAAACCTTGGCCGCCCTCATGGAAGAGGAAGCTAGAAAGAGGTTGAGTCGAAGCCTAAAAGCCCGACTCGCTTTTGACTCGATAAACCTCCCCACCGCTACCGCCGGAAGGAGAAGCGCCGCCGAGACAACTACCGCCCCCGTGGTTTAACGTGAATTGGGAAAAAGGTTGAGGATGATGAGATGTCCAACTCAACGACCGGAAGGAAGTAAGAGGATGAACGGCGTACCGCTGTCCACCAGACTTGGTAGCCGCAGACACTGGATAGATCACAACGATACCCCAAGTGAAAGCCCTCGAGTACAAACTCGAGGGATACGGCGCAAGCGCCGGGCGAAAACTCCTCCCGGAAATTCCTGACAACGGGATAGTGAAACCGACACCGGAAGTCCAGAAATAGATATAATGACCGTGAGGATGAAGATATATCTCTCCCATGGCGACGCCAAAAGGTGGATGCGCTCACTGACGCATCGCTGACTTCTCGAGAAAACAAAAGGAGGCGCATGCCGCTAATGTAAAACTATATGACGGAACAGTGATCCGGATGATCACCTCAAAATTTTGAATCACCGCTACAATTGAAATCGCTACACACGCGTGGTGCCACATGTTCAACTCCACACCGGTGGGAAATGCGCGAACTCGGTTAAGAAGCTTCCACGCAGAAGCATCAATGGCTTTGAGGAATTGAGGAAGGCCTAAACTTTACTCAGCCGAAGAAGTAGTGCTTAAAAACCCCTGTCGAACTCGCTGTGGTAAAGCACGCTTAAGCAGACCCTGGCATTCATGGAACGCCTCAAATATGAATGCATGCAAGTTAAAGCATGCCCCGGCGCTAAAAATCTTTGGTTTCATGAACGGATTAACAATCCGTAACTCATCAAGCGTTGAACGACAATTCCCCGAAACCTTTGATGAGCTCATGAACGCCTCGGCCCCTTCGTCAGGAGAAGCCGCCATGGGCGGATAGCAAAGACACTATTCGAACTACCGGTCACAGGAACAACCGGGAAACAATCCACCGACCGGTAGTAACGTAATAGAGCTTATCGCAAACCGGGAGCGGGAGGGATAATGACAGTACACCCCACGCCAAGACCCCAAAGGAAATACTCAGAATGTATGCGAACTTTCCAAGACCACGAAATGCGACTCCAGAGGATCGTCGGCGCACTGAACGGACATGCGGATCACACACATGTAAGGGCCACACAACTAACGAATGTGTCCAACAGCGCCACCATTGACAAAATGGTTAAAGAAGGCGATTGGACCATTTGGTCAAAATGTCAAGGAAGGAAAGGATAGATAAGAGTGGAAACAAGAAGGAGACACCGCGAAAAGGCGAAACCATCTACATGATACAATCATGGCAGCGGTCACTAGACGTAAGGTCACCAGAGTTTTCCCGAGGAAGCTAAATCTCTTTCCCCACCTTAATCGCGAACGCGAGTTGAGCCACTCACCATTGAGATTAGTGTGGGGGGTCACGACATCCATCGCATGTATGTTGATGGCGGCGATCGACGACATCATGTATGAGCACTCGCTCAGCTGACGCGCCGAAATACGCAATGCTTAAGTCCGTCGAACGGCGCTGACTAGTTTTACGGTGAAAGATATGGCCTATGGGGCAATAATATTACCAACAAAGATCGGAAACGAAAACACTCTGGGACGGCCCGATAGAATTTATGGTGATCAAGTCTCCTCGCCATACAACGGCATTATAGGAGACCTCGATATCACTATGCCACAAGGCCATCGACGGCGACGGAATGCTTAAATTCCTAAAGGAAGGGGCATTGTTACTTTACAATGCCATCAGACGATAGAGAATGTAACACGATTACACGTAAACGCACCGATCCCAAAACAACGAACAACCAAAGTTCCAACCAAGGTTGCTTTCACCCAATACCCGAACAGAAATATCCATCGAGGATCACCGTCGGACAACGCAAAGCACCTGATGCCTCTGCAAAAAGAACTTGGACATTTTTGCATAGAGCCAAAACACATGATCGGGTACCACGCCAATCACGAGCATAAACCGAGAATCCGGCAAGGGTACTCACCCATACGCCGTAAAAAGCGCGCCAAGCCCCAGAGCGCAAAGCAATTTTTGGCAGAGGTGCACAAACTGTGGACGCTGAATTATGCGGAAGTCTAATACCACGACCGCTTTCTAACCCAAGAATGGTTAAAAAGAGCGACGGTAGATGGCGAATGTGTGTGGACTTCACCGATCTTAAAAAAAGCTGCCACAAGATCGCTACCCATTACCGCAGATAGATCGAAAATAGAGTCTCTGCAAGGATACCCATTGAAGTGTTTCGACGCGCATAAAAGGATATCATCAAATCCAGATGGCAAAGGAGGATGAAGAAAAACGGCCTTCATACAAGCCAAGGCGCCTCATCGTACACATAATAATGCCTTTTGGCCAAGAATGCCACCACCGCCGGTTAGTGGACAATGCTTCAAAACAGGTGGGCGAACTTGAGGTCTATGTCGATGACCTAGTCATAAAAAGCCATAATCAAGATGAGTTAGTGCCATATTGAGGAACGTTAAAAACTCTAACGAGATCAATATGAAGCTAAACCCCAAAAATGTACCTTCGCGCCACCGAAGGCATGTTCCTCGGATACCTAATAGAGCCGATGGTATAAAACCATGTCCAAAAGACAAAGGCTGTCATCGAACTTCCTTCACCGCAAGACGTTGAAGGAGGTCCAATCTCTCAACGGAAAGCTAGCTGGTCTTAAAGGTTCTTGTCTAAGTCATCAAACAAGTCTCTACCTCTCTTCAAAACACTCAAGAAGTGTATCAAAAAGGGAGATTTCCGTGGACTACTGGAGGTAAGGCTTCACGCTAACTTAAGCAACACCTAGCAACGCCTCCCCATTGTCGCATGCCACCCACTGGGAAGAGTTAATTATGTATCTATCCGCGAATCGATGGAGCAGTTGGATGCTAAAGTTACTAATGATAGGGATTCAAAGACAAACCCCGCCTACTTTGTAAGCAAGGCAAGAAGACGGAGATGAACTATAGCCATGGAAAAATTAGTTCCGCTTTGGTGTTTGCCGCTAAAGGCTACGCAGTACTTCTGCCGCATCCAATAGCAAGTGATCACGCACCAACCGATCAAGCGATCATCTCCAAACTCCGACGATCGTGCCGCAGCGTAAGTGGAGTGTATTGCTAGGTGAGCACAACATCTCTTACGCACCACGCATCGCAATCAAAGGACGATTCGCGGACTTCATCATCGAAAAGCCGCATTAACCGACGAGGTACCCGCACCAAGTAGGACGGAACGCATGACCCATGGATCTTGTTTACGATGGGTCCTCGGCGCTGATGGTTCAGAGCGTGCCTCATTCTCACAAACCCGGAGGGAATGGAATTCACTTACGCATCCGCGCTTTGAATTTACAAATGACAAACAATGAGGCAAAATATGAAGCTCTAATCACGGACTACGATTGCACCGGATGGGTGTAATGTAACCTAGAAGCAAATGTGGACTCGACTAGTGGCCAACCACGTGTTGGGCGGATACGCGGGCTAAAGAAGAAAATATGATCTGATTCGACAAGACCAAGACACCGATCAAAGGCTTTTGATGATTCACCATCAAGCAAGTTCCTAGAGGAGAAAATCGCAGCCGATGCACTAAGCAAGATCGCACAAGCTCGCGACACCTATCAAAGTGCCGGTGGAAACACCGAAAAGCAAATCCATATCGGAGATGGAAGTCTCCACAATAATAGAGGAGGACGGACCTACATGGATGACACCGCTAACGAATTCCTAAGCAAAGGAACGTTACCCCAAGAGCGCGTATGAAGCGCAGATACGGCGACAACACAGATTCAACTTCGAGACAAACATACTGCACGACGCCTTTCTCCAACCATGGCTCCTACCGTGTTGGCCCCTACAAGCAAATTACGCATAGAAATCCATGAAGGTTCATGCAGCATGCACACGGACCACGGCCAGCTGTGGCACGCCATGAGATCGGGATACTCATGGCCACCATGCACCGCATGCTGGATTTAATAAGGAAGTGAAATGATTGCCAAGTTCATAGACCCGCCCCCAACCACAAAGACAAGCTAACGCCAATTACATCACCATGTCCATTCTACAAGTGGGGTATCGACATTGCAGGACCTTTCCGCCGCAGCAGAGGGTTAAAATTCCTCATAGTTGCCATAGACTACTAAGTGGATCGATCGCCGCGAGTGACAATCACGGAAACCGTGCGCTTTGTCCGGGAAAGTATAGTATGCCACTCTGGACCGGGAAATCATCTCGACAACGGAAACAATTCGCGGAGAACCCTTTCAAGGACCGTGCGAAGTTGAACATCACACAAAGACTTCACGTCGCTTAAACACCCACAAAACAATGGCTTAGTGGAACGTGCGAATTGAAGCTTAGGTGAAGGAATTAAGGCACGCCCAGAAGCACAAAGGTAGGTGGGTGGAAGAGCTATCACATGCTTGTGGGCGATCGCACCTCAATCAAAAACCAGCACGGAGACACTTTCTCTAGTCTACGGGACGTAAGCCATACCAAATGAGATTGGCATGCCAACTATCCACACCGGCCGATCAATGTGGCAACCAATGATGACTAGAGACGGTCGACTTGGATCGCAGAAGAAAGCGCTTAACGCCAAGAGCCGAGGAAAAATCAAAGTCAAGGATGAAAGGATACTAACGCCAAAGTGCGCAGTTGTTTCATTGCACCAGTGACTTTGTATACCGCGCCAACGATGCGCAGCCATAAGTAACACACGTGCAAACTTGGACCAAAGTGGGAAGGACCCTATGAGGTTACCGGCTAACTAGGAACAAAGGCATAAGTTACGAGGCTTGGATGGTCGAGAACTGGCCAAGACATGGAACATCTGCAACCTCAAGAGGTGCTACCTATAGGAGCTGCCACGCCCCAGATAAGCCACTGTGCACTTTACTAAAGTACCCAATAAACATCTATGTATTTACTTTTTATTTCCTTAGTATAATATCTTTTTTGCAAGTATTAATAAAACATCACGGTTTCTAGCTAACTCCGTGACACATTTTAATTTGTTATTTCCATATACTGTATGTCTTAACATCTTTTATTTCTTGCCTACATGGCGTGCATGCACTAACATAAACCCACGATGGTAAAAAGGATAAGTTAACCTACTAAACAACTTGTTGAGTAAGAGGGTTGCAAACCCATCAACACCGGATCACGTATCCTTGTTAAACACCTTGTTCTCAAGATGTTGGAATGAGTTTTGTGATCTTATTTACAAGAAAGAACGTATATGGTGCACGCTAACAACTTAAGAACCAAGACACTTGATTCCTTAAAAGTGATATTTACAAGACGCGCATATCATAACATACACGACTATGCTAAAAAGTACTTAGAAATTATTTTTTCAAAGTCTACTATGATCTTCATACACGACTATGACTTCCCTATATTATTCACACAATGAATACGTTTTGTAATGCGAAGACAAACAGATAAGTATGCACATCACAAATTGCAATAACATTCACACACACTTAACAAAAGGTGATTTATTCATAACTACGAGTTATTACACGAAGATGTTCACAACACATGTTACAATCTAGAAGCTATGACTACGCTCCAAATAAGAGCTACCCAGACGGCTTTGTAATTCCCAATCTCATCTAGCTTCTTCAACAAATCGCGATCTCGACGAGCCACGTAGCAACACTCACCGGCACCCCGCGGACCAAGGGAGGTGAGCCGCCAACACCGCATAAAATGTTCTTGCCTTAATGCTCCTCCTCTTGGCAAGCCTAGTAGCATGCGCTTCCAAGACTTGCTTCAAAGGTACCTCCTTCTCCAAAGCAAAAGGATTCAAGATATCCTTAGGACGCACAATACGTGCACGCGGAAGTTGGGATTCATCAGCTTAAGGTAATGGTCCTGGTCACAAGAACGGCCTCCCCACCACGCATGACGTATAGAGTTAACCCTACCATAATGACGTCTATGGGGTAATCCCGATACCCATTCAAAGAATCATGGGGAGCTCTAGGTCCTTCATCCTATTCATAGCAGCGACCAGGTTATCATAGGCCTTTGTATCATAGTTAGGTACCTCTTCAATAGGTACCTGATAAGGTTTTAAAAGGTACCATTTTGAGGGGTCGTTTAAGTCCTTATTTGATCACTTTTGTATCCGTTATTGCTTAATATCGCTCCTTTTCACTTTTTAGGTCTCGAAGGCAAAATGCGGAATGACACTTATTTGGACGAAAAGGCGCTAATATATGAAGAAAATGGCCAAAGTCGAAATCGGACACTCACAAATTGTCGAAGTAAGGCGACGCGCCAAAAGATGGCGACGCCCGCCCCAAAATTATTGTGACGGCCGTAACCCAAAACTCGTGTTTTCAAGAGACGGCGCTCTAGTTGTGAAAGAGTAGGCGTTGCTACTCGGACGCCTAGATGCAATCTAGACGACGCCGAGGTCAAGAGGACGCGCCACGACATAAGGTGACGCCCGTCAGAGGTTAACGTGGCCAAGATCGAAACCTAATGCGTATAACGATCGCCGTCACTAAACATAAGGTGACGCCGCGAATTGTAATCTTATATATAGAACTAATTTTCGCCTTTTGTGAGAGTCTTTGAGTAAAACCTAAAACCAACCTAAGGTGTCTTATCAAGATTTTAGGGTTTTAAACCCTATCTTACACCAAGATAAGTCTTTACTTCATTAATTCAATTATGTCTTTGATTATTTGTGTGTATGCTTGCATGTTCTCCATGTCCGGCTAATTTATTTGTGTGTTTTCTTAGGAAGTATGAAACTTAGTTATTAAATATTGATTGGTTGTTTCTTATCTTAGTTGATTAATGATCTAGTAATGCGATAGGTCATTCGTTGTGTACTTAATGCTTGATTCATCTTTGTGAACCTTAAAGTATAATTACCTGAGTAATTGTAGGCTAAACCATCCAAAGCCCAGCTTTAGAGTAGGAGTCTATAATCTCGAGTGGGTTTGTAGACAAGACCCCTTGGTAAGTTCAAAGAGTTAGGGAGAAACGCATACCCTACAACTTTAGACTCACAACTCAACTAGGAATAAGACGTGACACTCAACCATCAATAGGAGATAATTAAGGAGTAATACAAACTAAGTAAACACATCTTTAAACTATCATACGAACACACATTAATTAGACATAGACCTCACAACCTTAGTTTAGATAAGTAGATAATAGTAGAGTAATCGATAGAAATACCAACCCCCCAAATCCAATACCGAGATTCAGACCTTTCCATTTTTCATAAAATATAAAAAGATAAAAAATAATCTTCCTCAACCTTAACCTTAGCGTAGTAACTCCTTACTAGCATTCCTATTCCCCAAGAGAACGATATCAATACCCGTGGCTTACCCTAATTACTACACTACAACGATTAGGTTCTTTGCCTAGGTGTTATAAAACTTGCTCAAGAAAAGGAAGTTCCTTTGACTCGAACGACGCGCGTGTAGCGTTATCAAGTTTTTTTTGAGCCGCCGGGAATAGAATAGCTAGTTAGTAGTCCACCTCGTTAGGGTTTCTTTGCTTGATTCCTATCAAGTAAACTTTTTCTCATTTTAGATTTCTCTTAGTCTATCCCCTTCTTCGCGGACCTTTGTTCGTAACCTCATCACTTTTCATCATGGAAGGTGATAACCCACTACCATTCATCAACCCACCACCAAATGACCCGCCAAGAGCCCGTCTTTGGTGAATACTCGAGACCAAGCCACCTAGGCTATAGGAACACCATTGAGCTTCCCGGCCGAGCCCAAACTACGGCCCTCGATCCGACACCATCCGGTTGGTGCAAAACGGATGTGCATTCCATGGACTTCATTCCGAAGATCCAAATCAAAGATCCGAGGGATTTCAAAATCGCCATTCCATCGACCTTGATGCTACTACTCGGGAGACCACGCTACCGCTGCCTCTTCCAATTCTCTACGGGACCAAGCTAGTAATTGGCTTGAGCGACTTCTCGCCGGCTCCATCTCAAGTTGGGATGATCTTACTTCTCGCTTCCTTGCTCAATTTTTCCCACCGGGGAGAACCACTAAGCTTAGGAATGACATCTTTATGTTCCAACAACGTCAAGGTGAATCTCTACTGAAGCATGGACCGATTCAAGGACTTACTTCATAAAGTCCCTCATCACAGCATTGATCTTTGGCTCCAAGTCCAAATCTTTTATGATCATGTCAACTTTCCCACTAAGCGTTTATCCATTGACCAAGCCGCCGGTGGAAAACTTAGTGATTTCACCGCAGAAGAATCATGGGAAATAATAGAGGACCTCGCCTTCTATGACAACGAAAGTTGGGATGACCCCCGTGAGCTGCCCAAACCGCCAAGGCAATCTCCTTGCCTCCTCCCGACCAGTAGGATGATCGAACTTGAAGATCAAGTTAAATTCCTCATGAGTTCCTACGAAAATCCTAAATCTTCACACCATATGAACAAAGCTTCTTCCTCGTGCAGCCGCTTTGTGATCCTCATAACACGCACTTAGCACCGATCCCTAACACGCCGCTGACTACGATCCTCGCGTATTAATGGAGCGGAGGAAGATTCCTACAACACCCGGACCTAGGAATTTCAATGAAACCCGTGAAGCATGGAAAAATAAGCCCGACTTTTATTGGGGACAAACCAAAGAATTCACTTCTAATGATTTCTCATGGCCCCCACCTAACGGTCCTAACCAACAAAACATCAAAGGGATGTTGCAAAACCTAGTTGCATCCCAAGAAACCCAAATGGCTAAGCTCTCGGACCGCTTTAATAATCAACAAGCCGAGATGGATAGGAAAATAGACAACCTTTTGAAAGCCATAGCTAGTGATAAGAAGGTTAGTGCTATCTCAACTCCCAGCCTTCGTGCATAGAGATTAAGGATCCAAGCAAGCTAAAGTATGTCCATTCACAATACCATCGCTTAGAACCTGATGAAACAAATGACGAAGAGGAATATACACTTGTGGATGAGGAAATACCCGAGGAAGTAGATGAAGTAGACATTGACTATTTCAACAAATTTCCTACTTGAAGAAGTACTATCTCACCCTCACTTAGTGCATGACCTCCGTCACATGTATGTTAGGAAAAGTCCTCGAATTAAGTTTGGGAACCCTTGGAATCTTAACATACCATGTGTCATAGGACACCTTTTTGTGGCAAAAGCTTACATTGATCGCAAGTCCCCAATCAACATAATGACTAGCACCTACTACAATTGGATATTGAAGAAGCCTATTCCAAATAGGCAAGACCCCAATGATCCTAATGTTAGTTGCAATTTTCTTGGTAGAGTTAAGGGATTGCCCGTTTATGTAGGTAGTTTCACGTTTCCTACGGACTTCATAATTGTGGATGATATTAGCACGACCATAGACCCTAGCTTGTCGCATGTTATTCTAGGAAAACCTTTCATAGAAAGCACCGGGATGACCTATGACCCCTCATTAGGAGTAGTGCAATTCAAGAATAAGACCGATGACATAGCTTACCAAATGCCGCTTAAGATTGAGAAGTTTTCATCACTCTCTAATGATGAAAAGGAACTTAAACTATCGGTCTATTATAGGAATGATGAGGATAGGGAGAAAGGTGTTGATTATGTTATGGCTAAGATTTTCGGATTCTACAAGGATTGCTTGAGCCTAGGACCGGAATACAGGACCGATTGGGGAGAGGATGAACTCTTAGAGAAGCGGATTTTGGGCACTTCTACAACATGGAATCCCCATTAGAGGCCGCCAAGAGGGCGGTGGTGAGGAAACGTGGGAGGAGTACCACTACGAGTCTAGCTACAAGACTCTTTAATAAAGAAAAGCGCTTCGTGGGAGGCAACCCATGCTTAATTGTTTGCTTGTTAGTGTCATATATCTTTTTATTAATTGTTTATCCTCATGTTTAAATTTGTAAAAATGCTTTATTTTGTTTTTAACTTCGCCTTAATTGCATATAAAGGTATTTTACATAAGGGATAAGTGTAGGGAGGATTACACACGCTTTCAAAAGAAACGTAAACATGAGAATAACAATTAATTAAAAAATATTTATGTTTGTTTGTTTGAGTCAAATGCTTGTATCGAGTCATAATGGATGTTTTGCTTTTTCCAGATTCTAAAGATGTAAATTTTCCGAATTTTTCCGTAAAATCGCGACCGCTTTTGTCGGATAACTGACGTGCCAGATTGCAACCGACGGTCGGAAGGAGTAAAAACATCGATTACTTTTTCTCGCTTTTCTGAGTTATAAATTTTGGAATTTTCCGTGTCTTAATTTTCTTAGAAATTCTGTAAACATCCATTCCACAAGCATTATATCCAAGTTTAAATCGAGTCTTTATATATTATTACCACCATTTTACGCAAGGTTTCGTTTGTTTTCTTCAAGTGTGCAAGTTTAGTTTGTCAAGAAGAAGTTACATAAGATTGGAAGGAGCTTTTCACACAATAATTCTTCTTGAAAAGAATTTAACCACCACTTTACACGGATCCTACCGAGCTAATCAGAGGAGTATTAGTTTCTTTCTCTTTTAATTACCTTCTTTTATCATAACTTTGATACTTTCGGGGAACATTGGGGACAATGTTCAGTTTAAGTGTAGGGAGGGAAAATAAAACGGGAACTTTGAAACTATGCTTATCCTTGATTATTCGCTTTGTCCAATTGTGATTGTGTAATAAACCATGAGAAAATGTCGGTTAGGGTAATTTTGGCACCAAATTTAAAATTTTTCATGACATATAAGAGTGGGCCATTAGTCTTAACAAAAGCGTCTCACGGATAGGAAGTTGCATGACAAGCACAAAAACCCTTACCACCCAAATTCCACCCAAAATGTGAGGATCGCCCTTAGATTAGTAGGAATTAAAAGCATTCATCTTTAATGCTTAGAGTGTGAACCGGTAGTATATTAGATTCTAGAACTTGTTTTGTGATGCATTCCGAGATCGCAAGTGAGGCTACACTTGTGTAGTTAGGAATAACTAAATGATAAGAGGCATTATGATAACCCTTGTTTGAATTGTAATATAATTACTTCTTCCACATCGGTTGAGTAATTCCCCACACCCTTTGCGTTGTACTCATCTTTAGTACACGATACCCTAGTTAACCCCTCAGAGCCTATCCTTTTCGCGGTTCTCGTGATGTTTCGGTTTTCCGAATATCAATGAAGAGCATTGTTTACACCCCACCCCCAAATATACACCCAAATCGCCTTAGCCTACCCCTTATGCACTCACTTTTAGTGCAAATGTTTGTTATCACCCTAAACCCTTAGTTCAATTATCTAGTTGCTTGCATAAGTTGCTAAGTCGAGTCATATCCTTTGTATACAGTTTTGGGATGATTGGGATTCATGGGAAAAGTTAAAGTTTATGAAATGATGGGAAGGGAACGTTAAATTCAAATTCCCTTTGTTTGCGTAATAATGTACCCCAAGTGTTTTGATCTTTTCAATTCGGGTCAAATTAGTGTTAGAGTAATAAAACTCAAGTGTAGGGATATGCCTGTAAATCCCTAGTATTTTGATGTTATCATAGAGGATGGTAGAGTAAAAATGTATGAAAAAAAAAAAAAAAAAGTGAGATAAAAAAAAGAGAAAAAGAAAAAAAAATAGAGTGATAAAAAAAAGCATACGGGCTACCATCCTATATCTATCCTTTAAATTTATGTTTGTTTATTTCAGTTATCTAGAGTTTAGAGTGTCGAGTCTTGGCTTAGCAACGCCATTCTTCATATGCATTTAACATAGAGATTTTTGACTTACCACCACTAAATAGCCTATCCCACCAAACCCTTATTTCCCTAACCGTAAGCCTAACGTTACAACCCTTTAAAGACCTCTTTGATAGTCTTTCCTAGGTGCTTACGCCAAAGCGATGGAGGTTTGATCTATTCTCAAGCCTATGGTAATCTATGTACTAGGACCGGTTAATGAGTGTTTATCTTCCATTTCCTATATTGTTATATTTCATATATACACCCCAGAGAGATGTGAGTATCCAAACACCCCATGTGAGGTGCTAGTATGTAATTTCCGTGCTTGTTATGACTTTTTCGGGGCTTATATGTGTTGTGGACCATTTTGAATTAATGCTTCATGACCCCTAACTTATAAATTAATTGGCTAAAAAGCACATTTGCTTGAGGACAAGCAAATAACAAGTGTAGGGATATTTGATAAGGTTTTAAAAGGTACCATTTTGAAGGGTCGTTTAAGTCCTTATTTGATCACTTTTGTATCCGTTATTGCTTAATATCGTTCCTTTTCACTTTTAGGTCTCTTGAAGGCAAAATGCTGGAATGACACTTATTTGGACGAAAAGGCGTTAATATGTGAAGAAAATGGCCAAAGTCGAAATCGAGACACTCACAGTTTGAAAGTAGAAGGCACGCCAGTTATTGCTAACGCCGTCCCAAAATTATTGTGACGGGCCAGAACCCAAAACTCGTGTTTTCAAGAGACGGCGTCTAGTTGTGAAAGAGTAGGCCGTCGCTATCGACGGCCTAGATGCAATCTAGACGACATCGTGTGAAGAGGACGGCGCCACGGACATAAGGTGACGCCGTCGCAAGGTTAACGCGGGCAAGACGAAACCCTAATGAGCGGCGATAAACGGCGCCACTAAACATAAGGTGACGCCGTCGCAATTGTAATCTTATATATAGAATCCGAATTTTTCAGTCTTTGTGTGGAGAGTCTTTTGGAGTAAAACCTAAAACCGAACCTAAGGTGTCTTGTACAGTATTTTAGGGTTTTAAACCCTATCTTACACCAAGATAAGTCTTTACTTCATTAATTCAATTATGTCTTTGATTATTTGTGTGTATGCTTGCATGTTCTCCATGTCCGGCTAATTTATTTGTGTGTTTGCTTAGGAAGTATGAAACTTAGTTATTAAATATTGATTGGTTGTTTCTTATCTTAGTTGATTAATGATCTAGTAATGCGATAGGTCATTCGTTGTGTACTTAATGCTTGATTCATCTTTGTGAACCTTAGAGTATAATTACCTGAGTAATTGTAGGCTAAACCATCCAAAGAGAGCCTTAGAGTAGGAGTCTATAATCTCGAGTGGGTTTGTAGACAAGACCCTTTGGTAAGTTCAAGAGTTAGGGAAACGATACCCTACAACTTTAGACACACAACTAACTAGGAATAAGACGTGACACTCAACCATCAATAGGAGATAATTAAGGAGTAATACAAACTAAGTAAACCCATCTTTAAACTATCATACGAACACACATTAATTAGACATAAACTCCCACAACCTTAGTTTAGATAATTAGATAATAGTAGAGTAATCGGTAGAAATACCAACCCCCCAAATCCAATACCCGAGATTCGTACCTTTCCATTTTTCATAAAAAATAAAAAGATAAAAATAATCTTCCTCAACCTTAACCTTAGCGTAGTAACTCCCTACTAGCATTCCTATTCCCCTAGAGAACGATATCAATACCCGTGGCTTACCCTAATTACTACACTACAACGATTAGGTTCATTGCCTAGGGTGTTATAAAACTTGCTCGAAGAAAAGGAAGTTCCTTTGACCCTAACGACGCGTGTAGCGTTATCAAGACCTTCAAAAGCTTAGCCTCTTGCGAGCCTTTCCACGCCTTTGCTTTCCCACTCCCAAATACAAGACCGAACCACCTCTCCAAAAGCATCAACCACTTCCTTGGACTCAAGAGTACTCAGCAAAGAAGGCGAAGGCCATGGCCGATGAGCCACCGCGCTCGACATACATATGAGATGAGGATATAATTCCTCATCATACTCAGACTTAGCTTGCGCAACTTCATCTCCCCGCGCTTCAAGGGCACTTTTCAAGAGCCAAACTTTTCAATTTGGAAGTCAAGCATCTTTGTCATTCTCCAAATATTTCATTGCCCGAGGACAAGAAGACTTATACCCTCAAGGCCTCCTGACGCTCTTGACTTATTTGGCACATCATCTTCTCTTCAGCCGAGCTTTTGGGATGACCCCATGCTCTCTCGCTGCTGCACAGCTAACCGTGTGACTCTAACAACGAATAGCCTGATCCTTTGAGCACTTTGGTCGCTCTCACTAGAAATCTGAGCCCTTAGCTTCTCCACCAACGAAGCTTGATGTGCAGATACTTGTGCCAACTCTTCTACCAAATTGCCATCGATGCATCCCCAGCCAGACATATCCGCATCCTTTTGGTCAGGCGGTTCAGACTAAGCAGAGTGAGAGGAATGCACAGACTATTATGGGGGCGACTTCGCACCCTGTTCGCATACATACGGACATAGAATTATTAGTTTCCCATATCCGCAGCTAAAAAAAAAAAAAAAAAGGGAAGCAAACAGAAAAGTATCAAGTATTGTCAAGATTACTTACTGTGGGCCAGACACATTCGCCGATGGGTGTGAGGACGCGGCCTCACTAGCATATAACTCCACATTGACGACCACTGGGCGTTTCTTCCTCGAGGAGCTCGCACCATCACTTCCGAACGTCCTTTTACGCTTTAGCCCAGACTCTTGCCCCTCCACCTCCTCATCCATAGGTTGCGCCACTGCTATGGGTGGTGGTGGCGTGCTATTGGGGAAGGTACTCGAGGGCTTGGCATGATTTGTAGCGGCGTCGCTTCCACAGCAACGGAGGAACTTGTCCCTACCTCTACCACATTCAGTTCCAGGGTACGCCCCGCGGTGGCATCAAGTATCGGCTCTTCACCCTCTTTCAAGGGGCCGTACCCTGTCTTTACCTCCACGGGCTTTGCTAGATGCACTACGGTGAACGATCCATCTCGCACAATACAAGTCCAAAAATAACACAAGTTATATAATGCGTCGAAAAGAGAAGAAAGCTGTTACATTAACTACAAAAGGGTGCGAAGAATGAGTACCCACCCCGCCATTGCGCCAAGAAGATTGGCATCTCATCCCATACCAAAATAGTTACTACCGATGCCCATATGCACCAAAAATTCCACGGGGTAGGAACTAATGGGGATGCGGTTAGCATTTATCAGCCCGCATCCTCAGCGACATAAGATCCGGCAAGGCACTCATCCTCTCTAACGCACTCCCGGTATAAAAATTATAATGCCACGGAAAACATGTGTCATCTACCCGTAAAAGAACTCTCTCCATTCCGAAGCGTCTAGTTTATCGTGTAACATCGAAGTCTACCAGGCTTTAGCAAAGGATACCCACCCATGTACCCATGTCGTGTGATAGAAGGCACTTAATAGGTGGATGGTTGGGTTAATCGCCGAAACGCAATTTACCTCAAAATTGGTAATTTTAGCCGCACCAATGCAAAGGTACCGGATATGTGCAGATTATAATAGTTCAATACATCGCACAAAAGCAGATGGGGTACACGTTGGTTCGCGAATTCGAAAAACCGTGTATATACTCCCACCTTCCCTTCGGGGAAGTCCGCTATAGATGCCCGCGGATCCGGAACAACCGGATGCACGTCAAGGGGTATGAAGTAATCCGAGGTAAATTCTAAGAGATCGCCCTCGGTGAGGTGGGACGTGAAGTCAGATAATTGTTTGACCATGGTGTTGTTGTTTGAGAAAGCGCACGCTACCTTTGCAACAAGTTGGTTTTTGGATTGCAGCTGCAAGCTTTCTTGAACAATGGCGGCTTGAATTTCGTTTTTACTATGAGACACACGGTGAAAATGAAGTGATGTGTTATATACTTTTTCTCATCCACGCGATAGGTGACACGTGGATCCCACTTGCACTAACTGTGTGGCTGTGATTGCAGTAACTTTCCCCCGACTTACGAGGCACCCATTTTTTAATTCCATGTCTCGATACAATGTACCGGTGGGTATATTTTTATGGCTTCTTGGCTACGCTTCGACATTTTTGATGACTACGGTTATTAGTCTAGCATCCGCAGCTAGTCACCACGCATACTAGACTGGGGACATGATTACGATAGTCTATATCCGGTCACGAACCCGACTAAAGTCCAACACTAACTCGCCATACTAACGGCTACGCTGATAGATGTTTGGGCTCACGAAAGCCCAAGCCCAAATCTATTTACTAATAGATATCGGATATCTCCTAAATATGGTGATAATCACTCAACCGACTTAGGCGGATACGCCGAAGGTTGAGGAACACGAACCAACAAGGATTCCGTTGTATATAAAGGAATCACATCCCTCGTTAAAGGTACGATCTCAAAACCCTAACTCACCTTTAACCCTAAATCGATTACTTACTCTCACGCCGGAGGATAATCATGGGAGACAATCCCACGGTAAGCCTAACGGTGTTTTCTGTCTTTTAGTGCGCAGGTCTCAAGCAACAATCAGCAATTGATACGAGAGTCGGAGCCCCAAACAAGGAACGCCCAACTTTTGTATCAACACATTCCTTATATATATGCCTTCATCTTCTATAAAATCCAAACATACAATCATTATACATTTAACTTAATATTAGTTTTATTTTTTTGTTTGTCAAAGTGGACATGGTTAGCAACGATTCATCAAAGGTACATTGTATTTTTATTATTTTTTTTTCCATTTTTTTGTTTTTTTTTTGTTTTTTTGTTTTTTTTTTTTTCGTTTAAATGAATTTGTGACAAAAGTTCATGCATTTTTTATACGTATGTACTTTTGTTTTTGTTTCTTTTGATATAGGCAAGCAAAGAGCAAGAAAATGATAAAGCATTAGATTCTGGAAATGTGCCCGGTAAAGATATACCGGTGATTGAGATTTCAGATGATGACGTGGTAATAATTAAACTTATATATTGGCGCCAGAATTTGTCAGAATATATATGTGCTCATAAGTAATGTACACTTTAATATAGCTTCAATTTATTTTTAAATTGTGCGTGCTAAACCCGTCTCTAAACGCGGAAGATTGACTAAAGATGGAAAAGTCAAACAACGATGTCGTTAATATTAGCTCTTCTGACGAGGTAAATGCATAAGCATTCTAACCAAAAAAAATATGATCTTATGATGACATTCAAAACAATTATATAGAGATATTCAGTGATCAACATATATTATTTTTTTTCAATGCTATACTTAATTATTATTATTATTATTATTATTATTGTTGTTATTATTATTGTTATTATTTGTCTTAAATGTCAACATTGAAAAGCTATATTTATACAACATACTATTAACCGTTAAGTTTATCTACTCTTTTACAAGGACCATGATGAGGATTCGCCTCTCACTTTTCGTCGCTCAAACAAGAAACCAAGAACGTCGTCATCCAATCAACATCCGTTTACTTTGATTGACAAAGAAACGGATGACGACAATGAAGTTGATAACTCTATTCACATTAGTGATACCGTTGAAGAAGGTTCGGATGAGGAAGATGGAATTGGTTTAGATGACCTTGAAAGTGACGACTCTTCGGATGACGATGATGATGGAGATGACTTAGCAGACTTCATCGACGATGAAGATGCACCATCTGATGATGATACCGATTACGACCACGATGATTTTTGACAATCAAAAAATCAAAACTTGAACGTGGTCATGCTTTTTCTAAATAATGACATTATTTGATTCGAACTTTAGCCTTTTTTTCAAGGTTTATTTATGTGTTTTGTTAATTTCCAAAGTTTGATTTGAATTTTATACTTTTTCCAAAGTTTTATTTATATGTTTTGAGTTTTATACTTCCGACATCTCATTATCTTTCAGCTTATGAACATTACTTTAGCTTTTGTTAATCAATATAGTATGATAATAAGTTGTCAATGTGGTCATTTTTTATGTAATAGAGTTATTGATATGCTAAGCTTGAATACATTTTCAATATAATCTAACGATTCAGTTACAATATTTCAAATCAAATATTTCATCTCATTGAATATGAATAAAACTTATTAATACAATATCTTTTTTTTTCGGTTACAAATATTTTGTAGGTGTTATTCATTGAGATTTTAATTATAGTTGTTTAAAAAAATACTCAACAAATAATAAAACCAATAATCCTGGAAAAAACGACCACATACCTGGAAAAAATTCTCCATTGCATGCGCTTCTCTTCAATCCAAGAAGCCTAACCATGGCAGAAAACAAACAACCCCATGTGAGAACGAAAATTCAGTGTGTCCGCCAAAACCCTCAACCTTCGACAATCAAAAAATGTTCCTTTGCCACATGTACCGACGCCTCAATATTCAAACCCACGAGTTCCGTTGTCCGATCTACTCACACCACCTCCAAGCAAAAGAGTTTCTTTGGCCGAGATTCTCACATGTAAGTTTCTCAGATGTATAAAATACAACATGATATAAATTGGTTACATGATTTGTAATTTTCTATGTTTGTATGCATTAGATGATCCACTAAAGGAAAACGTCCCTTCATTTTCTTTATCAAATAACTCTTCAAGCAAGTACCACAAATAATGCAGGTTTAAAACATTTTGATAAATTTATTATTTTGGTCATTGGTTTTGCTTTATACAGCTTACAAACTGATAATACTACTTATTGGTATAGGTTCATCTACGCATTTTACACACAAGCAAAGAAGACCTTATAGTAGACTGCCTCTTCAAGACGTTACTAATCGTGAGTATCTTCTTCAATTACGACATACAAAACTACTTATTGCTCATCCTTTTATCTTGTGTGTTGCCTACTCAACCAACTATAATGCGCCTATACTACTTATGTCATTTCAGGATTAAATTTTCAAACAACAAACAACGTATGGCCCTTAAATTCTCACGTCCCGCTTGTAACTCGGTTGTCACCGTTGACTCCACCTGCTGCCACGGATGTTAGGCTTAACTACAACTTCACTTTTCAATCACAATTAGGTTATATATCTATTCTTTGTAGTATCCTCCACTTACTTTTCACGTTCTTATAAGAAAAATAATGCATCATATACCATCAAATAGGAGATCACATTTGTTCATTTTGTTAGTCCACTGTCCATGCAATCTTGCTGATAGATGTTGGGCGCGCTGAAACCTATTAACCATTTTTTAACATTTTTTAGCAAATGATTTTGAAAATGAAAATTTCTTTTTGATTATGAATCACAAGCTTCCAACCAACTCAGAAAACCAATTTTTACCTATTTTCAAACAGTAATAAGCTCTAAAACTTATCTGGTATTCAAGCTAATTGAACCACTTTTGGCTTTTGACTTTTTATGAAAATATGAAACGGTTGACTAAATTGAACTTGAATTGATGCTAAGTGAATGCAAGTATGATTATAAGGTAATATATAACTGAATTGAGGCTTATGAACTAATATTATAACTACTTAAGTGATTATGCAACCTAAAAATTCCATCAGTTATGCAAAATTGACATTGTAAAGAGTATCTTGACTTTCATTGTATGACTACTGAACTAATTAAACTACCATAACCACTCACAATCAACTTGATCATAGTCAAACCAACTGTTCCAAACACCCCTTTATAATCTGTTTAAGAGTTTTTGTGAAACAACTATGTGATTAAATCAACCAAATCACTTATCAAATGCTGATGTAGGGACAAATAACTTAGGCATCTAACTTTGCTTCTCAAAAGTCGTTTTAATAGGGACAAATAACTTAGGCACACTACATGCAACCGAGAAACCACAAACATAACCGACACATATTAGGCCTAATTACTGTAGAGAGTGCATCAATCATTACTGAAATGTAACAATTTCTGCAACAAAAGGCAAAACTATTACATAAGATTATCTGAAATTTCATGCCATGGTGCTAGAAGACTGAAATGTGAGGTCAATAGTGTTATTAGGTACATCATTAACACATTGCAACAAGATTGAAATGAGACATGGCATGTAAGAGATAATAGCAGGAATATAATTTGCTATTCTTATGTAATCATGGAACCATAACAAGATATCGGTGCAGATTAAACCTATTATCCGTAGAACATCAATCTATCACAACTGGAATTTAGACGAATTCTCAAAATCTATCACAACTGGAATTTAGACAAATTCTCAAACAGAAGGCACAATGTTTCATACTGATGTAAATACAAGGGAATCATGTGAATAACTACAATGTCACATTACAGCAAAGTTTTACATGTAACAAAAGATGCAGAATACATCCAACTGATCAACAGCGCGAGTCTATAAACTAAAAACAGAAATACACACAAGTTTTTACTTTTCGCTTATGAACTACATTATTAGTATCAGCTTATTACTGTATGTGAATAACTACAGCATAGGAATTAGTACATGACATTGCAACAAAATTGAACATGTAACATATGCTGATATACACAATACATGCAGTCGATTATAGCAGGAAATCAGATTGTTGTTTCTGTTATAGACATCATTAACAAAAATAGACACAGATTAGGCCTAATTTCCAGAGAATACGGTCAGTCATGACTGGAATCAAGCCTTCTAAATTATCCAACAAAACGCAAAACCACTTCATAAAATTGAAATTCCCCTAATTCTCCAAGAAAAGGCAAAAACGCTCAAGAATGATAATTGTTCGATAATGTGAATAGCTACACCATCACATTACAACAACATTTTACACGTAATGAAAGTTGTAGAATACATCCAGCTGATCCAAATCAAGAACATAAATAGTTCTTCATGTCACTTAAACAGAAAACGGATACATATAATTCCCGTACCATATGCAGTTATCAACAATACAAATCTAATTATGAAGCAGGTGAAACACAATTATAGCAACAATACAAGTCTTTTTTTTCAATAAGCATACAAACTTGACACTGTAATAAGCTATTTAGGCTAAATGGAGAATGATTCAAATGATCTTTAGTACACGTTATGTTATCTTAAGCAGTCAGCTTTAACAGTATTGCTATGGCTGGAATGTGCAAAATGTTTCAGGGTTGACGATCAGTATTATTGGATCGTGCAAATAGCTCTGTCACAAGTAAATAACGTAAATTCACAACCTTCCAAACAATTCAGAAAACCAATTTTTAACAATTTTAAAACATTAATAAGCTCTAAAAGTTATCCGGTATTGAAGCTAATTGAAATAGTTTTGGCTTTTGACTTTTTTTTTAAATATGCAAAGGTTTACTAAATTGAACTTGAATTGATGCTAAGTGAATGTAACTATGATTATAAGGTCATATATAACTGAATTGAGCCTTATGAACTAATATTATAACTACTTAAGTGATTATGCAACCTAAAAATTCCATCAGCTATGCAAAATTGAGATTATAAAGAGTACTATGACTTTTTATGTATGACTACTGAACTAATTAAACAACCATCACCACTAACAATCAACTTGATCACAGTCAAACTAACTGTTCCAAACACCCCTTTATAATCTGTTTAAGAGTTTTTGTGAAGCAACTATGTGATTAAATCAACCAAATCACAACACAAACTGTTAAAATGATCAGGTAACCTGGATGGTGATTTGGAATTATAAGCTATCTTAAGACATAATGAGGCTTGATAATAAACCACACTTATCAAATGCTGATTGTAGGGACAGATAAGTGGTGCAGGGCATGTATTGACTCAAACAGTCAACATTAAGCTGATGAAAAGCTATTGAGAAAAATCCTAAAAATTATGCAAAAATGATGTTTGAACTCACAAGCTACCAAATATCTAATAGCCAAAATTTCAGATTGTTTGGTTGAAAATTGAGTGAATTAAAATTCAAAAATAAAATGGTTTTGGTAAAGTATAAACCATTTTGAGTTTCCTGTTTTTAACATGTACGAGAAGTATAGCACATGTAAATTAACGCCTAAGGACGCAAATAAAAGAAGTATGTCCGCTGGCAAACTAACATGATGAGTGCTGCTTAATGTAAGTCGCTAAGTAGAGTCGACAAGTGTGTGAAGTAAAAACTATGAAATAGCAATTTGTATGTGCGTTGAGATATAAGTAGCAATTTGTTGGTGCCCTTTTCTCCTGTTTTTTGTTCTATCTCTTATTTTTTCTTATCCCTCTTAGGTCATTTCGATTATTATTCCATTAACTTATAAACCAATTCATTACAACATATCTCACTAACTTAGCACATCACCAAATTGTTCATGATCTGAAAATAAAAAGGATTTTAATACCCTTCATCGTTGTATAGATTGCTTCTTGAAAAAAAATGTCCATAATACAAATGAACTAATATCGATATAAAATAAAGGTTATGGATATGTAAAGGTATCATTGCTGGCCAGAGTCTTTATATTCATCGGCCATACTTGATTTTTTTCTCCGGCCCATAAGAATTTAGATAGGAGCGCATAAGTTCGCTCAGATGGATGAACATAATCCCAAAAAAAGTACTCATTTGGGTTCGAACACATCTTGTGACCTGGGTATCCACATTGCAACATTACATTTAGATGCCCACCTCCACAACATGCTTCAGATACATTGGAATAACCTATTTATTATCAATATCACACGGATTGTACAATATTTGGCATCAAAGTGTGATTAAAACAAGCATGTGAGAGTAGTTAAGTAAAACGATTACATGTAATAATTTTCTTACTCTATTTATAATCAATATCACACGGATTGTACAATATTTGGCATCAAAGTGTGATTAAGATCAAGGCCGTCCCGTAGATTTGGAGGCCCCTGCATGATCCCAAAGTAGACATTTGACGATATTTTTAGTTTTCGATATTACTGTGTTATAATACTAAGTAATGTTTTAGATATAAATCTGTTAATACATAAATGAAGAAAAAAAAATTATGAAGAATTCAAAGAATATAGTATTCATTATTCAAAACTACATTGTCAAACATAACTTATTTTGCTTAAATAAAATACCCCAACTCCCCAAACACATCAAGGGACTAAATACAAATAAGTTACCTCCAACATATAAAACCATTCCGACGGATTTACAAATTTGTCAACAACGTACAGTTGGGGTACGTTGGGGTATCAGCTACCGTTTCATTGGTAAAACACAATTTCCCAAGTAAAATAGTAGCAATGGTAAAAATTCTTCAGAATTTCATGTATTTGTAGTAGGGACTTTTATAAACACCATAGCTTTTTTCTAAATTGAATTGTATACCTACTTTGAAAAATGTATATATAAGTTTTGAAGTTCTGTGCACGCATATTATTTTGAAAGCAAGTTAAGTTTAATGAATTATTGTGTTTATATATGTTATAATCACATACATATACGAGGTATTAATATAAAAATTAATTTAATTTCATAAAAATATTATAAATATTGTTTATTTAAACAATTGAAGTTCATATTTCATGTATTCATGTATTTATTTGTATATCTTAATATATAGCATAACTTGCAATGAGTGGATATTATGTAATCCAAAATATTTCTGCACTTCCTGTTAAGGTACGTAAGTTAGTGTCATCTTGCCCACTTATAAAATTCTATAATGTTTGTATTAAATATTAACATTTCCTATTTTATATGCAGATTTGATACTTAGCGATGAGGAAAAAAAAATGTCACTTTGTACTACATTGAAGAACTTATGCGAGCGAGAGGAAGTAGTTTGAGGCGTTGGCCAGAGATGCCTTACCCTGATGACAGATACATCAATGAATTTGGAAACCGACTTATATATGATGAAACTGATTATAACCCGGTCGAGATGGAATCTGAATATCAACGTTTGTATGCCTTATTGACAACGGAACAGAAGGGTGTATATGACACGATCGTGAAATCCGTTGATAGTGGAACATGGGGTATCTATTTTGTTTACGGTTACGGAGGTACCGTAAAATGTTTTATGGAAAACACTTGCAGCCGCATTCAAGAAAAGGTGATATAGTTTTGAACGTTGCATCGAGTGGTATTGCATCTTTGTTAATGTCGGAGGGCTTAACCGCTCACCTGTGTTTCATATTCCAATAAACGTTGATGAGACCTCCACTTGCTCAATAAGTGCTCAAAGCGATCTGGGAGCAATGTTAAAAAAGTGCAAGCTTATTATTTGGGACAAAGCGCCTATGACGAATAAGCTTTGTTTTGAGGCTTTAGATCGGTCTTTGAGAGACATACTGTAGGAGCCGTATGACGCGTGTGATCAGCCTTTGGAAACATGACGATGGTGTTTGGCGGTGATTTTAGGCGGTGTTCTTCCGTCATTCCGAAGGATCACGCCAAGACATTGTTGGTGCTTCTTTGAAACAATCATACCTATGGGATTACTGCAAAGTTCTTAAGCTAACCGCTAACATGAGGCTTACTGTTGGTTCACGACCGAAGATGTTACGAGATAAGAGAGTTTGCTTGATTGGATATTGAATGTGGGAGATGGCAAGCTTGGAGGACCAAACGAAGGAGAGGTTTCTATAGATGTGCCGAAAGATATTCTAATAGATACTGCTGATGACCCCATAGCATCTATTATTGACTTTACTTATCCAAACACGTTGGATAACATACATGATCCGGCCAACTTCCAAGAAAAGGCAATTTTGGCACCCACAAATGAGTTAGTCGACACTATAAATGAACATTTGTTGGCCAAATTTCCAGGAGAAGAAATGGTCTACTTAAGTTGTGACAACGTGGATAAAAGTGAACGCGGTGTTGTCATAGATGAGTCTATTTTCTCGCCTGAATTCATTAATGGTTTGAAGTTCTGGTGTTCCAAACCACAGGCTTGCTTTAAAAGTCGGAGTGCCGATTATGTTGTTAAGAAACATAGATCAATCAAATGGTTTATGTAATGGTACAAGACTTCAAGTACTTAAATAAACAAGAACCTCTATTCAGCAGATCATTAATCGGAACCAACTCGGAAAAAGGTGATTATTCCAAGGTTGAGGATTACTCCGTCAGATAAACGTTTGCCTCTTAAGATTGTCGGAAACAATATCTGATATCGATCTTTGCCATGACAATCAACAAAAGCCAAGGGCAATCGCTTTCTAAAGTTGGTTTGTACTTGCCCCTCACCCCTGTTCACACATGGACAACATCAGACGTTGCCGTATCAAGAGTAAAGAGCAAGCGGGTTTGAAGGTTGTTGTTTGTGATCGATGGTAATCTCTCCAAAACCACAACAAATGTCGTGTATAAAGAAGTACTTGAAGGTCTTTGAACAAGGTTCATGTTATATCATGTATGTATCATTGGTCTAATCACGTTATATTATACTATGGTTCATTATTTGTAATGTTACAAGGTTTGTTAGCAACTTAAATTTTCATTGAAATCAAACCTCATTTTATGTTCGACTCAATCTATTCTTATTTTACCAACACGATGGTTGTAAATCGATTGTGACTCACACATATTTTAAATTTAACAAATTTACGTTATTACTTTTATTATCATCTCATTTATCTATTTCTTTAAAAAATAACCCGGTGTCAACGGGTCTCTAAGCTAGTCTCTTGATATGTGTGAGTAGGTTTATTTAAAATATTAATGTCAATTTGTCTGAAAAATATTCTCTCTATTTCAAAATAAATGTTCATTTTGTAAATACACAAAAATTTAGTAAATCTCTCAAGTTATACTCTTTACGAATCAAATATCATCCTTACCCAATAAACTCTTTTTTTATTGGTTGATATGCAAAGTGTATATTTTTATTTTAGGATATTCAAAATGGGAACATGGTCGTTTATGTTGAGAAAGAGAGAGTAAGCATATGTAGTTAGGAAAAAAAAAGGTGATGAGAAATATGGAGTGGGTTAAATTGTAATTAATTAATGTCAAAGTTTGCAATTTTTTTTTTTTTTTTTTTTTTTTTGGTTTATGAGATTTTTGGAGTGGGGTTTAGAAAAAGTGATTGTTTTTCTTGACTCATTTGAGTGGGTGGAGGGGATTATTATTTTATTTTTATTTTTTTTGCTAACAGAAGATTAGTGATTTTAATTGGTGAAAGAGCTAGTTGTTCCATTAATAGGAGAAAAGTAGACTAAATTTAAGATAAACTCAATCGTTTTATCTGAAATCGAATTTTTTTCCTCTTAAACTACATTTTACAAAAAGTTTTTCACCCACTCAATTTATTCCCAGTCCCGTCACTAATTTTAATATCTTGACACATTTTTTTTAAATAAATATTTCTTTTAGCAGAGAAGTACTTTTTTATGAATATGTATGAAGCTGATTATATTGTGTTACTTAGTTGAAATTATATCATTATTAATTTTTTTACTCTCATAGTTAATCTAAAATCATTGATACATGAAATTAATCAAAAACTTCTATCAAATAATTCATGTGACTTGAAACACCAGAACAAAAAATGTAGGATATAAATGTCAATGCGTTGATATTTGAAGAATACACACCAAGTTACATTATTTTATCTAGTTAATGCGTTATGGATTCTTATTTCAATTTATGCTTAGATGTCTTGTTAATTCTTAGTCACCCAACATACTGTTCCTTGAAACCCCATGAGGCTTCATTCTTTTGTTTTGGCTCGTTGTCTTCTATGATTCCTTTGCTCAAATAACTCAACGATGAACTTATTGATCTTCGTGTCCATCGGGTTTCTAGATGATCAAATATCAAAAGGAAAAGAATATTTGGCAACATGAAAGTGAAGAACAATGAACCTTTTTTTTTCTTTTCATTTCTTGTAGTTATGAGAAAGAAGGGAGACCTTTAGTGTCGTTTCACTCTTTACTTTTATTAATTTTATTGATCAATTTGGTTGGATGAAGTTATATCGCTTAATAATCTACGCATGTTGCATGACATGCTCTCATGTCACTACACCATTTTGGACTTTTTGTGACGAATTTTTTTTAGTGACAACATTTGTTGTCACGACAAGTCCGCTAAACGACAAAAATTTAACATTTTGGGTCCCAAGTTTGACCAAACTTTTTTGTGACAACATACTTTTTTATTGTGACAACATGTTGTCACAAAAGAATCACTACACGACAAAATAGCGGCATTCTGTGTTTAGAATTTTGACAAGATTTTTTTGTGACAACATTTGTGATCTATAGCGACAACTGTGTTGTCACTACAGAAATACTAATCTTTGACTTTGACTTATTTTTGTTGTGACAACATAATTGTCACTATAGATTCCATGACGAAAAATTTTTAGGAGGGAAAAATACACCAAAACCTGTTGTGACTACATTTGTTGTCCCTATAAGTTTTGTGACAAATAATTTAGTACCAAAGTCAACAAAAAGATTTGATGGTTGGAGGAAATTTCTCCGCCGCTTTTAGGGACAACATGTTGTCACTAAAAGTGTTGTCACTAAAGAATTAGACATTTAAAAAATAATTATTATAAATTCTTTTAAAATTTTGTAAAATAATTTTTATAAACAATTTAAAAATGATTGAAATTTATATAAATTCATTTAAAATTTTATAAATTAATAAATTAAAATCGAATAACGTGTAAATTAATAAATTAAAATTGAAATTTATTTATTATGTATGCGTCAATATCGAAGTCCTCGAAATGCAGAGTGCTCAAATTGCATCAAATTGAATCACGGATAATGGTACTTCGATAAAATGCTAGAAATGTATATGCATCCTTGAGAACCACAGTTCAGTCAGTACCGCCTCTATTTCACGACCTTTATAATGACATGGACAATCTTAGTTTGGAGTAATTCGTATGCTTTAATGTTTAAACTTTATCAATCTGTAATGTAATTCGTATGCTTTAATGTTTTAAACTTTTATCGATCTGTAATGTAATTCGTACGCTTTAATGTTTTAAATTTTATTTGCTTGTAATGTAATTCGATTTGTAATGTAATTCATATGTATTTACACTTGGTATTTGACATTAATCATATTGTTATATCCATATCAAACACCCCTTTAAACAGCAGGTATTTCAAATATGCAATTTTTCAACACTACGCAACGGATGTTGCCGGTGATAGTGAAAGCAAGTTATCAAAAGTCGATTAACTAGGAATGAGGATAACAAATCTTGAACCTTCGTTTGCTTGTCAAGTTGTTTCGTTTACTTGTGAGGATAGAGCAGATCTGGTGGGAAGTTTTGGCCATTTTTTGGTCGGAAATTTTGGCACCTCGAGTCATTTTGTTTAACACCGTAGTTCGAAAGTAAACCTTTTATTTAAAACATGCAAGAGTTCTCAAACACATTTCATACAGACTCAAACAAAATAACTTAACAAGCAAAAGAGAACACTTGCTTTTAGCATGAGTTCTCATACACGCTTCTTACAAACTCGAACGACACAACTTAATACGACAAAGACGTGATGATTAATGTCAAATACCAAGTGTAAAATACATACGAATTACATTACAAAGCGGATTACATACAAATCGAATTATATTAAAGCATACGAATTACTCCAAACCAAGATTGTCCATTTGATTATAAAGGTCATGAAATAAATGAACTCATGTGGTTGTTGGGATGCCTATACATTTCTAGCATTCTCTCTAGTACCATTACCTTGTGATTCAATTTGATGCAGCTTAAGACTGCATTTCGAGGACTCGATGTTGAAGGTCCTGCAGAGTAATTTGATGTAGCTTCGGAGTTGGGCTGTTGAAGCTCCAAGAGAATCTGTCCCCGACTCCCGGACTCGGTGATAAAGAGTAAAAACAATTATTTTTAACAACTAAACAAATTATTTATATAATACATAAAAAATATGTAATTGTTCACCTTTGATAAAGGACACGCATAGTATAGTTTACCACAAAATGGTAGGTCGACACGATTGTCGCAGAACTACGTCTCCTCGTCCACAAGGACAAGCAAAAGCTTCAAATTTCGCCATCTTCATGGTAACACAGTGAGGATAAGAGCAAATCGCTAGTCGTTATAAATGGTAAAATAGAGCTTTGGTGGGAAGTTTTGGCTACCAATATTTTGGTGGGAAGTTTGGCGCTAATATTTTGGAAGGAAGTTTTGGTGGGAAGTTGAGTGGATTTTAAGGCAAATTAAAATAGCAATTAAGGGTTTACCACATGTAGTATAATCATTATCGTGTACTTATTGATATATTCACACAAATACCTGACACTACAAAACGCATATAAATATAAACGTTAAGAAAAATATATTATAAATTCATTCACAAAATGTATATGAATTTATAAATTTGATTTATTTAGTTGTTTATTCATATTATATTAATTAGATTATATAATAAAAGCGTTGGTGATTTTTCATCACCGATATTATTTAATTGTAATGGATTGACTTAGTTGATCAATGTGTAATTGTAATAAATGTTCAACAAGTCGGGTTGTCGGAGTGCACACTTGTATGACGTTATTATGATTATCGCTCTGTGGCCGAGAATGACGAGGGTCCGGCGCCCTGAAGCAGGTCCAAGGGCGTGCCGAATCAAGAGGTCCAGGCGGGTACCGCTATATGTTAAAACGCACTAGAAAATAAAATTTTCGTATTTTGTCCCTTAAATTTAACTGCTTTGCCAGTATTAAAACCGCTGGCTTATAACCGCATGTCGATTTATTGGTCATATGATTATATTCTCAAACCGTTCTACGTTTCATAACTTACAAAAACATATTCTCGGTTGGTTTTTCGGTTTTCGGTTTGTTTTGCAAGTCTAAAACTAAACTCGAATCAATATGGTCGTTCGGCTCGTTTTTTGTGACAACAAATGTTGTCACAAAAGTATATCTGTTGTCTCTAAAAGTTTCGTGCCAAAATTTTAGCCAAAAGTCAAAAACCCGTTTAACGTGTCGTGACAACATGTTGTCACGAAAGGTAAAGGATGTTGTTGCTAAAAGAATTGGTACCAAAACCAGATCTACACATCTACCCAAAAAGTATACTTCTTCTTCCTATCTCATTAACTTTTATCTCATTAACTCTTCATCTCACAAAAAGTATACTTCTTCTTCATCTCCAAAACCAGGTCTTCTTCCTCTCCACCACCGCCGGCTGCTCCACCTCTCCACCACCGCCGGCTGCTCCACCTCTCCACCACCGCCGGCTGCTCCACCTCACACCACCGTCGGCTGCTCCACCTCAAACCACCGCCGGCTGCTCCACCTCTCACCACCGCCGGCTCTTCCTCTTTCTTTCCATCTTTCAAAAAGGTATGTGTTTACTTTATGTTTATGTAAATTTTGTTAATTTTTATTAATTTATTTTTGTATTTTGTTAAAAGCGTCCTAACCGCTGCTGCTCCACCCTCACACCACCGTCGCCGCTGCTGCTCCACCCTCACACCACCAGCTGCTGAAAGGTAACAATCCTGAGTTTGTCCAATAATTGTTCGATTATTGAATATTGTGAATATTGTGATTGAATGATGAATATTGTGACTGATTGAATGATGAATATTGTGAAACTGTAATTGGTTTGTTGATGTACATTATCGAGATAATGATGTTCGATTATTGAATATTGTGAATATTGTGAAACTGTAATGAGATAATGATGTTTTTGATATTATCTTAGTAGTAATTTTCCATTTTTTGTCAAGGATATCTTCAAGCAGAAAACTAATGATTATCACACAATACATTAGGACATACACTTAATTTGTTATAAGCTAGCTTTTAGAACCAGTTTTGTTTGACGTATAGTAAAGCTTATGAGAGCTTGATACTTTATGCTAAGCTAGATAGAATAAAATTTGCTCGGATTATATGCTTATGAAACATTTAAAAAATCATGAGATCTTGTTGTAAGTAGCTTTTAATATGAGCTTGAGCTTTTACTAAGGCTATATTTACAACTTAATATAGAGTATAGCTCTATATTATATATAGCTCTAGCTTCCAACTTAATATAGAGCTTGAGCTTGAGCTTTTAATTTTTGTAATGTGTAAATGTGTATAATGTGTTAATGTTTAAATGAGATAATGATGTTTAGGATTAAAGCTAGTGATTAATTTCGGAAAGTCCCCGTTCGAATGTAATCATCCCATAGAAACCGTCCAAATTAATTTATTAGAAATTAATTTGAAAGTCCCCATTTTGGGATCGCTTTTGAATGTTTTATCTCATTTAAGATGTGAATCAGCAGCATTATGCTGATTTGCTATTTGAGAAAAGTTAGACGATATGTTTCCCTCACTCCTACGAATATGTCTTTAATGCACATATTTGGGAGTTGAGGGAAAATTCACGATTTTTCTCAAATAGTAAATCAATTATACACATTATATACGAGACTAAACATTTAAAGAGTGGTTAGATTGCCTTCCATAGTTGCACTAGGTGAACAAATCGTATTTCCACCTTTGATACTTGTGCTATTTGAATACTTTTGTGTAAATTTTTCTTAAATTGTGATACTTGTGTTAATTGTAGTCGCTAAAGGTCGTCACCACAAAACCTTTTGTTTATCACCACAAAACTTTTACTACCAAAAGCATTAATTACATTCACCACCACCACAACCCACCACCCGAGCAGTTATGTCGGTTGATAAGGCTTGGATTAGGCGGGGTTTAAAGCGTACTGATCTCGAGTTTAAAGCCGGTCTTAACGCCTTCTTCAATAGGTGTAAAGAACACGTAAATGATCGGGGATTTTGTCATTGCCCATGTCGGAAGTGTGGGAACTCGAGTATGCTTACACCTATTGATATTAGAAATCACGTACATGATAACGGGTTTGACTGGATTTATACTAATTGGGTATATCATGGTGAACCAACGATTATTCCTCCGCCAGTTGTAGATGACACAAATGATATGATCAATGTCCTCAACGTTATTCGTAGGGAGAACAATTACATCGATAATGCATCAACAAGTAATGAGCCGATGACAACAAGTAATGAGCCGTAAGAGTGGGTCCTACAAAAGACGATTTGGAAGGGTTGTTTGAAATAGCTAACGAAGAGCTATTCCCAGGTTGTAGTTGGATGTCTCGTTAGACTTTTGGCAAAGTTTACACACCTCAAGGCCTTGCATAAATGGACTGATGTTTCATTTGACCATACAATGGAATTTCTTCGAAAATGTTTCCCATCAGGAAACAAAGTCCCCAAGTCATACTACAAGCTAAGAAAAATATGAAAAAAGTCGGGTTAGGATACGAATCAATCCATGCTTGTATAAATGATTGTGCTTTATTTTGGAAGGATAACGAAGATTTAGAAAATTGTCCGATCTGCAATGCGAGTAGATGGAAAAACAAAGACACAACGGGGAAGAAAGTTCCTAACAAGGTGTTGCGTTACTTTCCTCTAAAACCTAGACTAAAGCGTATGTACGGCTCTTTAGAAATCCGTAAGCATATGACATGGCATGCTACCTGAAAATGTATCGAAGATGGTAAGATGGGTCACCCGGTTGATGGTAAGGCATGGAAAGAGTTTGATAAGAACAATAAAGAATTTGCAAAAGAAAAAAGAAACATCCGACTAGGGTTGGCAACCGGTGATGGTTTCAACTGGCTTGGCAACTTGAGTCGGCCTTACAGATGTGGCCCGTGCCATTTTGACAACATACAATACTCCTAGTGGATTTGTATGAAAAGAGTCTTCTTTCATGTTAACATTGTTAATTCCCCGCCCTAAATCAAATGGAAAGACATTGATGTTTACTTGAGGCCTTTAGTTGATGAGTTGAAAGATCTATGGAAAGGAGTCAAGATGTTAGTGCCGCTACAAACACCGAAGTTCACAATGAAAGCAATGCTTTTATGGACCATTAATGATTTTCACGCCCGCATGAGGTTTGTCGGTTGTCAGAGTGCCAAGGCTGTAGCCTGCCCTACATGTAATGAGGAGACTCCATCTACTCGTGTTCTTGGGAAAACCGCTTTGTTGGTCATAGAAGATTTTTACCCGAACATCATAGATGGAGGAGGGACAAACGCTTTAATGGCAAAAGAAGACTGGACCACCTCCAAAACCACTCACTAGTGCTCGAATCTTACAACAACTTTCTCAATTGCCCTCACGTATTAGGGTAAACATCCGAGTCATGGGGTGTGAAGAGAACACGTGATCCCAATACGTAGAAAGAATTGGAGTAAACGGTCTATTTCTTTGAGCTTCTCGTATTGGTCAAGTCTTGCACTAAAACACAATTTGGATGTCATGCATATTGAAAAAAATGTGTTAGAGAGTTCTTTGAATACATTGTTAATGAATGACAAGTCCAAGGACAACCGCAAGGCAAGACAAGACTTACAAGACTTTAAAATCGAAAGGAGTTGTGGCTCACCAAACAAAGCAACGGAAGTTCATAAAGCCTCACTCCCAATTACTCTTTCCTACCTTTGAAAAGAGAAGAAAGTTTTGTGAATTCATTAAAGGAGTTAAACTACCTGATGGATTTGGATCAAACTTTAAGCAAAAAGTAACCGACAATGATAACAACATTACAGGCATGAAGTCTCATGACTGTCATATATAATGATGCCGGTTGCTTCCGTACACGAGCTCAAGCGTTCTCGACGCGTAGTATTGCAACACCAATAATTGAGCTCGCCGTTCTTTAAGCGATTTGTGCTCAAGTCTAATGGAGTCGACATGTTGAAAGCCCAAGAACAATTGATCCGTATATTGTGCAATTTGAGCAAATATATCCTCCGACTTTTTGACATAATGATTCATTTGGTCATGCATTTACCCCGAAGAGGCTATTCAAGGTGGGCTCAGATATATGAGGTGGATGTATCCTTTTGAAAGATATATGAAAAATTAAAAATTATGCCGAAATAAAGCTAAGCCAAGGTTCTATAGTCGAAGGGTATGTTGCGACGAAGCAATAACTTTCTGCTCACATTATCTTCGAAATGTTCAAACAAGGTTTAATCGTCGTCGAGAGAAATGATGATGACGGCCCACCTCCAACATGCGAGATGCAGTGTTCCGATCGGTTGTAGTCCAAAAGTGCGGGTGTAGTCAAAGAGCTGAATTACGAACTCAAAATGAAGCTAGCATGGTATATCCTCGACAACTGTCATGAAATCGACAAATACAAGACGAAGTCCTTTTCATAACTTAACACTCTTTTACGTTAATTATATATGTAGTGATTACACTAATATCATGAACATTTACAGAGAATGTCGTCTTGCCATGTCCGCGAATGATTTGCCAACAATATTTCCCCGTTGGTTTTGCGACAAGGTAAACTCGATGTATATGCAATTTACAAATATAATTTCCTCGCTTTATCTATTTCATTTTTTGTCTAAACTTATCTATTTTTGTCTTTGTCATAGATCTCTATTCTCAAAGTGAAAGCCAATAGAGTGTAGTCTTGAACTACTCTTTCGCAGCAAATGGACCGAAAGACCATGCTAACTTATTACACGTCTTGTATAGTTAATCTGCGTGAAGTTTCAGGGTTCACCGCGACCAACGCCTAACAACTCAAAAACAAAGGAGTTTCAACGCCTCTGGGGAGAATGGAACTATGTTTTATGGTGTGGTAGAAGAAATTTTGGAGCTTACTTATTTAACTCTTGAGAAAGTTGTGTTGTTCGGGATGTAAATGGTTTAAGACCAATAACACTCGCAATACCCAACTTTGGGCTACTAGAAATAACATAACCAAGATATCTACAAGAGATGATTGGTGGAGGCATCAACAATACATTCCGCAACACAAGCAACACAAGTTTTACCTTGCGACCCTTCTAGATCACATCATTGGAAGGTCGTTCAAGATGTCAATCATCGAAAGGTTTGGGATAAGGACATCATCGTAGATGTAGATGTTATTCATGACAACATCTCATCTAATCTTGCATCGATGTACTAATTTAGAAGATTTGGAATATACCCGTTAGTGTTTGAGTCGGTCCATCAACGGAGTTGATATTCCTACTTCTCTTGTCGATGATCATGATTTTATTAATGATGATGTTGAATATGATGCCGCCATCCTCTTAGTAGTGATTCCAAGATTCTAGTTATGATTCAGATTGATATGAGATTGTAATTTGAAAAGACACTAATTTGAATGAAATTGTTATCGAGTTATTTTTATAATGCTTTGAATTGCTTATTTAATTTGTTCGAGTACTTGTATTTAATTATTTGTGAACTTCAATATATTTATATGAAATTGTTATCAACTTGTCTTTACATTTATGTTTCTCGTTCCGAATAACTTATTTAATTTGTTCGAGCACTTGTATTTTTTATTTGTGAACTTTAATTAATATTAACTTGTTATCCCGTTTTTTTTTATAGATGGCAATGATAGCTCATGGCCATGGTGGGGATAATGGTCCCCCAACGATCTACGACCGCCATGGGTTCCTCCTAACACCCACACGAGTAAGTAATTTAAAGAGCTTGTATTTGAATTTCATTATCACTGTAATTTGACTTTTTCACTTGATTACTTGTATTGTTATTTTGTATTGTTAACTGCTCATTTGAATTTTAATTTGTAGAGCCGAAGGGTCGTAAAAGGCCACGACCTTAAGCTTACTAAAGGTTCATGATGAGGGTGGGAAACAATTACTTTCCATAGCCTTTGACATGAATGATCGAAAACAAAAACCGATCGGGGACAACAGCGGCGATTTTACAAGGTTGATAGGCAACGAGATACAAAGAAAAGTCCTGTTCCACTATGAGACATGTGATGATGTAGATGATGTGTACAGACAACCTTGTGGCTAGAATACATGTCGATCTTTACTCTTAAATCTACTATGTTAAATTTGTAAACAATATTTCATTACATGACTAGTTCTTTCAATTCTTGAGACCTACTTTGACATGGAACCACATTTGTCGGCCAAATAAGGATCTCTTTGAGAAAGGGATGAAAGCTACATTTAGAGCTATTTATAGAAACCGCAAGAACAAATTCAAGGATGAGTATTATGATGTGGGACGATTACAACCGCCGGGAGCGAGATCCAATTTTCCTCCTGAAAACATGTCCTAGGTGATTGGCGTGAGTTTTGTAAACATGTGACTTGAGAAGCACATGAAACGCCACAAGCCAACAAGGCCAACCGGTGAAAGCAAGTGTACCATCCAACCATGGTTCGAAGTCATATGCCCAAAGTAGGCATGAAGAGGTATGTCGTTATTAAATATTTCTTTTTATACTCATTTTATTTTTTTCATTATTATCATATGCTAATTTGATGTGTTTTTAGTGGAATGATGGTAATGGTGCATACCCGAACCTGTAGACCAATTTAGAGGCAAACATATATACAAGAAGGGGAGAAAGAAGGAGAATGGAAACCCAAAATTTTCAAGCTTCACGTAGTATAGAATAAATTGTAGTGCTTAAATATTGTTGAAATTAGCTAGCCGAGAAAAGATTGCTTGTTTGTGTTTCTATTTTAACATTGAATCATTTCGATTTTACTTTAGCATCTGTATTTGTTTGAATTTGCATAATTTAGATCGTGTATTATTTAGTAAGGGAGTGTTGTTAATTGTGATTCATTTAGGTGCATTTTAGTTAATTGAATCTGAGTTAAGGTATAGTTAAGCTTATATTTGAGTTTTGATTAAAGTTTATAAAACAAGAATAATAAGGAGTGTTTGGATTATCATATGAATCGTGTTTAGGCTTCTTAGGTCTGAATTATTGTTGCATCATAATAGTATAGGTCTATTTAGTGAACTTAGCTCATAAACTTACATCCTAGAACAACAAAAGTCAAAATCACTTCTTAAGTTTCATATCAGATAGTGTAGTATCTTCTGACTTGCATAATCTTAGGTATAGGTTCATTATTAGTTAATTTAGCTCATTTAAGTATTATATCAGCTTATCATTACATTCTCAATCATTTAGAACCAATCAAAATTCATTTTAGTCAAAATTGCTTTTAGAAAAAGTCAAAATATCCATTTTATGTTCAAACAACCTATACTTTTGTATTTTTAATTCACTCAATTTTAGTTCAATTAAGCTGAAATTTTGGGTTTAGTAGTATCTCGGTTGGTTGTTTAACAAGCTATTTTTATTATTTTTAAGATTTTTCTAAATCGGATAAATAAGTGCTTAAAGTAGGTGTTCAGACCGTTTTGACTCATTTTGACCTATTTCACCCGTTTGTGACTTTACGTAATCGGATGCTTGAGATCGAAGAAGGCCAACAGTTGAAGAAGCGCGAACTCACGATGCGGATTGTAACACGAGTCTTGGGTACTAAGCGAGGTTTAACCCGGGACGGGGGTAGGGTGTTGGCGGGTAGTTCTTCGTCGTCTTCTTCTTCATGCACGCTCCCACCCATCGGCTCCCGACCATAACACAAATGACTCAAGCTCAAATAGTTGCTTTGGCAAGGTACGTGATAGATACTCGAGAGCATGTTATGAGTCTACATAATCAATTAGCGGACCGTAACGTCATTGATTTGCCACCGCCCCCTGTGCCCCCTGTGCTTGACCCCTCATTGTTTATGGATGTTGATGAAGAAGAGGATGTGATCGAGCCCATTAGTAGGCTGTTTATTTGAACTTTTTAGTTTGGTGTGTTGAACAACTTCTCGTTTTGGACAATTTATGTTGTCCAACTAAGTCGTTAAACCATGTAGTCTTTGAACAATTTATGAAATGTAGTTTGCTTTTGTTATTGGTTGTGTTGATTAGAAAATCTGGAAAATTTGGTTATGGAAAAATCTGGAAAACAGGGTCGGAAAACCTGGGAAAGCGGAAAACAGCCTAGCTGTTTGTTACCAGATGCCACTTTTAGTGACAACATGTTGTCGCTACAGGTTGTCACTAAAAGTTGCCACTGAAGATTTGGTCAAGAAGTCAAACTTTATAGTGGCTAAAATGTTCGTCGCTAAAAGGTTGTCACAAGAAACTTGGTCAATATAGTCAAACTTTTAGTGACAACAATTGTCACAACAAAGTCGTCACTATAGAAATCGGTCAACGAAAGTCCAATCTTTTAGTGACAACAGTTGTCACGATAACTGTTGTCACAACAAAAATATGAGTCAACAAGTCAACCTTTTGGTCAAACCTGTTGTCACGAGAGGTAGCAAAAGTTGTCACAATAACTTCTAGCGACGCGCTTTTAGAGGCAACGCTTGTTGTGACAACATGTTGTCACAAATATACTTGTTGTGACAACTTTTGGACTTTTAGCGACAACAAACCGTTGTCGCTACATGCGCAGAATGGTGTAGTGTGTTGTGATTTAGTTGGAGTTAAGAAAAGATGGATCTACTTGTGTTTACGTTAATTGAAGATATAAGTAGGATATAAGGGTACATAATTCATTTAATAATTGCAAAGGAATATACTTTAATGAAGTAAAATATTATCCGATTCAGGTAAACAAGTTTAAGGGTGTAAATTAGCACAAAACATTAAAATTTGTGGAGCATTTATTAATTAGAGAAAAGATCAATATGAATCCCATATTTATCATAAATCTAATGAACCAATCATGTCCATTAATTTTTTGATTAAAAAAATCATCTTTTTTTATAAAGCTTAATACCTCAAGAAATCGTTAATAGTTACGCGAAGAAAAATCATATCATTGCGACGAGAATTAAATTATCTTTCTATAGATATGCACTTCTATATTTCTACTATTTTTTTTTCAAAATTTCCGCCTAAATAAATCACATATGATTCGGAAGAATCATATGTGATATTTAATATAATCAAATATGTTTCGGAAAAATCACATGTGAGTTTTTAAATAAATCACATGAATCATTTTTAGAAATCGCATGTGATTTTTCTTATCCGAATTTTTTTTAAAAAAAACGTTTGTCGAAAGTATATATAAGTGTACATCAATAGAAAGATTACTTAATTCTCGTCGTGATGACGTATTTTTCGTAGCTTTAAAATTTATCGTTTGAAAAATATGTTTGTTTTAAATAAATGTTGAAAATAGTTTTTTATATATTTTGATGAAAAATAGATGGTTAAGATTAACTTATTGGATAAATGACAAATATTGATATCTATATTTTCAACTCTTTTATTAACTACGTGTCAAGTTACGTTTAAAGAAGTCGGTCAAAACCCGCTAAACTACTACTACTAAAAATAGCTATAGATTAAGCTTGGGCCTCAAGTTGACCTAGTATATAATAATGAAAATTTTGCGTCTCGTATTATCACATACCAAACATATAAAAAATCAAAGAGATAGATCGCCTTACTGTTTCAAGGTTAATAACACCATCACAACACACCAATTAACTATCATAAAAAAACCCCCTAAGGATTGCATCGGAATAAGGCTTCTTTGTGGGTCATTAGCGTTTGTATTTTGATGCTCATGCTTACTGTTTAGCTAAGCTGTTTCGTCAGGCTTTATTCCATTGATTTTGGGCTTCTTTTTTCTGATTACTGTTAGTGTTTAGTGTTTTATCAAGTGTTAGTTGAATTTTTAAACCTTAAGCCAAACCAAACCTTAATGGCAGCCACCAAACTTAAGCTCGGAAAAACCAACGTGGGGGAGCAAGTGTTGGACTTAGTTATACCTTATATACACAACGTTGAGGACCGGAAGTCTGTTTCGTTAGTTTCCCGTAAGTTTTATGAGATTGATGGCATTACGCGTAAGCGCCTAACTATCCACACTCATTACTACCCAAACCCTGCCTCTTTAAGTAAAAGATTCCCTTTCATCGAGTCATTAACACTTAAAGGTCCCCCAAAACATTTTGATGTTAAAGATGATTATGTTATCAGAATCACCCCATGGATTGAACAATTAGCTCTCGAGTTTAGGTGTTTGAAAGAACTTCATATCTGTGGTCTGGTTGTTCATGATGAAGATCTCGAGATATTGGCGAGAACACATGGTAAGAATTTAAGGAGTTTGAAGATTAAGAAGTGTAAAGGGTTTTCAACGGATGGATTAAGGCATGTCTCTAAGCATTGTAACCAACTGAGAACTCTGTGTTTGGAATATTGTTATTATATTGCAGTGAAAGATGACATTTGGTTTCGTCAATTGGCATTGAATAGCACGGTTTTGGAAAGGTTACATGTTACGTATACGGATATTTCTTATGCAGAAGATCTTACACTTCTTGCCAAAAACTGTTGTAACTCATTAATATCGTTGAAGATTGGAAACTGCTATCTAAGTAAACTAGGAGATGCCTTTAGATATGCTGTTAGGTTGGAACATTTTGGTGGAAATTATTATGATCAGAATAGTGATCTTGTTGGTTTCCGGTTTCCGCCAAATACGCGTTCATTAAGTATGAAGGATTTGCCAGTAGCCCGATGTTTAACTGTACTCCCTTTTCTGAATCACATAAGGAAATTGAAACTTGTATCTTGCTTCAGGTATGAGTGCCAATGTTTATTGTTTAAGAGTTTTCCCAATTTGGAAGTTCTATATACCGAAGATAAATGTGGAGATAGGGGATTGCAAGTTATTGGTCAGTTTTGCAAGAAACTGCGGAAACTTACCCATAAAGGGCTTGTGACCCACGTGGGATTGATTGATGTGGCAAAAGGATGTACTAATTTGGAGTCTTTAGATGTCAACTTTACAGATATTTCAAATGAAGCTCTCGAGTGTATAGGAACTCATTTAAAGAATCTGCGTGATTTCGGTATAGGGTTCAGTAAGAAAGACTGTAAAATAATTTTACTGCTAGACAATGGGGTTAGAGCTATGCTAATGGGTTGCAACAAACTCGAAAGGCTAGATATCAGTCTCTGGAATGAAGGATTAACGGATGTGGGTTTGGAATATATCGGGAAGTATGGTGCGAATTTGCAGTCTCTCTCTCTTAGTCATATAGGAATGACTAATGCAGGACTTGTGAAGTTATCGGAAGGGTGCCCGAGATTAAGAAAGCTGAAATTATGGGGTTGTCCCTTTGGCAAGCAAGTTGTTGCCAATTCTGTGTTTAATATACCTTCTTTAAGGTATGTTTGGGGTTACAGCGATCATATTGATTGGGCACTCGCTCGTCCAGGGTTTCAACTCTGAAACATTGGTATGTATGTGCTTCGTCAGTTAGTTGAAAATTATTGTTATTTTCCTAGAAATATTAATAGCAGTGTCTTACTTTGGGAGTTTTCATAGTCTTGGAATATTATGATTGTGAAATTCTATCATTCGCATGCTTTCCATCCCATTTTTAAATATTTCTGGAAATTTGGGACCAAATCCGGCCGCCGAGAGATGATAAATGGCATATGCATAAAGAAAATGAATTAAAAAGTGGATAAATTTTATGTATATGATTCAGAATATTAGCGAATATGGCCTTAAAATCATGTATTTCTTAACTTCAGTTTATGATAGAATTCTGAACTTTTGTAACTGTCTGTTGGGGTCTAGCTATATATGACTTTTTCAAATCATGTATTTCTTAACTTCTTCTCTTTCAAAGGTTCATGTGTGCTGACATGGAACAATTACACCAAATGTGCACTAGTTGAGCATATAGTTGTAGCACCATACTGGCTGATGGTGATTGCATGGTCATCCACACTTAAAGTGCAGTGCATATACAACTTATATGGAAAGCGAAAGCTAATGAAAATAGATAGACGACACGGGAAAATATATATAGCCGGACATCACAGATGTGACTATATGAGCTGTGTACATTCCAAGGCACTTCATGAATTTGTTAATCTTTATAATTGACAGAAAAGTAATTTCTCAGTTTTTTAAATGTCAAATATATGTTTCCGCCTTTCTTACTATCACCCTCTGAATTTGTTAATCTCTATTATTATTCATTTTGAACTGCATCTGTTAATCTTTAATGACTTGTATGTTGGAATTATATAATCATGACAATCAATAAATAATCACAAAACATCAAAGTATACATGCGGAAGCGTAAAGGATTTATTAACGAATAATTAATTAACATAAAAAGAATATGCGTACCTTACTTGATTCTAGCTGAACAAGAATCAAATCCACAAACTAGCAATGGAAGAACTAATTTGATTTAATTAGAATTATGTGAATTACCCCTTACCGTTTTGTAATTCAATCCAAGAATACTAACAATATTGTGTTAGTACCACTTTCTTGTACACACGTACTAAACCGAATTAAAGTAATGCTATTTTTGATAAAACAAATAATTTGGTTTTGGAAAAAGAAGTGGATCGATCCCAAAGAGAGGGTGTCGACCAGTTTTGAGAGCAAAACACACACAAACAATTTAGGTATTAGCTTATGAGTACAAGAGATGCAAAACAAAAGACCCCTAGCCTTGTATATATACTAAACTAAACTTGGTGGACAAGTTAGAGTTTGATATGGGTTGGGTTTGGGTCCTCCTTGGCCGAGCGGTTCATACATCCCCAAGGGGATTCCGGAACCTTCCCAACTTTTGCATTCTAGTCCTTTTCCAAATACATTTAACGCCCGTTAGTCCATTACAGTTAATTACATAACGTCCGTTAGTTATTTCGTTTAATCAAT
This sequence comes from Chrysanthemum makinoi, assembly GCA_910596185.1. Taxonomy (NCBI): domain Eukaryota; kingdom Viridiplantae; phylum Streptophyta; class Magnoliopsida; order Asterales; family Asteraceae; genus Chrysanthemum; species Chrysanthemum makinoi. The sequence continues at coordinate 347,563,424 of OU343221.1, read as the reverse complement.
AAATAAATACAACGTTTTTATTTAATTATTAACTTTAATTCTCATACGTAAAGTGTGCAATCCCGTGGTCTCGAGTTCGATCCTAACTCACGTCTACTAATTTATATCCATAAAACCAACATTGTATAGGAAGGAGCAAGTTGAAAAGGAAGTCTCCAACAAGTGTCGAAATATAAGAAGAAAAGGAAATGTTCTAAATGAAGAGTAAGCACAAGAAAGAAGAGATTGAGATGATATACTGTAAATGTCTAAACTCAAAATTCGCATCTGGAATGACTTGTAGCTTGTTTCGCTGTAGGTTTAGTTATTAGGTTGTGACTTGTAAATCTTTGATTCGTTTATCGTTGAATGTCATGCACTTCGTATTTTGTTGGTGGTTCTCAAGATGCAATATTTGCATTGCTGTGTTTGTTGAGTGGGACATTAATAGCACTGTATCTTAAGGATAGTCAAATCCTTAAGTTAGTTAGGATACATCGTATATATCTCCTGTAATACTGTATCTTAAGGATAGTCAAATCCTTAAGTTAGTTAGGATACATCGTATATATCTCCTGTAATATTGGATATGTAGTTATCATGTAATCTCTTGTATTATATAAGCATGAATATACATCTCACCAAATTACAGGAGATATATACGATGTATCCTAACTAACTTAAGGATTTGACTATCCTTAAGATACAGTGCTATTAGACATGCACTTAGGCAATAACGATAAGACAACAACTTACTACCTGAAATTGTACTTTTGAGGGAAAAAAAGTAGAAAATTCGCTTTATTCTTGGGAGGGTTCATTGTGAATGTGGAACTCACGGTTGCATTGGAAAACAGGGGATCAATGCCTCACGTTAAAAAGGGATATGCGGTTGGTTGGGTGATCGTGGTTGTTCGAGTTGTTTTGATGGTTATATAATCATAGTAGTTTAATAGTTGGTATGGTTCACGTCTAGTTTTTGATTGCCTTGACAAGGGTCAAGAGTTTGATTTCGACGTGTTTTGGTCTTACAATAAAAAGTGTTTTCTCCGTAAAACGTCCCTACATATATATCATCGTCCCACCACTGTATTTTTTATGTGTAATCATAGCGCTTCAGTGTCGAGGTCATGGTAGTGGTCGGGTTTCTACCCATTGCTATGCTTCATATCAGGTGAGTTTGTCGTGTTATGTGAGGGTTGGATAGTGTGGATTTTCTCTTTGATTGTTGGATCTTCCTAGGGTTGGTGTAAGGAATGATTTGATAAGAGATCGTTCTAGCCTTCTAGGGTCTTTGTGCTACGGAGAGTTTGTAGCATGGTCACATAGAACGGGGATCGTTCCGGTACGCGATCGAGGATCGAGATTGCGGTTCGCTAGGTGCCTAAAATTCGGTTCGATGGGGGTAGGTTCATTCGGGATCGCTCCGGTACGATGTACCTAATACTTAAAATAATTCCTAAAGATTAAAAAAGAAAACCCTCAAAAAATCTAAAATTTTGATACTTTTGAAATTTTCATTAATAATAACCATCATTCTTAAATAATAAAGTTTCCGTATTAAAGTTATAAAAAAAAGCAACAATTTCATAATTGAGAAGTTTTGAGATTCGGATCGTTAATTTCCCGTTCCCGACTGAATCATACCCAAATTGGGAATGCACTGGATCGCAAATTGCGGCCTTTCTAGCGAATTATGTTACTATGGTTTGTTTTGTAGTGCTGATTTTTTTTAATGATAAATTTGACAAACTAGGGCCTTTTGTGATATTAATGGAAGTTAAGGGTGAGAAATGAAAATTAGAGATTAGTGTCTCCATGTTGTGTGTATCAACTATAAAGTGTTCGTGTTGTTATACGCTGACTGTTTATGCTCCAATTTTTTATTTTTTTTATTTTTTTATTATTTTAGCTTAGGGAATTATTAGGTAAAATAATGTTGCAAATTTACTTTTTAGTTTACTAGACGAACCACCCGCCTAGCGCATGATGTCTAGTTTTCTAAAGTTAAACGACCCATAAGTTTCTTTCAACAAACTGTATTTGTAGCATTAGATAATCATTTTCGAATAACTACAATTACGATGCGTGGTTGCATAGCAGAAGATAAATATATAATTTTTAAAAAAATTATGTGGAGTCGATCTAAGTGTGTGAGTATATTTTCTAATATGATTGTTTTAAGTTATTAAGATTTTTAGTAATAATAGATTCAAGTATTACAAAAAGCAACCAGTATTGTAGTTTGCAATATTATATTGTAGTAAAGAGTATATGCCAACATGTGTGACCACTTTTTCTTGTTTTGTCAAGAATTTGGCGGTGATAACTATTTTTTTACATGTGTAGCGTTTATCATTTGGTGTGTGGCTTTTAAAATTGTAACTTTGCAAATTGGATATCACCATATAAGATTATTTTGTACTATCAATTTGTATAGATATTTATGCATTGTTCAAAGTTATTTGTTTCAAGTGCAAATAATTATCGCTAAAAATAAAAATACTATTTATTTTTTGTGATTTTAATAAACTTACATAACATTATTGATACACCTGGACACTGGTATACAATATATATTAACTTTTAAACGACGCATTCATATATGCCAGTCCTTAAATGGTGCAAGAGCAACATTTTTAAAATAACATTATACAAATGACAAATTACATGTGTCAAAGCAAAATAAACCAAAACTACAATTATTTGGTCTCTCCTTTAAAAAAATTGTCACGGGTTCCATAACTACTTCATCATTTCTCATATAATTTTGTCAAATTTGAAACCCGATTTCACCCTGGTGGTTCAACTGGTTGAACCGTTCCGATAAAAAAACAGGTCGATTTAAACCGAGTCAAACCGATAGGTTGGGTCAAAAAAATGTCAAATTAAACCGGGTCAGCCCGTCGGATTTGAAGCGTCCCGGGTCAACCCGGTATCGGTTTCAATGGGTCAACCCGGTATCGGTTTCAACGGGTCAACCCGGTATCGGTTTCAACGGGTCAACCCGGTATCGGTTTTAATTGGTTGTTTTTAATTTGGTATATGTGCTTTTAATTGGGTGTACAATGTGAATAAATTATTGTACTTTTAAGTAATATGGTGTTTTAATAAGAGTATTAATTATATTATTTATTTCTCTCTCCATTGACTATGTTTTCAACATTCAACTTTCAACATTTTTCACTTTTTCCACTTTGACCCTTTTTCCATTTTATATAGTATAGATATAGATAATGATAAGACTTTTTTTGGTATAAAGGTTTTTTCAATTTTTGTTATAATAGTGTAGGGCATTGACATAATCGGAAAGTTGTTAGAGTGAACAAAAGTTGAAAAGTAATTTCAAACAATAAATATGTTACACAATGATAACCAATTGAAATGATGAGTTTAAAGCCGAAATGTACAGTACAATCGAGAAGATTTCTTATTAACTCTTTGTTTTATTTGTTACAAAATACAAAGGTTTCGTCTATAAAACATGTGTGGTCATAAAGGAGTATATGGTAATGATATTTAGTATTAAGCTGTAAATAAAGCAAACATTATTCATCTTACGTGAGTATTGTGTATAGCAATGAAAATTTAAAGGCGCAAATAATTATAATTGCAAATTTGTTTACTGGGACAAACTTTCAATTTATAAGAGATTTCAATTTATAAGAGAGCTAAAGTAACCATTTTATTGACTTTCAATCTAACAAAACTTTTAGCTAATAAAATATTAACTTTTATGCTTTCAAAATCGCATCAAAGGCGAGGTTCAACAGTTTTGAGTTAGTTGTTTTGTCGACTTAAGCGACCAAGTCAATAACTGATCCTATCATTGTACGCAGGGGTGAACATAGGATTTTTGGAAGGGTGTTGCAAACTTTTTTTAAATTATACTTACTAAAATTCGCACCGTAAAGAGTTTTTGCGCCAAGTTAAAGTTGCACTTAAAGAAAATAGGACAAATATCGGAGGTTGTATACACACAAATCGACACATTTTGAAAAAAGATTACAATGCGTGACCCCAAGTTGGGTGTGAACCGTGCCACACCTAGCATTCATGCAGGTCTGTCCGTGATGTAGTTGTCTTTCCTTTTATTTATGTGTTATCTTTTCTTTTCTTCTTTATTTACATGTATAATTTCTAATAAAATGGATAAGTTTTTTGCTTCTTTAATCTACTTCCACCCTCGTGAAGAATTCTTTACGTCGTCAATCACGTTGTTCTTTGATAATGGAGCCAAGGTTTTTCATCCTTTACCTCGTGCGATTATTAAAAATGGTGTGTGAAAACGTAGAGGGGGTGAATACGTTACCGTTTAAAAACTTTAAATCTTTTGTATCAAATAACTTATGAAGCTTGTTGTAATATAAAAGTGTCAATAATTGTCTATGACTAATATAAAGCATAATAAAACAAGTTGTCACACAAACGAACATCAAGCCACATCACAAGCAATAATATAGTGCAAGTATAAAAGTAAAGTGATAAAGAAAGGAAAGTGCAAACCGAACACGAGAATTTATAGTGGTTCAGTCACAGAGCTTCTCTCCCCCTACTCCAATCCCCGAGTACCCAACTCGAGAGTTACTTCACTAAATCAACAAGTTCCCTTCTCGGCGGAGAAAACCTTACAAGCGTCGCTTACACTTTTTCTAGTACAAATCTAAATACCGGGTTCTAGTTCGAGGTAGAACCAACCTAACGTCGCCTATACAAAATTTCCGACACTAAGCTAGATGTCGAGTTCTTTCCCGGGTACAAGCACTCCCGTTATGTTTTAAGCTCCAACATAACAAACCTTGTGTTTTATTGCACAAGTACATAAACCATCTAATCTAGTTTGGTGAAAGTGTTGTGATGATATAATAATGTTTACAATGATGATCCATGGCTCAAATGTGTAATGGATATGAATGACTATTCTAAATGAACTTCCATTGATAGGAAGCCTTTAATGGTTGAAGATCACAAGTTTCTTGAGCTTGTTGTGATAGATCTTCAAGTATGTATGCTTGTGGTGGATAAGGATGCAAGATCTTTAAAATTTTTTGGTGGATCATCACATAAGTATGCTTAAAACAAAATGAATGTTAGAAACATTATGATCATGATAATAAGGGTGTTTAATGTATGTTACTACATTGGGAGCATATAAGTTTAAGGATCAATGACTACAATGGGGTTTTGACATCAATCTATCTATCTCAACACGCAAAGGGAAAATGGTTAGCGTCTAATGAATTTGAGTATATAAATGGAAGGCCGGTGGTGTATGCAGCTTTGCATGATCACACACACTATAATGCTCCAACTAAAAAAATACATTTTAATGCAGAATACCTCCTTGATCCAAATAAAAAACAAATGCTACTTGATTATTAGAGTATTTTTTGGAGGAAGAAAACAGCCCCCTTTTTCGACAGAGTGGTCAGCATCGCTTTCTGTCGTGTAGTGCTAATTCAAAAGAATCATCAAAAATGCAGTAGAGCATAGAAACTGGTATGAAACACATATAGAAAAAACCATGCCGTGATTAGCCGCTGCATGAACCGGGTCCACATTTACCATCTTTACAAACCTGTTAAACCACAAAAGGTACACATATTGAGACTTACTACAAGTTGGTTTTAGTATTTGATGTAAAAGATCTCTAATTAAAATATGCGAGTAGACGATGAGCTAAAATAAACTTTGTTTAGCTGTTTGGTTTCATAATTCCATGAGAGGATTGCATCCTTATATATAGTTGCCAAAAGTTAAAATGTTCTATGTACCTTAATCTATTGTAGCATACAATATCAATGTATTACCTAAATCCTACCAACTTTTGAGGTAGAAACACTAACTAATGTGGATACATCACGCATTAATGCATTATACATGGTTGACTCATTTTAAATCTTTAATTCAGAAACTTATTTTGAATTAAAATACAAGTTATGTACACACGCGAGTCCTTTATACCAAATGTGTTTCACATCGACATAAAGTGTTATAAGCATTTGAACAAATTTACTCAAAATGGGTCGATTTAAATTATAGAGTAAATTGCAAAAACCATTATGATGTTTGGTCATATGTCAAGCGTAATTGATGTTAATTCAATTGTCCGCTTGTTACTTCAAAAGGGCAGACACGGTCTTTATGAGCAACGTTTCGGTGCAGTTATCGTCTTTGGAAGGGACTACGCCCACACTTTCAAATTCTCGTGTCTTTTGACGATACTTGTACAGTTTCGAATTTATAGAGACTAGTGATTGTACTTGTAAATTGGCCAAATCAAAGAGAACGTTTTTGCAATATACGCTAAATTACATTTCAAAATATTTTTACCCTGTCATTAATCTATACTACATACTAGTGCATTTAGGACTTCCAATAAAAGGAAGTTTTAAAAAAATAAGCCTAAACACTTGCTAATATAAGTAACCCACTAAACTTGTAACCATCATATTAATTGTTTGCTGAAAAATTAAACATTGAACATTTATTAACTTGTAACATTCGTGTATATAAATGCTAGAATTTGAAAAACAAAACTGCTATCTATTTACTATATTATTATTAATTTAAAAGTTTTGAAAAAAGAAATCTTAACTCCTACCTAATATTAAACAATACACATGTATGTATGTACCATATAAAAGCCTAACCTTTATACATCTAAAAAAAATACACACCAAACCAAGAAAAAAAAAGCACAAAAAAGTTCTTTACAACCTCTATCTAACCTAAAACATAAACCAACATCTCTCAATATCTTTCTGTATGCAACCATCGATTACCGCCACTGTAACTTTATCGCCCTACCTTTTTTCCAAATCTGCCACCATCTCTCGGTGGTCTAATGGTTTCAGGTGGTTACGGTTAGTAGTTTTGGTTACCGGTAGTTTTGGTTTTGATTCTTCCGCCACCACTACATCAGATTCTTCCGCTGCCACTACCACCAGGACCGCTGCCAACATCAACTGATTTCGCCGCCAACGCCACCAAATCTTGATTTAACCGGTGTGTTTCGAGCTTGGTTGGTTTCATTGTTGTTTTAATGGGTTCGGTGGCGATTTTGTGGCTTTGGTGGTATTTTCTAGCGATTTTGTGGCCGGGACATGGGTGGTTTCGTTGTTGCTTAGCGATACTTTCCAGGTTTAACCATACTTGGTTGGATCCAAGTGTAGTTCTGAGGTTTGGTGGTTTCGTTGTTTGCTTTCTTGTGGTTGACATCCCATTAGAGTTTTGGTGGTGTTTTTAAGAAGCTGCAACTTGGTCTTCGTTTGCTTCGAAGAAAACATTTGTAAAAATCGGTCCAGGCGGCCGATTAATCCCCGCATAATCGCTGATCGCTCACTAAGCGCCTTGATTTATCATAATCGGCCTATTTAATCGGTTTGGTCAAAGATCGCTTAAAACTCGGTCAACAAACCGATTAATCGGACAAAATCGAACAAAATCAGTCTAATCAGATTTATCAATCAAATTTGCTTAAAAATTGGTCAACAAAATCGTTTAAAAATCAGACAAAATCGCTTATAAATCGGTCAACAAACTGATTAGTCGGTCAAAGATCGCTTAAAAATGGTCAACAAACCGAGTAATATCTATGTTTGACTTTGAAATTTGAAAAATTATGTATTATGTTTATATTTGAACACTTGAACTGTCTTAACTTTGATGCACTATGCTTATCTCATACATATAATATAATATAATATCTAAAATTATAATTTTGTGCATAAAATTCCAATCCGATTAATCCTCGATTAATCCCCGCCTAACCGATTAATCGCTAGGCCCTACCCGACCGCCTTACTAGCGCCTAGCGATTTTTACAACCTTGGTTATAACTCGATCAAGTTAAACTTAATTTAATTTATTCATATTAATGCTACATTCGTTGTACATTCTCTTTCTAGATGCTTGAATCTATACCACTGAAGGAAAAAAAAACTTTGAAACAAAATTCTCACCGGAAAATGTATTGACACAAGTACCGACCGCCGCAACGCGCGGGTACCCGGCTAGTTATTAAACAAAAGATGTAGGTAACATATAATCTATACTACATTAAATAGAAAAATGGTCAAACTTGAAAAGTGGAATTGTGAAAAGTCAAGTGAGAGAGAAAAAAACAATAAAAGGCCTGTACATCTCATCCTATATCCGAACAATATCAGATATATCTTTTCATTCTCATCCAACTCCCTCTCCCTCTCTCTAAATACATCTACTATCTTCTTCTCCCTACAAACCACAACAAAACCTCCACCGCCACAACTCCCACCACCACATACACACCACCACCGCAGAAACTCCACCATCAAAAACCTCCATCACCCTTCCACCGTTAAAAACCTCCATAAAAAACCTCCACCGTCGAGCGTCACCATCACACTACTGTACCGCCACCGAACCCCGACACCATCGAAATCGGGCCACAATCGAAACCAACCCCTCCACCGAGACCAACTGGACATCAAAAGGGTTTTTCAATTACTTGATGTATTTTCTGGGTTCTTTAATGATCAATCAATATTGATTAAGTTTTTAAGGGTTTCTTTTATAGATCCGTAGTTTTTGTTTATAGATCTGAGATTTATTTTTTTTGAGATCTGAGATTTATGAAAATTCATTAAGTTTTTAAGGGTTTTCTTTTAATAGATCAATGAATATTCTCTCGCCGGAAATACTTGTTGCCGCCTTTGTCTCGTCGGGACCCACCACAGCTGAATCTACGGTTGTTTGTTATATATGGGACTTTTTTTAGATCTCCTGCTAAAGCATCATGTATGAGATGCTTTTGATATTTTTTGTTAATTTTGTTTTGTAATTTTGTATATAATGTTTTGTAATTTTGTTTGTCTATGTTGATTAGTTTTTTTGTAGGGCTTTTGGAATCAGTAAGTGTTATTTAGAATACATCACACAAGATATTGATATAGATTTGTTTAGATTATTGTTTAATTTTTGGTTTTAGATTATTTTCCTCTATGATCGATTGTTGTAGTTATGTATATTAAATTTAAAAGTAGTTTTGATTTGAGTTGATTTTTATCATGTGCTACAATGTACAACGCCTACGAAATTGATTAAGGGACGTAATGATAGTTGATGCCTGATGGTATGACCGAATGTATGTATATTCATAAGTGCAGAAAATTGGTATCATCAGGTGATGATGGTAAGAATTTATTTAGAAATATTTTCTTGTTAAAATTGTTAAAATTTTGTCGAAACTAGATTACACCTATCACGCCAGCAGGCGCGGGTACTCGTCTATACTACGTTAAAAATAAAAATGTGAAATAGTGGAATTGTGGAAAATTAAAATTCTTGCATGGTGAGTTTAGGGTTTAAATGTTGATTATGGGCCAAGAAGTTACGGAATTTGGACGTGACTCTACGGTTTTTATTTGATTCGTTCCACGTTTACATGGTTTCATTTATTAGATTTACTAATTTCCTTAACTGACATTCATAGCTATTATGTAAGTTTATTTTGTTTCCAAATGCTATAGACAAAGTACTACGTTAAGCATGCACAATATTTGCCATGATTATAATGTTATTATTTTATTTATATCTTTACTACATAAAATATAAAAATGGTCAAAGGTTAAAATGAAAACTTAAAAATTGAATGTTGAAAGTCAATATTGTTGAAACGTTTTAAAATGTTAAAATTAAAATTGAATGGTTTGATTATAATGTGACATAATGGAACCAAGACTGTGTTTAATTTCTACTCTCAGATTTGTATGATGGTTTGATTATAACATTCTAACTTTTAAACTTTCGAACACTAATAATGAAAGGTTAACTAAATATGTTTATTTACTATATATTATTTTGTTCTTAAAGTCATGAAAGTTTATGTAAGGAAAGTATTCAATCATAAATATGTAATGGCTGGAAGTATTATGAGTTGAAAATGGCTAAAAAAACACGTATTTTGATTGAATACTCACTTGTCAAATAACCTAATTCCATGCAAGTAAATCACAATATAATTTGTCAAGTTTACCATTGACTTTGCATTTGATTACAAGTTTATAGTTGTCATATATCATTCTAACTTAGGTAATGATTTATACATATCAAATGAAAAATGACCAACCTCTTGTAGCATGAAAATAAGTTCTTTGATAAGAATAGATACTACTGTTATATTTGACTTATTTCTTCTACGAGAATTTGGATATCGAGATACAAACTAAACTTAGAAACTCTACTTCATTGTTATTCTTATGCAGATTTACCCTGAACTTTCTGAGCCAATGAATATTTTCAAAAGTAGTGTGCCTTCTAACTTTGTTAACCTTAATGGCTTATGGTGTAAACAATATGGGAACCCATTTTGGTTCAAAACAAAGGATTTAGGCCTTCTTTACTTGTACTTTGTATCATTCAAAAGTCAAACTTGCGTTTCTTCTTCTGATCTATTCATAGAACAACAAAGGTAGTGGTTAAACCATTCAAAGAGTTCAGTCAAGCAGGAATCTATACCTCAAATGTCGTGTATCAAGAAGTTTTACGCGACGAGTAACGTGTGTTGTTAGTTATTATTTCATAATTGATGTAATATTTATTTTAAGTTTCATTAAATATTTTTATATGTCGATTGATATATTTTAAGAATTTTTGCTAGAGTTGAATTATCACATGTTACAACCGTTAGTAATTACAGTTTGATATTTTCACGTTCTATTTTAAACGTTATACGAAACACTTACCACAATATCGCATATCGTTAATTGTCTGCCGCTAGAAACCGATGCCGCTAGGCACGGGTACTCGCCTAGTAAGATAAAAGTTTATTTTGAACCCAAATCCAACACAAGTTAACCAAACCAAACTCTATTTACATTTCACCATCTCCCTCATCTTAGTTATACGCACACACTTGCTTTTCATTCATTTCACACACTAGTTACACCATCAAAACACACACAATTATCTGTAAAAAAAAGCCGTCACTTTCAATGATCTGATCTTGTTCACTTTCAAGAATTGCATTCGAACAAAGCTTGGTTTTGGGTCATTTGTGTTTGCACACCAACTGTTTGATAAAATGTCTCAGTGACTTAGTATTTTTATCATGGGTTTTGATTAGGGTATCACAAGTGGTTACTTAAGCTGTTTAGTTAGCTTTTATTTCATTGGTTTTGGGCTTTTTCTAAGATTATTATTAGTGTTTAGTGTTAGTTGAATTTTGAAACCTTAAGCCAAACCAAACCTTAATGGCACCCACCAAATGTAAGCTCGAAAAAACCAACGTGGGGGAGGAAGTGTTAGACTTAGTTATACCTTATATACACAATGTTGAGGACCGAAACTCTGTTTCCTTAGTTTCTCGTAAGTGTCATGCGACTGATGGCATTACGCGTAAGCGCGTAACTGTCCACGTTCATTACTGCCCAAATCCATCGCGTTTAAGTAAAAGATTCCCTTTCATCGAATCGTTAACACTCAAAGGTCCCCCATCTAATTTTAATGATTATGCTATCCGAATCACCCCATGGATCCAACAATTAGCTCTCGAGTTTAGGTGTTTGAAAGAACTTTGTATCTGTGGTCTGATTGTTCATGATGAAGATCTCGAGAAATTGGCGAGAACACGTGGTAAGGATTTACGGACTTTGAAGATTAATAAGTGTGAAGGGCATTCAACTGATGGATTAAGGCATGTCTCTAAGTATTGTAACCAATTGAGAACTTTGTGTTTGAGATATTCTTATCCTATTAATGTGAAAGATGGGATTTGGTTACATCAATTGGCATTGAATAGCACGGTTTTAGAAAGGTTACATATTAAGAGTACGGATATTTTTGATGATGTAGAAGATCTTACACTTCTTGCAAAAAACTGTTTTAACTCATTAATATCATTGAAGATTGGAGCGTGCCATCTAAGTAAACTAGGAGATGCCTTTAGATATGCTGTTAGGTTGGAACAGTTTTCTGGAGACATTCGTGATGAGGAGAGTGAGCTTGTTGGTTTCCAGTTTCCCCCAAATATGCGTTCATTAAGTCTAAAGGATTTTCCACTAACTGGATATTCAATTGTACTCCCTTTTCTGAATCAAATAAGGAAATTGAAACTTGTATTTGTAGATTTTGATGAAGATCGCCAATGTTTATTGTTTAAGAGGTGTCCCAATTTGGAAGTTCTATATATCGAGGATTTATTTGGAGACAAGGGATTGCAAGTCATTGGTGAGTTTTGCAAGAAATTGCGCAAACTTAATGGGGCTGTGACCCACATGGGATTGATTGCTGTGGCTAAAGGATGTAGTAATTTGGAGTCTTTAAATGTTAGCCTTACAGATATTTCAAATGAAGCTCTCTGGTGTGTAGGAACTCATTTAAAGAATCTACGTGATTTCCATATATTGTTGAGTTGGAGAGTCGGTATAACAATTTTACCGCTAGACAATGGGGTTAGAGCTATGCTAATGGGTTGCAGCAAACTCGAAAAGCTTAATATCAGTCTCTTGGATAAAGGATTGACGGATGTAGGTTTGGAATATATCGGGAAGTATGGTGCTAATTTACGATCTCTATCTCTATATCGTACAGGAAAGTTGTCTTATGCAGGACTTGTAAAGCTATCCGAAGGGTGTCCGAGATTAAGAAAGTTAAAGTTAATTGGTTGTCCCTTTAGCAACCAAGCTGTTACCATATATCTTCTCTAAGGTATGTTTGGGGTTACAACAGTGATTTTACTCCTTTGGCACTCACTCGTCCAGAGTTTCAACTTTGAAACATTGGTATGTATGTTCTTCATCATTTACATGCAAATTATTGTTATTTCCTATTAATAACAGTGTCTTACTTTGATAGTTTTTGTAGTCTTGGAATATCATGATTGTGAAATTCTATCAATCGCATGCTTTATATCTTCTCATTAGCATGAGTTAGGTTTTTTACATGAGCCTAGACACTGTGAGTGAAAGCATGTATATATAAAGACAATGAATTAAAAAGTGGATAAAGTTTATGTAATTGATTCCAAATATTAACGAAGATGGCCTCAAAAATTTTAAACTTCACCACTTCAGTGTACGACTTTTTCAATAACTTACAGAGACGCTTTAAACATACTAACTTAGAGAGCATTTCTTAATTTCTTCTCATTCAAAGATTCATGTGTGTTGGCATGGAATAATTACAGGAAATGTGCACTACTTGAGCGTATAGTTGTAGCAACATACATGGCTGATGGTGATTGCATAGTCATCCACTTAGATTGCAATGGATATACAACATATATGGAAACCGAAAGCTAATGAAATTAGATAGATGACACGGGAAAATATAGTCGGAAATCACTAGTAAACGTACATCACAGATATGAGATGTGTACATTCCAAGGCACTTTGTGAGTTTGTTAATCTTTATAATTGACATAAAAATGAATTTTCGCTTTTTAAATGTCAGTACGTGATATGTTTCCACCTTTCTTACTATCACCCTCTAATTTGTTAATCTTTATTGACTTATGTAGGAAGGAGCAAGTCGAAAAGGAAGTCTCCAACGAGTGAGTAAATACAGGAAGAATGGCAGAAGTTGATGTAATTGCATGAAGAGGAAACGGCTAAAAGAAGAGTAAGCACAAGAACGAAGAAATTGAGACGATATAAATGTCTAAGCACAAAATTAGCATCTGGAATGACTTGTTTGTCAAGACTGATGTTAGCTTTGTTGGTCTAATGTTCTACTCGAGCTAATGAGTAGTTCAAAAGTCACGAGCTTAATGTGCAGTCCAAAGATCCGAGCTTATGGATAACCACAGCCACAACTCTAGTTTAATTATGTTTCTTATTTTAGCTATTTAGATAAGGACTTATTTAATTACTTGGAGTTGTATTAGGATTATGAGAGCACATTCTAAGTCCTATATAAGCAACCCAACGAGCATAGTTTGGGTACACCATTCAATATCAGTTTTTGTAAGCTTTGTACTTTTCTGATTAATACTAGCGAGCGTATTCTAGTATCCAGTTATTGTTTTTTGTGTTTCTGCTTGTGAACTTCGATTCAGATTTGGGTCTTGAATTGGTATCAGAGCCAGGTTAAAGCTTAGTCGATCACAGCAGGATTTCCAAACAAGTCGACTAAAGGGTTCCAAGATTAGTCGATCACAGAAGGGTTTCCAAGCAGTCGACTAAAGGGTTCCAAGATCAGTCAAACACAAGTCGACTAAAGGGTTTCCAAGTCAGTCAAGTCGACTAAAGGGTTTCCAAGAAGTCGATAAAGTTTCAAACTTTACACTTGGTTTACTTAGGCAAGAAGTAAAACAAGCGTGTTCTAGGGCTGCAAGATAATCCAACTACACCGTAACTTACAAAGGCGCTTCAAGAAGGATGGTGCAAGGCGAGTCGAAATCAACCACCTATTGAACATTCTAAAACGGCTCTCAATGTCCAATGTTAACAAGCACAGAACTATAACATATGGGCAATAAGAGTTAAAGCGGTATTCCGAGTCCATGGAATACTTGATGCACTGGAACCAGGGGAAGGAACACAAGTTGTTGCCAAGCAAGATCACATGGCGTTGCGTTCACTTTTCCAGGCGATTCCAGAAGAACTTGTTTTTCAAGTTTCACAATTCAACACGCCCAAAGAAACTGGGAGCTTTGAAGACCATGTATGTGGGTGTTGATCGGGTTCGAGACGCAAGGTTGCAAACCTTGGAGACGGAATTTGAATCTTTAAAGATGAAAGTCAACGAATCAATCGATGACTTTGCGGCTAGGTTGGGCAAAATTGTAACAGAAGTCAATAGCTTGGGAACAGTTTATGAAGACAAGAAACTTGTTAAGAAGCTACTTGCATCCGCTCGGATAGGTATGTTGCAATTGTTGCCTCAATAGAACAATTTGCTGACTTGAATACTATGTCCTTTCAAGAAGCAATTGGAAGGTTGAAAGCTTTTGAAGGAAGAATGAAGGGTGTTGACACCACTTCTGAAGATCAAGGCAAGTTGATGTTCGGAAGGGCTGAAAGATATGATAAGAAAGGTCGAGGAAGGAATTCCTCTGGTGGCAACGGTAAAGGTCAAAACTTTTCTTCTCAAAACAAATCTCGTGGTAGTGGTCAAGCTAATAACCACAACCGTAACAACTCCGGGAGCAATACGGAGCAAAAGAAGAACAAAAGTCGAGACCTTTCAAAGATTCAATGCTTCAGATGTGATGAATATGGTCACTTTGCTTCTAATTGTCCCGAACGCCGTGTACAAAAAGAAAAGCATGAAGCAAACCTTTTGAAAACGGAGGATGATGATGACCGACACTTTTATGATGAAAAGCGTTCAAGAAGTAGTTTTCTTGAATGAAGAAAAGATTATCCCAAACCAATTGAATACTAAGCCAAACGAGGAAGACACATGGTATTTGGATAATGGAGCAAGTAATCACATGACGGGGATCCGAGAATACTTTTCGAGTTGAATGAGAATATCTCCGGCAGAGTGAAGTTTGGTGATAACTCCTACATCGAGATAAAATGGAAGGGTTCGATAATCATTGAAGGGAAAACGGGTGAGCAACGGTTAATCACTGGAGTCTATTACCTACCCGAGCTAAAAAGCAACATAATTAGTCTTGGGCAAGCTACCGAAGGCGGATGTGACATTCGTATGAAAGGTAATCTTCTTACTATGCGTGATTCAGATGGCAAGCTTCTGATGAAGGTTCCTAGAACAAGTAATAGACTTTACAAGATTAAGCTCCAAGTTGGAAGTCCGGTGTGTCTCAAAGCAAAGATGGAAGATGATGCTTGGTTATGGCATGCTAGGATGGGTCACATTAATTTCGAGACGATGGAATTAATGGCAAGGAAGGGCATGGTTGAAAAGTTGCCAATAATTCATCAAGAGAACAAGTTGTGTGAATCTTGTTTGGTAGGAAAACAAACCAAGAAGTCGTTTCCTAAAGCAAATAAATTTAAGGCAACACATTCTCTTCAACTTATACATGCCGACCTATGTGGACCAATTTCTCCACCATCCATAGCACGAAACAGGTACATATTTGTTCTTATTGATGACTTCTCACGGTTTATGTGGACTTTTACCTTGAAGGAAAAAGGTGAGGCATTTGAATACTTCAAAAAGTTCAAAGCTTTAGTTGAGAAGAAGTCAGGAAGCAAGATTATAACCCTAAGGACCGATAGAGGAGGTGAGTTCACTTCAAAAGAATTTACCAACTTTGGTGAAAACGAGGGTATAACAAGACATCTAACCGCGCTCCTACACACCGCAACAAAATGGAGTCGTGGAAAGGCTAAACCGTACTCTTATGGGAATGACTAGAAGCATCTTGAAAGCACGAGACGTACCAAACTACATGTGGGTTGAAGGAGTTAGACACGCTACATTCTTGATTAATAGAGTTTCAACTCGAGCTCTAGTTAATCAAACTCCATACGAGGCTTTCAAAGAAAAAAAAGCCTAACTTGAGGGTTTATGCGTATTTGGATGTGTGTGGCTTATGCAACGGGTACAATGCCATATTTACATAAGTTAGACGACAGGTCAACACGACTCATTTACATCTAAACGAGCCAGTACAAAAGGTTTTCGACTGTTCAATCCAAAACTAAAGAAGATAGTGGTATGTCATGATGCGGAGTTTAATGAGGAACTTGGCTGGAAGTATGTTGCTGGAAGCGACACACACGAGCTAAACCGTGTATGTTTGTCATAGAATGGCACGGTTCTATTGATACGGGTTGTGGATTTGTTAACCCGGTATGACGATGAAGTTGAGGTGAAGATCAAGAGGTGAAAATCATCATCATGTTGATGAAAATCAACCGGTCAATACCGAACAAGAAGATCAAATCGAGGCTGGTAATGACCCTAATCCCTGTGAAACTCAACCAATTATGAGGCGTTCTTCGAGGGTTTCAACTAAGCCAACTAGATTTAATGACTTTATTATTGGGTCTAGTTCAAGAACCTCAGTTGCTAATGAAGATCAAAATCTACTTTTGATTGAAGATGATGAACCAAGAACGTTCCAAGAAGCAAAAGTCTCAAGCAAGTGGATGGTTGCTATGAAGCAAGAGATTGAGTCTATCGAGAAGAATGATTCATGGGAATTAGTTGAAGCTCCGGTTAATGTTAATCCAATTGGATTAAAGTGGATGTTCAAAATTAAGAGAAATCCGGATGGTTCAATTAATAAGTTTAAAGCTCGGGTAGTAGCAAAGGGTTATGCTCAAAAGGAAGGAATTGACTATGATGAGGTATTTGCCAGCTTGCAGTACAGGATTGAAACGGTGCGTTATTGATCTCATTGGCCGCAAGAAGCATGGGAGCTACATCATCCGATGTAAAGTCAGCTTTTTTACATGGAGAACTAAAAGAGCAAGTGTTTGTTACACAACCGTAGGGGTTCGTGAAGAAAGGAGAAGAAAGGAAGATCTACAAGTTGAAAAAGCGCTTATGGACTTAAACAAGCACCAAGGGCGTGGAATACAAAACTTGATAAAGAACTCAAGCAAATGTCTTTCAAAAGATGCCAACACGAACAAGCGGTGTATGTGAAGAAGACAAACAAGTCAATCTTGATTATTGCAGTCTATGTAGATGATCTCTTAGTAACCGGTTCGAAACTTGGCGAAATTGGTGAATTTAAGAGACAAATGCAAGAAAGGTTCGATATGAGTGACTTGGGAAAGTTAAGCTATTATCTTGGCATTGAAGTAAAGCAAGAGGATTCGAGTATCTCAATAAGTCAAGAAAGCTATGCAAAGAAGATCTTGAAAGATGCTAGGATGCATGAAGTTTAATCCTACTCAATGTCCATTAGAACCTGGAATGAAGTTAAGCATGGACAAGGAAGGAAAACCAGTTGATGCAACTCTGTTTAGACGACGAGTTGGTTGTCTAAGGTATTTACTACACACTCGACCTGATTTATCTTATTCAGTTGGTTTGGTTAGTCGTTATATGCAAGAACCAAAAGAATCACATATGGCAGCTGTGAAACAAATACTAAGGTATATCCAAGGTAGTTTGAATTTTGGAGTGCGATATAACCAAGAGAAAACCAAGGAGTTAGTGGGGTTTAGTGATAGTAGTTTTGCTACGGACCAAGATGATGGTCGGCACAACGGGCACGTATTTTATCTAGGGAAATCACCTATCACTTGGTGCTCACAAAAGCAAAACATGGTGGCTCTATCGCCTTGTGAAGCCGAAGTTCATGGGCAACCTCACCTCGCGGTCAAGGGATATGGTTACGTGGATTGTTGAGTGAAATAACCGGATTGGAAGAAAGAGTGGTGGTCTTATTTGTTGACAACAAATCGGCTATTGCACTTATGAAAATCCAGTCTTTCACGGGAGAAGCAAGCATATAAACACACGTTATCATTTTATCCGAGAATGTGTTGAAAGAGGCCAAGTACAAGTTGAGTTTGTAGGAGGTGATTTGCAACGCTGATATTCGACAAAAGCTCTCGCAAGGATTAAGTTCAAGGAAATGCAAGAGTTACTCGGAGTTGAAGATCTCCCTATCTCGAGTCAGAAATTAGGGGGTGATTGTTGGTCTAATGTTCTACTCGAGCTAATGAGTAGTTCAAAAGTCACGAGCTTAATGTGCAGTCCAAAGATCTGAGCTTATGGATAACAACACGGCCACAACTCTAGTTTAATTATGTTTCTTATTTTAGCTATTTAGATAAGGACTTATTTAATTACTTGGAGTTGTATTAGGATTATGAGAGCACATTCTAAGTCCTATATAAGCAACCCAACGAGCATAGTTTGGGTACACCATTCAATATCGGTTTTGTAAGCTTTGTACTTTTCTGATTAATACTAGCGAGCGTATTCTAGTATCCAGTTATTGTTTTTTGTGTTTCTGCTTGTGAACTTCGATTCAGATTTGGGTCTTGAAGCTTATTTGGCTATAGGTTGTAGTCATTGAGGTTGTGACTAGTAAAATTTTAAGTCGTTTAGCGTTGTATGTCATGCACCTCTTGTTTTGTTGGTGGTTATCCGATGAACTTGCGTAAATATTTGAATTGGTGTAGTGCTTGTCGAGTGGTATGCACTACCGCTTCTTATGCGCATAATCACTTCCTATGTGCATTCTGTCACTCATTTTATTTACTTTGCAACATATTAATGCCTGATGGGATCATAAAAGAGTTTTTAAATGTATTATTTGATATTCATCGTTTATATGGTAGACAGAGATACACACAAGTGTTTATGTGTCGATCTAACCTACTTTGACGTGTGCTGAAAAAACCAACCCATTTTGACCCAAAGAAGAAAGGTGGAAACATAAGAAAATAGTCTGGTTCATGGATATTTGGATACCAAATGTACCATCAAAAATCAAGTTTCGCACAATGTCATACAACTTCAGGATTTTGAATGTTCTATACAAAAATGAATCTAGCATCTAGGGTCCGAAATACCCCACTAATGTATAGCACTAAAACACATAATTTGTTGAGCAAAGACCCGAAATTGAGCTACTTCATTTCCCTTCATGACGTATGATCTAGGTTGTGATTCACTGGTTCTTTTATGAAAGACAAAACAACGGAAATCAGTTCATCTTGATGCTTTGAGAATCCATGGTTGGCTCCTTTAACAACATGTAACTTGTGGTTCGGTATGATCTTTGCAAACTCTGATGCCTCTTTGACTCGGACAATTGTATCATCAGACCCGTGTACTGTCAACACACTGCATAACAAACATAGCTTTTGTAATCATATAGAATAGAAATATCCTGCCATCATCGCATGCATAAAGGGATACATGACGTCTTGAAATAACAACAAATGAGTCGGATGAAAAAGTAGAGTTCACATTTGACTTTTTAGGGTCACACATTTGACTGAAGTAATTTTATATCTTACCTGCAGTCTTTGTCAATTTGCAGGCAAGCTTCATGCATATTTGTATTCAAACGCTCCATCAAACTATCCTCAGTCACACGATATAAGAACTCGCCTGCACATCGAGCATATAATCATCAGATTTTTGCATTTTAAGGCACTGGGAATAAGGGTTTCAGAAAATGATCAGCAAGAATACCTGTTTTGCCTTTAACATCTATAAAACCATCTTCCTTCACTTTCTGCAGAAACCCTTTTCCCAAACGCTCTTGCACACCCCCCTCTGTCTTGTACCGTCCGGACACGTTGATGACACGGGGCACATCATGATACTTAGACGCGTATAAGAGCACCACATTCCCACCTGCATGTAAATAAGATAAAGGAACCATACCACGTTACTACATAATCTTAAGAAACAAAAGTGAGCCGCTGATGTATAGAATCATATGATAGAATACCTTTACTATGTCCGAGGATTGCACTTGTTACACAGTTAGCTTCACGAAAGTGTTGGATTACTGAATGTAAGTCATCAGCCTCTCTAAAATAATTACCGTACAGAAATGTGCCTTCACTTTCCCTAAACAGAAATATATGCCAAATGACAGATTTAATTCCTCATTAATTTTTGAATTTAGATCACAATCACCCCGTTAATATTCAGTACACAAACTTACCCGTTTCCAGCAAAATCAAAACGAAATGCAGTGATTCCTTCCTTTTGTAACGCATTTGCAAGGTTCACCATGGTATTGGTTTCCTACATGCATACAAAATCAACAGAACAGTTATCAAGATTTACAAGCGACAACAATTTGTAGAAATATGGAATGGACCTTGATGCAACAATTCATTAACGAGAGGTCAAAGCGCAAACATTCAAGATCATTAAACAATTTATAAACGTATTTCTAGTAATTGATCTCTCGGTAACAAGTTTGGAGGGATAATTCCAGAGTCCATTACAGACCTCAGCGGTCTTCAATTGCTCAACCTTTCCAAACATGAGCTTTCTGGTGCTATCCCACCAACTATGGAAAGCCTGACACAACTAGAGTCGCTGGATCTTTCTAGTGACAAGCTCTCTGGAAAAATGCCTCAAGAGTTGGTGAAACTGAACTTTCTCGCAGTTTTAAATGTCTCTTACAACAGCCTCACTGGACCCACACCACATGATAGACAATTCGATACCTTCCTGAACAATTCTTATATAGGAAATTCAGCATTGTGTGGAGACCCTTTGTCTAAGAAATGTGGAAACTCAGAAGTATCAAAGGCACCGGTAGTTTCATTAGACCAAGACACAGAGTCTGAATTCCCAAGCGGAGTTGATTGGGTTGTTAATACTCAGTGGACTTGGTAGCGGGCTAGTGATTGAAGGTGATCAGAAGGTGATAATGTATATAATTATATATGTGATAATTTCATGCTAATGTAGCATAATATGTATAGCATTTACCTACTTATGCACCCGTTTTACCTATAATAAGTTTGTTTGCCTACTGCAACTCTGCGCGAATTGGGCCCTGGTGCACTTATTGCTGATTTGGTTATCGACATATTGAAGTTGACTATTGGCAACATCATAACTGCAACAAAATAGGTTTGCAGCAGATAGTATTGCGACGTGCCTTAGCTATTTGAAGTTGTGACAATCAGATAAAAGTTGCTTTGAGACAAATGTTGATAACAGGAGTGTTCAGGATTGCTTATAGAAACTCCTTATCGCTTTTTGAGATAAGCTAAACACTTTCATGTTGCTGAGGGGGTGTTTGGTTTAGCTTATTTTAAAGAGCTTATGCTAATCAGCTTATCAGTTTACGAGCTGTTTGGATACTCATAAGCTGTTTGGACACTCAAATGTTGTTACGCTGAAGCAGCTCACCCAAACACCCTCTTATTCAACACGCTTATTTCACTCACAAATATAACCATATAAGCACTTATGATAAGAAACCCCATACACCCTCCAAACTACTTATCTGCGGCCTTAAAACGCTATAATTCAGTTTCAATAAGCAGTCTCGAACACCCTCATCTCATAAGTCAATACCCTTAGTCAAATAATCAATATCATTCTCACTAGCACTCGAAACTAATTCAAACTATACTAACTACTTACGGGTGGCCTAGTGGCAAAAGTGTCGAGACCATCATCACTATAATGCGGGAGGTCTCAAATTCAATTTCTGCTAGGTGCAAACAACCCTAAAGTGGGCACGCTAACCTCCTGAAAAGGGAGGACTTTACTCGGGTTAAGTCTATGTGGCGGTCCATGGATTAGTCGGCCAAAAGGTCAAAAACCATAAGCGATAATAAGGGGTGTTTATTTCGGTTTACATAGCGGGCTTATGGCTTATGTGGTTTTCGGCTTATGTCTCGTAATCATAAGCCTACTTTTTGTGGCTTATTTGGAAACATTATGCTTATTATGATATGATAAGCTTATATAAGCCGAAAAGTTTCAAAATAAGCCAAAAAAAGTTAGCTTATGAAACATAAGCCGAAAACCAAAGACTGTATAAGCCGAAACAAACACCCCCTAAGATAATATCACTTTCTAAACGCAATAAAACCCGTGGATTAGTCGGCCAAAAAGATATACCTTTGTTGACTGAAAACCATGACACAAAACAACAAGCTCATTAGAAGCAGCCTCATGCAAAACACCCACAAGCTTCTCACCATGCTTATTCACCACAACTATTTTCTTCCCTGAAAAAAGATAATAAAAATCCAATCTTTTTATCATATAAAAACCAAATCTTTTTTTTTTTTTTTCAGTAAGTACTAAAGATGACCAGAAACTGAACCTGGGCTTTGCTCAAAATGGGTCAAAAGTGCTTTTTCAGCAGCAGTTCCTGTAGAAGCCATTTGGGTTGTTGCTCTTCTTTTTTTTTTTGCTACAGTAAAAGTCGATAAAAAAGTGAAAACAGTAAAAAAGTGTGTTGATTAATGACTAAAAGAGATTATATAGAAGCATTAGAGATAATCTTGGTGAATGGTAATACTAATGCTATAAGGATTATAGATTTTGTGGGGGTAAATCGATACTATGAGCACAGTTATAATTGTAAGTTTATATGTTTATAAATAAATCAAACCATCAAAGTATAATTTAATCAAGGGGCAATTGCATATATACTCACTAAAACTTGTATATTTGCATATATATCCAAATCATGCTTAAATTGCATTGTACATCATGCATTAAAAACTTGCATTATAAGGAAATATGTAAGTTTTTAAGTTTTAATGGGTATATATGCAATTCCCTCTTTAATCAAAATTAAATCGTAGGAGTAATTTAATATATATTTAATTTAAGAGTTTTGTTAACTACAATCTTTAGTGTTATGATAAGTCTTATTATATGTATAAAATAGTATTTAATAAATTCATTATTTTTATATTTATACATATTTAATGAATATAATTATGAAATGTGTTATTATACATGAAATATTTGATGTTAATTAATTATTTATTTTTCAATTAAAGTAATCTTAAAAACAACTTCAAAGGTTGTGGTTAACAAAATCCTTTAATTTAAACATTAAAAAAATCAAATAAAAAGACAAGAAAAATAATTTACATGTTTCATACATGAACCTTAATTTAGATTTAAAGATCTGATAAGTACATTTGAAAAAGTGATAGATAAAAAATGATGAGAAAATTGTATTATACTTTTCATGAAATAAATACAGTAGGTGTCACTTTAGGGGCGTGTTTGGTGCAACAAATTATGAAAGATTATACGAGCTTAATATTATTCTGCTAAAAGATATGTCACATTAGAAAAATAATCTCTGTCTGAATGACAAAGATTGTGAAAAAATAAGTTGCATAAACTAGCTTTTAAAAACATGTTGGAGTTATATTTCACAAAATTACAAATTTGCCTTTTGAAATTACCCACGCATCCTACATGATTTCATAACCCTAATATTTGTATATTCAATTATGTCATTTTACACTTTTAATCTACAATTACAACTAATTCGCCAAACACGACTAAAAAAAAGCTACAATTTTGATCATTTTAAACAATAGCAAACAACAATATCACCAACATCAATACCTACATCAACACCAACAATATCAACATATTATCTTTTTTTTGCCAAACATATCCTAAATTTCCTTTGAAAGCATATATATCAAAACTCAAAAGACAAATATCTAGTAAGAGTGTAAAAGAACTTGTTATAAACTTTCTTGTTTTATATTTTGAAAAAAGAAAGACCAGTAATGACATAAACACGACACACAGTTAAATATGTTTGGTTTGAAAATTAACAAGTTTGGGTAAAAAACAATCTAACATGTTTAATAAACGCGTCATGTTTGAGTTCAGTAAGTATTAACAGTTTGAATCATTTAAGTATATAAATATACAAAAAGTAAAATATACATCTTGGATTTTATGTTAGATAATTATCTTTATGTTGATTTAATCAAAATTTTAAAATCATTATATATCATTTTTTTAATTAAACTACTTAAATCGAGAGAGGAGATAATTTGCTAAAGTAAAATCTGCAGATGAGGGCGTCGGTACAATATAATCAACACAAATCAATAAATATGCAACCTCAGAACCATACCGATATATGAACAAGGATGACTCACAACGACTCGACGAGAAACCAATCCTGTGAGCATAACCTACAAAACTTTAAAACCAAGCACAAGGGGCTTGTTTCATATCAATATAAAAACCGTGTGGTAAATAACCTTTAAAATTTTTGACATATTGCAAATCATCATACAATTAAGTCATGTTCAACATTATATTTTTGTGAAGCTACCACGTCCATTAATGGATAAAACAAAATCTTTCGAGTAAAATTCTAAAAACACTTTTTTTTTAATAAAGAGATTAGTGTAAAACGGGCCAAAGGTTAATTCTTGGTCGGTTCAAGTGGAACGGGCCAGCTGGACGGGTTTCGGATTTGATGTGGTTCGGTTCAGACCAAAGTGTGGACCTTGCTTGAGATGGTGGACTAAACCAAAAGGTTCATTTGATGCGTCTAATTCCGATTTTGGGTTATTCTTCTTTGGTTAAAAATTTAAGCCATATTTCATTAGAGCAATGATACGGAGACCTAATATGTAAGCTTAAATTCATGCCGAACTAATTCATTATTTGACACATCATATGCATATTTTCTCATTCTTAATCTCCACTTTTGATTTTGACACATGTTGTGATCTTGTTGTTAGACATATCTTTTCCATTTCATTATTAACTTTGTGAAAAATACAAATAAAAAACAAAAATAATTAGAGCATTGGGTGTGGTAGGTTAGCCATGACTCTTCATCACCGCCACTTCAGCGCCACATCAGCATAACAAACCTCCACAACTAACCACAACAAACCCCCTCCCTCATAACAAACTCCAACCTCTTCATTTGGGACCCACCACTAAATAAAACATTACATATTTAAAAAATAAAAAAAAAAAAAAAAAAAAATACCTGGCAAAAGTACACAATATACCCTCGTCGTGGCCATAAAGAGGGTTGTGATGAAGAGGGACAAAAAGGGGGGCGGTGTGGTAAAGAGGCAAACACAAGGTGCCATGTCACCTCCACGGCGAGCCACAACAAGCCACACCCAATTACTAACATTGTGAAAAAAGTGAACTTTTTATGATAAAATGTTTTAAAAAGTCTACTACTGTATTATAATATATACTAACCACCAAAATATAACGGGGGCAACAGTAAATTTTTAAGGGGTCCGTTTTCCCCTAATCCGGCATTCTATTGGTGGGTTTTTAATGACTTATTCAACATTAAGGACAAACAGTGAGTTTGTGGATATCGTGGCGCATTTGTATTTGTTGGATTGTGGTGTGGGATAAACTGTTCATTTTCCGTTCCCTGTAATCAGCCCGTAATAGAAAAAAAATAAAAATCTGCCATGTTTAAACCACAAAATCTGTGTACGACATGATCATGGGTTAACAAGTGTACTCCGTTCCCCTTTTTTGTTAGTGGGATCAGATATTTCCCCCCCAAACTTCTCAAAGCTTCCAGCACACACACACACTCTCTCTCTTATCAAGAGTTCCAGAGAAATCTAGGTAACAAAACCATAAACACAAAATCAAAATATAAAATCCAAACACTGAATCAAGAGAAGCCTTCAAGATTGATTCAATTGGTTGAATATGATTTGCAACGTCTATCACAGGAATGGAATCACAAATAGCAACATAAAGATTTTGCGGTCGATCTATAGGCGGAAATATGTAGCTATCAGGTACAAGCTCAACATCGAACCACCTTGAACCCTTATCCTTCTTGATCTCCATACACCCGTAATAAGAGGTTGTATAAATTTTGATTGTTCCCAGTTAACTATAAATTGCAACTATAATTGTATAAATTCAGCATAAGAAATCGTAAAGTCAAACTTTCATTTGATGTGTAAATGGTATATCCATCTTATTCATTATTGGAATCTTATAAATGATGTCAATAAAAGTGATGTCAATAAGATTGGTTTGATTCAACAAACACAACCAATAATTAGTAAGATTGATATACCATATACATCAAATGAAAAGTTTGATTTTTACGTGTTTGTATCAACATAAATTTTAGCTTTGCTGCTTTGGGGACAATTTATAGTGTTTGGGATAAGTTTGTGTTTGTTTGAGATGTTTTTTCCCTCAAATCGGAATCGAGGTGTTTTGTTGGTCTTGAATTGCTATGTAATATTTCATTATAGCATGTGATGATGCTAGGATGATGAAGCATTTGAGAAGCATAAGTTATAGGTTCTCTTTGATAATGGGTGCAATATTTGGTTTGTTGTACGATTTTTTTTTACCTGAGATAAGTTATAGGTTCTCTTTATATATATCAATTGTAGGATATATATGTATTTTTTAATCTGAAGATTGTGCCTCTTTACATTTCAGCCTCTTTATATATATCATACATATCACTTAAGTTGTTTCATTTCCCTCATGTTGGCGTCTCACTTTTTATTAGCTTTATGCATTTCTTTGTTGCAATTACATGTTATCCATAAAAAAAAGATGCTTATAGTGCATTTCTTTGTTGGAATTCAGGTCATCCATGGAAGTTGGCAACGTACTGTCATGGTATTTAAGCTCGAATCAAGATTTCATAAGTCACTTCTTCTGTCATGGTATTCGAGGCTATGAATTTTGCAGACTGCCACGGAAGTTGGGCATGGTACATGCTAATGCAAACTATATTAGACACCATGCTTGGTTTGCGACTGTAGTTCAATTATGTTTTTTTTAAAGAACAAGAATGAAAAAAAAAATGTGTGCACAATGTGTCATTGTGCTTCATTTGCAACAACTGTTGCAATTTTGAAATGAAATTCCTATTTTTGTGGTTAAGGAGGTCCGTTTCGCGTATTATCTTTTAAATTAAAAACCAGGGACTCATTAATATATTTTGGGCTCAGGAAATGGCATTGTTATAGATGCAACGGATAACGCTCCCAATGGATATTTGATTAGCAATTGTTATGTTTTACCAAGAAAGGTATGGTTCTAAACTTTGGCATACATTAAAAATTACATATGCAATGTCATACATTAAAATAGTTGTAAAATTTTTGACCCGCGTACTTAGAATTTTGTCAATTCAGGTTATGTTCTATCTGTAACGGGTCAAACAGGTAAATATGAAAGTAGAAGAAAATAGAATGGTTCACAGATGATTGAATTTATTCTGAAGACAAAAACTTTGAATTCAGGTTATGTTCTATCTTTAACAGGTCAAACGGGTAAATATGGCATAATTAGGTGACAGTAGGATTAAAAGGTTAGATACTCTTTAATACATGGCCTCAGGTTGTTACCTAGATAAGTATCTTGAAAGTTAATAGTTTTGCTTTTGCCGCTGCAGACTATTCTTCCTAAATACAATGATTCCAAGCAGCCGAGCAAGAGTTATCGCTCATGGGCATCAGACAGGTACTATCTTTCTTTACTTTATAGTAAATTAAATCAAGCCTTTCCCTTACAAAAAGCACTGTGATTCACGTTAATTGGTTTCGTTAATTGTATACGCAAGAAAGATTAATTTTCCTAAAATGTAAAGATGTTGTCTGATTCACGCGTTACTAATGAGCTTCGCACCATCTGGAACTCATATTGGCCTCAGGTTCATTAGCTTTACTTTAGCTTTCCTCCCTTTGTCCATTTTTAAAGAGATAAAGGTTCACTCTTATGGTCGTGACTTGAATACAATCAAACTTTTTTCTTGATATAATGCGTGATTAATATAGTAGCAGGTCAACATTTTTTTGCATTAAGCTCAACCGTCAGATTGTGCCA
Organism: Chrysanthemum makinoi; assembly: GCA_910596185.1. NCBI lineage: Eukaryota > Viridiplantae > Streptophyta > Magnoliopsida > Asterales > Asteraceae > Chrysanthemum > Chrysanthemum makinoi. The sequence continues at coordinate 347,535,236 of OU343221.1, read as the reverse complement.
TTAGTAAGATGAAAAGGGCTTAAAATGGGGTGTTTGGTTAGAGACTGCTTACCTGCTTATTTCATATTACTCTTTATTAATTTTGTCAGACTTTACACCTGAGTTATCGTAAGTACATAAAAGTTTAGACTAACATATATATTTTTGATTCTTA
>OU343221.1:347505812-347534982 GCA_910596185.1 Chrysanthemum makinoi | reverse complement strand
ATGGCTTATATAAGCTTATTATGATACGATAAGCTTATATAAGCCGAAAAGTTTCAAAATAAGCCACAAAAAGTTAGCTTATGAAACATAACCCGAAAAGGCGACTATATAAGCCGAAACAAACACCCCCTAAGATAATATCACTTTCTAAACGCAATAAAACCCGTGGATAAGTCGGCCAAAAAGTACCTTTGTTGACTGAAAACCATGACACAAAACAACAAGCTCATTAGAAGCAGCCTCATGCAAAACACCCACAAGCTTCTCACCATGCTTATTCACCACAACTATTTTCTTCCCTGAAAAAGATAATAAAAATCAAATCTTTATCATATAAAACAAAATCTTTTTTTGGGTAGGTACTAAAGATCACAAGAAACTGAACCTGGGCTTTGCTCAGAAGAAGTTGATTTTACAGTAGCAGCCATTGTGGTTGTTCTTTTTTCTTTTTGCTACAGTAAAAGTCGATAAAAAAGTGAAAAACAGTAAAAAAGTGTATTGACTAAAAGAGATTATATAGAAGCATTAGAGATAATCTTGGTGGATAATACTAATGCTATAAGGATTATATAGAAGCACTAAACGAGATTATATATTGCTCTTTTATTGCCTTCCGGTTGCAAGCATGGGTGTAAAATAATCCGACCCGACTAAGCCTATTCGGGTCGGGTTATTTTGATCATAGATTGAATTTAGGTTTAAATAAGGCCGGGTATCGTGTTAAAACTGTTTGGCTAACTCAATTTCGGGTTGGTCCGATTTACCTGAATAAAAGTTTTTTTTTACTTTAATATATTTTGTAAATATATTCTTTTTATATATTATCTATATAAATCAGAACCAATTGACAACTTTATGACTATTTTACTCATATTACGGTTGACTCGAACCTGTCTAACCCGAGTTCAAATAAAGTCGAGTTCGCGTATGTTATTTTTAGCCTTGACATGACTTTGACCCGACCTTAATTGATCTGAATTCGACAAACCTGACCCGATTGACACCTCCTAATTGGCTAATTGTAAGTTTATAAATCAAAATTTAGTCAACGTTAAATCGTAAAAGTTAAGGGTAATTTAATATATATCCAAGAGTAAACTCCAAAAATACATCGTTTATTTCACAAAATTTGAGATATCTATATCCATTCATTAATAAACATTACATAAAATACATCTTTAGGGACGGACGATTCAATTTTTTTCCGTTATCTCTTACGTTGTTCTAACATTAGAGGTAGAGGTGGCAATTTAAGACCCAATGGTTAAATTTGGGTCTAGTTGGGTAAATTTTTTTAATGAGATGAGTCTAAATGGGTTTAGTTTATTTTAATAGATGAGTCTAACTGGGTATAGTTTATTTTAATTAATTAATGTTGATGGGTCTAGTTGGGTCTAATAATATACCCACATGGGTCTAGTTCAATATTTACATGGTTTAAGTTGATTGTTAACTAAAATTATAAAAATCACTCACAGTCTATTTTTATACGTTTTCTTACGTTTTACACGTTTTCGTCCGTTTTTTTACGTTTTTGTCCGTTTTCGTCTGTATTTTACGTTTTCGCCCCTTTTTCACGTTTCCTTATGTTTTTTACGATTTTGTCCGTTTTGCGTTTTTGTTCGTTTTCGTTTTTACGCTTTTTGGTCGGGTTTTTTACGTTTTTGCCCGTTTTACACGTTTTCGTCCGGTTTTTACGTTTTCGTCAGTTTTTACACGTTTTCGCCTGTTTTTTTACGTTTTTGTCCGTTTTACAAGTTTTCGTCCGGTTTTTTACGTTTTTGCCTTTTTTTTACATTTTCGCCCATTTTTTCACGTTTCCGTATGATTTTTTACGATTTTGTCCGTTTTTACACGTTTTGGTCTGTTTTTTTTACGTTTTCGTCCCTTTTTTCACAATTTTTACGTTTTTGCCGTTTTCAGGTTTTTACGTTTTTGTCCGTTTTACGTTTTCGTCCGGTTTTACCTTTTTCGTCAGTTTCTACACGTTTCGTCCGTTTTTTTTACGTTTTTGTCCGTTTTTACACGTTTTCGTCTGTTTTGTTACGTTTTAGCCCGTTTTTTCACGTTTCCGTCTGTTATTTTATGATTTTTTCCGTTTTTACACGTTTTGGTCTATTTTTTTACGTTTTCGTCCGTTTTTGACAATTTTTTACGTTTTTTGCGTTTCATCAGTTTTTACTTTTTGTTCCGTTTACCGCGTTTTCGTCAGTTTTACATGTTTTCGTCCGTTTGTTTTTTCACGTTTTGTTCGTTTTTTACGTTTTGCCCATTTTACGTTTTGAAACGTTTTTGTTACGTTTTTGCGTAAAAACCGACGGAAAACAAAAAAAGGCAAAACGTGTAAAACGAACAAAAACAAAAACAACAATAGCGTGCAAAACGTTAACAACCCAACGGAACGGTAAAGGCAAAACGTGTAAAACGAACAAAATCGTAAAACAACAAACGTGACAGTAAACAACGGCGTTAAAACGTAAAAACATGGCAACGCTGACGGCGTAAACGGGGCAACGTTATGCACTGAAAAAGCATGAAAAAACGTGCAACGTAAAAACGGACAAAAATACTGTGAAAAACGAACAAAACGTGCAAAAACGAAAACGGCGGCGTAAAACGGCAAAACGTGTGGCGAACGTAACAAAGCAGCGAAAACATGTAAAACGGACAAAACGTAAAAACGGACGCGTGTAAACGGACAAAAACGTAAAAACGAGGGAAAGCGGTTAAAAACGACGAAAAACGTAAAAAACCGGACGAAAACGTGTAAAACAAACAAAACGTAAAATAAATCCTGACGAAAAGGTGCAAAAACGGATAAAAACGTAAAAAAAAAAACGGACGAAACCAGACGAAAACGTGTAAAAACGGACAAAAACGTAAACAAGCGGACGGAAACGTGTAAAAACGGGCGAAAACGTTAAAAAACTGACGAAAACGTAAAAAAATTGATATTGAATACTTTTTGTCTTTGTTTACAGTAATTAATTATTATGTTCCATGATGAAACAAAAAAAAAAACTAGCAAAACCAAAAAACCCGACCCGACGACTCTTTACCCATTTATATAAATACCATCCCCATCTAATTAATCCCAAGTGACCCAGACCATACCCATATAGACCCATACCCATCTAAGACCCAAGACCCAACCCAACCATTTTGCCACCTCTAATTAGAGGTATGTTTGTCTTTTTGTTTGTAAAAATGTGTCTTTTTGTTTGTAAAAGTGATGTAAAAGAATGTATTTTGCACTTTACTTTTATAAATTAAAAAACTTTGAAAAAAAAATACAAACTTATTTATTTTATTTATTTTCATAAAAAAACAGTAATCACATTAAGGGTGTTAGTCGGATTCGAGTCAATTCCGATCGTGTCAAAGTCGAATTGAGGCTTAATAAACCATTCTTGAACTCGACACCCGACCATATTTAAAATTTCGGCTTAGTCGGGTTTTGGGTCCAGTCAGGTCTATTCAAGTTCAGGTCAAGCCAAATATAAGAATGAGTAAAAAAATGCCCAGTTCATTAAATACATATAAAATTCATAATAATTATTAAAATAAATTAAAAAAAAAAAAAAAAATCCTTATTCAGGTCAATCGAATCAACGTGAACACGAGTTAGCCAAATATTTTAAACTGATATCCGACCCTATTTAGTATTCGAGTTATTCAAGTTACTCAAGTTGACCGAATAATCCGATTAAAAGTAGGGGTGCGCATCGGTCCCGGACCGGACCGGACCGCCAAGACCGAGGACCGAATTAGCCAAAAAGCCTAGACCGAGGACCGAACCGAATGTGGTCGGTCGGGTCCGGTCCAACAAAAAGGCCAAAATAGTCGGTTTATGATCCGGACTGGACCGGACCGACCGGACCAAGGACTGAATTAGCCCAAAAGCCTAGGCTGAGGACCGTCGATCCGGTCCGGTCCAGTCTGCCCTCGGTCGGTCCGTTCGGGTCATTTACTCACCTCAAAATAAAAGTATTAACTCCATTAACCTGACTCAGATTGGCTTATGCTGGTTCGGTTCGGTTCGGTTCGGTCCGGTCACATGTTACCCCTATTTTTTAACCTTAGGTCGGTGGGAATAAAACATTTTTCTTATACATACACGACCTATTTCTTCTACCTTATAATCCCCAAACAAAAACAAAAACACAAACCCTAATCACAAAATCAAAACAATGAAACCCACATCAAAACCAACCAAAAAACCCGAAACCCAATCCCTAAAAAAGCTCGAATATTTGTCCTTGGTATCCAAGGTCTGCACAGAGCTCGAATCCCATCTGGGTTTCACAGACAAAGTCTTGGCAGAGTTCATAACTGATCTGGGTCGAAAGTGTTTGACCCATGAGGAGTTTGATCAAAAGCTGAAACAAAACGGTGCTGATTTGCCTGATTATTTTGTTAGGACTCTTTTAACTATTATTCATGCTATTTTGCCCCCTAAGGTTAGGAAGAGTAGAGTAGGAGATAGCGATAGGGGCGCGTTGGGTATTGGGGATAGTAGGGATCATGTTAGGAGTTTGGAGAAGGAGATTGAGTTGGAGGCGTTGGAAAAAGCCCATTTGCGGGGCGAGGAGTTAGGAAACGGCGAAAATTTAGGTGCCCGTAGGGAGAACCGCGAAAATTTAGGTACCCGTAGGGAGAAACGCGAAAATTTAGGAAGTCATAGGGAAAATCGTGAAAATGGCGAAAATTGGGAGGATGGTGAGAATCGTAGGGAGCGTGATAGGGATAGGGATAGGTATGATAGGAAGCGTGATGATAGGGATAATGATAGATATGAGCGTAGGGAGCGTGATAGGGATAGGTATGATAAGAAACGAGATGATAAAGGTAGGGATAGGGGAGATAAATATGAGCGTAAACGAGATGATAGGGATGATGGTGATAGATATGAGCGGAAAGGTAGGGATAAGGATGAAGGTAAGGACCGTAGGGAGGGGGTGAATAGGAGAATGGATGAGTTGGAGTTGTATCAAGTGTATAGAGGGAGAGTGACGAGGATAATGGAGCACGGGTGCTTTGTGGAGATTTTGGATGTGAAAGGGAAGGAAGGGTTGGTTCATGTGTCGCAGATGGCGACGAGGAGAGTGGCGAACGCGAAAGATATGGTTAAGCGTGATCAAGAAGTTTTTGTGAAGGTGATATCGGTTAGTACCGGGAAGGTTTCTCTTTCGATGAGGGATGTGGATCAGAATACGGGCAAGGATTTGTTGCCGTTGAAGAAGAGTGGGGAGGATGGTGATGGGGACGGTGGTGGTGGTCGGGTGAATGTTGGGTCGGGTGTGGATGGTGGTAGTAATAAGTCGAGGATTGGGTTGTCGGGGATTAAGCTTACTGATGAGGATGTTGGTGTTTCGTCTAGACGGCCGTTGAAGAAGATGAGTTCGCCCGAGAGGTGGGAGGCGAATCAGTTGATAGCGTCGGGGGTTTTGAGTGTCAAGGATTATCCGATGTATGATGAGGAAACGAATGACGGGATGGTTTATCAGGAAGAAGGCGGTGACGAGGAGCTTGAGGTGGAATTAAACGAAGACGAACCCGCGTTTTTGAAAGGACAGAGTCATTACTCGATGGATATGTCGCCTGTTAAGATTTTCAAAAACCCCGAAGGCTCGTTGAGCCGTGCAGCGGCTTTGCAGTCTGCTTTGATTAAGGAACGGCGAGAGGTGAGGGACCAGCAGCAGAGAACTATGCTTGATTCCATCCCCAAGGATCTTAATCGTCCTTGGGAAGACCCGATGCCAGAAAACGGCGAGCGGCATTTAGCACAGGAGTTGAGAGGAGTTGGGTTGTCAGCATACGATATGCCCGAATGGAAAAAGGATTCGTTTAGTAAAGCGTTGACTTTTGGTCAAAGGTCGAAGCTGTCGTTACAAGAACAGAGACAAAGCTTGCCGATATATAAACTGAAGAAGGAATTGGTTCAAGCTGTGAACGATAACCAGGTGTTGGTTGTTATCGGTGAGACGGGGTCTGGTAAGACAACTCAGGTGACTCAGTATTTAGCAGAAGCTGGTTACACCACTCGGGGTAAGATTGGTTGTACTCAACCTCGTCGTGTGGCTGCAATGTCGGTAGCTAAGAGGGTTGCCGAGGAGTTCGGTTGCAGACTAGGTGAGGAAGTTGGTTACTCGATTCGATTTGAGGATTGTACGGGTCCTGAAACTGTAATTAAGTACATGACTGATGGTATGCTTTTAAGAGAAATTCTGGTTGACGAGAATCTATCTCAGTATTCTGTTATTATGCTTGACGAAGCTCACGAGAGAACAATGAGTACTGATGTTCTTTTCGGGTTATTAAAAGGCTTAATAAAACGAAGACCCGACCTTCGTTTGATTGTCACTTCCGCTACATTAGACGCTGAGAAATTTTCAGGGTATTTCTTTAGTTGTAATATTTTCACAATTCCCGGAAGAACGTTTCCTGTTGAAATACTTTACACTAAACAGCCGGAAAGTGATTATGTCGATGCAGCTTTGATTACTGTTATGCAGATTCACTTGACAGAACCCGAAGGTGATATACTTATGTTTTTGACCGGTCAAGAGGAAATCGATCATGCTTGTCAGTGTTTGTTTGAGCGGATGAAAGGGTTAGGTAAAAACGTGCCTGAATTGATTATATTACCGGTTTATAGTGCACTACCTAGTGAAATGCAGTCGAGAATTTTTGAACCAGCCCCACCAGGGAAGAGGAAGGTGGTTGTTGCCACTAATATTGCCGAAGCGTCTTTGACCATTGACGGGATTTTCTATGTCATCGACCCTGGTTTCGCCAAGCAAAACGTGTATAACCCGAAGCAAGGTCTTGATTCACTTGTTATCACACCTATATCTCAGGCATCAGCCAAGCAACGGGCGGGTCGTGCAGGTCGTACTGGGCCGGGAAAATGTTATAGATTGTACACTGAAAACGCTTTCAACAATGAAATGTCACCAACCTCGATTCCTGAAATTCAGCGGATAAATCTCGCGTTGGTAACGCTGAACTTGAAAGCAATGGGGATAAACGATCTTTTAGCTTTTGATTTCATGGACCCACCGTCACCTCAAGCACTTATTGCCGCTCTTGAACAGCTTTACACTCTCGGAGCACTTGATGAAGAAGGTTTGTTAACGAAATTAGGTAGAAAAATGGCGGAATTTCCACTCGATCCGCCCTTGTCTAAGATGCTGTTAGCGAGCGTTGATTTGGGATGTAGTGATGAAATACTGACCATTATTGCTATGATCACGACGGGGAATATCTTCTACAGACCTCGGGAGAAACAAGCGCAAGCAGATCAGAAGAAGGCCAAGTTTTTTCAACCAGAAGGAGATCATTTAACTTTGCTTGCTGTTTATGAGGCTTGGAAAGCTAAGAATTTTTCGGGCCCATGGTGTTTCGAGAATTTTGTTCAGTCGAGATCGCTTAGAAGGGCGCAAGATGTCAGGAAGCAGCTTCTATCTATCATGGACAAGTATGGTCTCTTTGCTTTGTTTAAATGATTAAATCACAAATACTTCATATTTGTTTTCTGTTGTAAATGTGCTTAATGCCCTAATTAGTTATCGTTAGTTTAATATAGTGGTGTATTCTTTGATCATTTGTGGTAAACGGGTTGATTGGTTAGGTTGGGAAGCGGGTTGAACAGGCCTATTGGTTTGAAAGTCTTTCAAAATGCTTAAAGGTTTCGGAATGCTTTTATCATAGTAGTCGTTTTTGAAACATCTAGTAATTGTACTTCTGTAGTTCAAGAATAGAAGAGACAAAACAAAATGTTTTGTTCCCACCCGACATGCTGTTTCTAAGTAACTGTTTTGACCTTCTGACGCCATTTTGCTATCCTTCTCGTGTTTTCTGAAATGTGATTATGCGAACTCCCCTTGTGTTCTGGCCCAGGTTGCTTTATTTGTTATAATTGAGTACCACAATTGTTTTCTGAGTCTATGTTTAAACCTGAATCTAATGATGTAAATCTGCTCAACTAGTTTTAATATGCCCTCTATGGGGATGTCTATTTCACCCATTTATGGTGAATCGGTTGATTTGGGTTGCATTTTTGGCGAACTTACCAAATGGGTAGCTGGTAATTAAGTGGTTAACATGGAGTCGAGCTGAATAGGCTAAAACAGTTTGAAAGTGACTCGAAAGTAATTAAAACACGTAGAATGTCACATTAGTAGTTGTAATTCAAGAAAAAGAAGTAAAGCTAAATGTACTGGGTTTGCTTGACCCCGATCTGAATTGTTTCTAGTTTACCCATTTTAACCTGTCACTCTACTGCCAGCTTGCTACTTGTTTTCTGAATTGTGATTATGTGAATTCCCTTTATTAAGATCAGTGACTTGCTCATGCTGCTCTGTGTCAAACGATACTAATGGTATAAATCTGCCCAACTAGTTTCAGGAAGTTCTCTGTAGATTTGTTTATATCTGAGTCAATTGATGTTCAACTAGTTTCAAATTTATCGTCATTGTAACATAGCTTTTTATCACATTTAAAACATGAATTATTTGAAACGAGAAGTATGAAACTTTTTTGTGACATTTACCTGTTAACCGACCCGTCAATTTGCCACTTTTTTGTTTTCTGTAGAAGTGATTATGTGATTAGGTGAATTCATCTTATTATGATCAATAGCATGTGTTTCTGGTTCGTGTTGCTGATTTGTTCGTTTTTCATTCAGGTACAAATTGGATATTGTGAGTGCTGGGAAGAACTTTACAAAGATACGGAAGGCAATAACTGCAGGATTTTTCTTTCACGCTGCACGTAAAGACCCACAAGAAGGATACAGAACTATAGTCGAGAACCAGCCGGTTTATGTACATCCAAGTAGCGCGCTTTTCCAAAGACAACCAGACTGGGTCATCTACCACGAGTTGGTTATGACAACAAAAGAATACATGCGTGAGGTTACTGTTGTAGATCCAAAATGGCTAGTCGAATTGGCACCAAGGTTTTTCAAGGTGTCAGATCCTACTAAGATGAGCAAGCGTAAAAGACAAGAAAGGATTGAGCCTCTTTATGATCGTTACAATGAACCCAATTCGTGGAGGCTCAGCAAACGACGGGCTTGATCAGTGGCTTGCAGTTGATTTTTTTTTTGTTTTGCTTGTAACAACTGATTTCTTATCTGGTTTCTTTTATGTACCCACCATGGAGATATGTACAAGCAACTTTGTAAAATACAGGTTTCTTTGCATCATTTTGAATGCGAAATTTACACTTATGACTTACATATGGCTGGCGCCAGTGCGGTTTTGCTCAAATTAGCCCGAGTCTTGAGCTTGGTCTGGCTTGAAAGGCCGAAACAGAGTCTGAGCTTGGGGTACAATTTCAGAATTTTTCGAGTTTACGCTGACTGAAAATAAGCTTTTCTAAATAGAATGTTTGGTATCGGTATCGGTTTCGGTATAAGATGGGTCCATCACCACTGATAGATTTATTCTTGAGCTTGGTGGACTTTAGATGAAAGGCGAAACAGGCTCAATATCTATATTTCATCAGAGTCTCATATAATGTGGGCCATCTTACTTAAAACCGAATCATTACCACTATCATTCCATCATTCCCATAAAAAGATATTAAACGCACCCTAGTTAAGCATGGTAACAACATATTATGTAAAAGTATAGATTATCAGTTTTATATTATAACTTTTTTTTTATACTTATTGCTATAAAAAAAGTTATGTTATTTATAAATTTTATATTATAAGATCTTTTTTGACATGATAACATGTTCAAGGGGACATTTTACCCGCGCTTTGCTGCGGGACGCGGGTTTCCGTTGCATAATTGTTTGGTAAAATATTAAAAAATAAAAGTTTAAGGATGATTTCTACAAAATCAGATATACTAAGCGGAGCAATTATGCAAATTTTCGGTACATGTTGATCTTAGTGATGGATTTCATAAAGATATAATTTTTGCAATGAAAGGTAATCTGAAGGAACGGTTTTATAAATTTATGTTACATGTTTGGTCTATGTTATATCGTTAGTCCTCGAGGACCTATGAAACAACAGCTGCTAAAAATCAGAGACTGTTTGTGTAAGTTTCCAAAAAAAGGCAAAAGAGCTCAGTTATACATTTGGTCCTTGAAAACTGATTTCTGTTACATTTTAGTCCCCAAGGACCTATTTTTTAATGATAGTTAAAACATATGGACTGTTTATGTAAAATTCAGAAAAGACAAAATTGACTGTTTGGTGAACTGAACAATTTTCTGAAAATTGTTTATATTTAAAATCAAATTAAATTAAAATGTGAGACTTGACAATAAAAATCTGACATGTATTCCACTAATTACCTCACCTCATTTAAACTGTCAGCTTTTTCATTTGTCAGGATCATGTAAAAGATGATTAGTAGAAATAAATATCATTTCTCATTAACTAAAATACACGAAGATGAGCCAACAACGATAAGCATGCAAATTTTAACTTTAGTTGACCAATACACCAAGATATATCAAAAAGTAATATAAAAAAATCAAAAAGTTATAAATTTGTATCAAATTTTCATTGTAATAAATATAGGGTTGCGTTAACAACCATCACATTCAAAACAATGACAATATAATACTTGTCACAACTTATCAAAGACATATACACCACAATATATAAATGCATAAACTTTCTTTTCTTTACCCAATGCGGGACTAAACACGTGCACCAAATTTTACAAAAGTAAACCATACAAAAACAGAAATTTGATATGACACTCAAATTTCAGAAATTTGACCTTTAGCGAGTATTAATAAAAGATGTTTGGAAATTTGTTTAGTTTAGTGTTAAACACTCAAACAAACAATATCTAGAGGTTTATTACATCATTTACATGAAAAGCTTGATAATTTGGCTCGAGCTGATAATATTTATACCAGGCTCGAACTCGAGATAAACGGCTAGAGCGTTTATAATTTAACGCATTTGTGATTAATAAAAATGTTAGTGGCTCGTTTATTAGCTCGAGTAAGTTTGGAAATTGCTTTGAGATAGACTTAAAGCTCATAGTATATGCATAACATATTGTTTTCTGAACTAATATATCGCAGATATTGTTTAGTTTAGTGTAAAATAGGTTCAACGAATTCCTTCATACACCAAAATCAAAAATAACAAAAAGTTAAATTTGTATCAAATTTCACAATACCTACAAACAAACAATATAATACTAGACAACTTATCTAGTTAGTTAGATATGAGATAGACTACATAGTATATGCATAAAATATTGTTTTCTGAACTAATATGCCGAGATACAAAAGTTTCTTTTTAGAAAGGTGTAAAAATGTAGGTTCAACGAATTTCAACTTCATAAATACACCAAAAATCAAAAATAACAAAAGTATATATTTGTATCATTTCCATTTTCTTATTATAGTGTTATGTTAGCAACCATCACATAAGCTGACAATATAATACTAGACAACTTATCTAAGCCATATACACCACAATATATAAATGATAAACTTTCTTTTCTTTTACCGATGTGGGATAAACACGTGCACCAAGTTTTACAAAAGTAAACCCATACAAAAATGAAATTTGATACGACACTCAAATTTCTGAAAAATAATGCTTTAACAATGGATTATAAAGGATGTTTGGATTTGTTTATAGTGCTAAACCCATGTTAAATCTTTCACAATATCTAGAGGTTTACTTTACGAATAATTAACTTTACGTCTAGACAGGGGTGTTAGCATCCGAGTCGTGTTGAGTTAAATGTTAATTAAGCGGGAGATATTTTCTCGGCTTGAGCTCGTATAATATATTATAACCAGCTTTGAACAATCGAGTCTAGCACTCAATACTCGTTTATAATTTAGCATTTGTTCAATTGCATAATTTTAACCTCAAGTTGCATTTGAGCTCGAGACCTATTGGATCGTTTAATCAAATTTAAGCTCGATTAAGTTTGTTTGCATAATTTAGTTATCAATAGACTTAAAGCTCATAGATATGTAACGTGACTTAAATTCAAAATTAACAACAACTCAATAAGTAGCCTTGTTTTCTTCTATGATTAAATGATGCAACAGCCAAGAGGTACAAAACCGTTTACCAAATATTAATACAAACAAAAGAAATTAACAAATTTAAACCAACATTGTTCAACAACTAACAGACAAATATTATGTAAAAGTGTAGATTATCAGTTTTATATTATAAAGTTTATATTATAAGATCTTTTTTGACATGATAACATGTTCAAGGGAACTTTTACCCGTCTCTGGCGAGGTGGGGTTTCGTTGCAAAGTTGTTTATAAAATATTTGTTTTCACAAAAATAAAAGTTTAAGGATGATTTTTGCGTTTAGTAAACTAAGCGGTACATTGTTTTAATGATGGATTCAAGTTATTTTGAATGAAAGGTGCAAGAAAAGGTTTTGTATTTATGACATGCTTCGTCTTTGAGCGTAGATATCTTAAAGCAAATATGTCATGTGTCAACAATAAATGGAGTAGGCATATAATTAATGCGTCCTCTCAAGTTATCATATTGTCAAGTTTTGATTTTGAACTTGGATTTAAATCAATGGTTAAGATTAAAAGTTTTTAATCTAACCATATATCAATAGTTATCAACCAACAAGATATGGGAGAGATCCTCACCCAAATTAGTTTAAAATAGACTTTTATTTTCCTTTCGAGAAAGCGGAAGAACTGTATACTTTTGGTCCTGAAATCTTGTAGTTACATTATTAGTTCTCAAGGACCTTTTTGTCAATAGTTAAAACTTATGGATTTCATCTAAATTTTCAGAAAAGACAAAATTGACTGTTTGGTGGAACTGAACAATTTCCTGGAAATTGTTTATATTTAAAATAAAATAAAATAAAGATGTGAGACGTGACAATAACTTCAAATTGTTTTCAGAACTAATATGTCGTAGATTTTCATAAGTTTTTTTTTAGAAAGGTGTAAAATGTAAGGTTCAAAGAGTGTCAAAAGCAAAAAATCCTAGTACATTCTAAAACGATAAAGTGAACACATATTTTTCGGTGACAAGGTGCACTTTTTATTTTTATTTTTGAGAATTTCATCAATCCTTAAGAAAATTTTAATTACATCAATTTCTTTTCATAATTACACCAATATCCTTTCAAAGTTTAAAATACACATATATCCGTGATTTTAATAATGATTAAATAATTTTAATGTAAAAAGTATGTTAATTATAGCAATGAATTACTTTTATACTCTTTCCAAGAAAAACCACAACTATTTTATTAGATCAATTCCTCTTCTGATAGCCTTCTTACAACGTTCGAATTGATTATTTATTATGAATCTGACAGTGATATAATACACACTAGTTTTCCTTTTACATCCTTATTTGCTTAAAGGAGGACATATTATATTATATTTTAACTAATTTATGAGAAACAAAAGTTAGAACCAACAATGGATAAAATATATGGTGGCTAAACTAAAGTGCATTGCTGTGTATCTTTCATTTTTATAGTTTGTGAGATAGACTTAAGTGCTAGGTATCTCAAGCATTTTACTTCGTCGCGTATATGCATAATCTCATTTCCACAACTAACCACAACAAACCCCTTCACTCATAACAAACCTCAGTTTTTTGGGCCCCACCACTAACACTTTATTTTTTTTATTCAATTTTCACTTACAAATAAAAACTAAATAAATTCATTTCATTCAAATTAAAAATACAATACACAACTTAATAAAAAAGAACTAAAAAAATATGAAAAAAAACATACGCAGAAATATATTATAACAAAAATTATCCGTTTGTTGTTGAAATTGTGCCCATTGAACTTGTTGCCAAACATGGTCGAAACATCGGAAGCTTAAGTGTGTCGTTTAATGTAGTTCTTTGGCTTTTGTCTTTGCACTTGGCAACGTTCAATCCATGTCTGCTGTAAATTTGGTGTTGGAGAAATATACGTTTCAAATATCGAATCGCAAAATTCATCTTTCAAAATCTTTATGCATTATGTGCACGCGTACATGACCCGTAATTGCCAATAGTAAATTGTCGCGCCGGTTGGGCAATGATATGCCAACGTCCTTGGAGGAAACCAAAAGCTCTTTCGATGTCTTTTCGAAGCTTCTTGTTTAGCTTTGAACACGGCATTTTTGGATTAGTTGCAGCTGTAGTTGGCGAAAGATGCCTCCGGGTATATCCGTCAGCTGTATCCCTTGCTTAAATTTCCATAAACTTGAAACTCAACCTCGGGGGCGATGTCATCAAGCAAGTCGTCGATAGGAGAATTATTTAAAACCGTTCGATGTTATTACACGTACCCAAAAAAAGCATGCCATCCACAAATCGTGAACAGCCTAGCAATAGTCGGATATTTTTATCATCATGAAATTGGCCTTGCCATGGGACAGTTTCTCCATTCCAGTGCACAATGACTCCCCAATTCGGAAGCCCATAATTGTTATGTGCTAGTATAAGTTCATGTCATCCTACTTTTTCTTAAAACTCTAATAAATAGTTGGATTATGCCATAAGAAAAAATACACCGTGCACAGTGTTCATATTTGTAAATACTCATATAAGTGATATCCCGTAAGCATTGGGTAGGGCAACTTTCTAAGCACACTAAAACTTCACCTAGCATCGGTACTAAAGAAATCAAAATGTCTAGGAAGAGGATGATGAGTTTCAATATATGTTTCAATACCTTGCACTATTTGTAGAAATAGACGACGGCTAAAAATCACGTCTAAATTGAGCGTCGAATATTTTGTTTCGCCAAAATACAAAACAAGACGTGCTTCAAACCACGTTCACGAGGACATATTGACGACGCTTTGAAGGACCGGGTGCTTGTTCCTGCAACGTTTGCTCCGCCTCGAACTCTTGAATAAACATTTCTAAGTCCGTTAACTCTTCAATATCACTATCGCCGGAATAAGATGATTGACAAATTCATGTTTTCAGCAAGATTGAATGGATATGTTTTGATTGAATATGAAAAACTTGTATGAAATGTTATGTATTTATAGAGTGGGTGGTAGGTTTTTTTTAAAAAAGAAAAAAAACGTTTTTAAGCGTTAGGCAACGGATATGTGAAATATTTAATCAATGCATGTGTCGTAGCTTCATTAGTGTCCGGCGATTTTGCTCCGCGGCGAAATTTGATACGAAATGTTTATGATTGAAATGATAGATTTGTGATTTCTTTGTTTCGCATAATAAACAATCATTTTCGCTTACATATTTGAGTGCATCAATTTTATTTGATGCTTTTTTTTCAATTAGAAGTGAAATAAGGTGCTTGAGAAGATGATTAGGCCTTTATGGGCTACAATAACAATGGATTATTGCTCTCTCATAAACATGAAGGATGTTTGGAAATTTGTTTAGTTTAGTGCTAAACTTTAATTAACTAAAATATGGCGAAGATGAACCAACAACGATAAACCAACTTCAGTTGACCAATACACCAAGTACATTAATAAGTTAAATCTTTCACAAAGATAACAAAAAGTGATAAATTTGTATATTAATGGTTGTGTTTGCAATCAAGACAATATAATATAATACTAGTCGCAACTTATCTAAGGTTACACCACAATATATAAATGCATAAACTTTCTTTTCTTTACCCGATTGGGACTACACGTGCACAAATTTTACAAAAGTAAACCATACAAAAACAGAAATTTGAATGACATCAAATTTGAAAATTAATGATTTTACTGTGGATTAATAAAGCATGCTTGGAAATTTGTTTAGGCTGGAAGGCAAGGCAATGCCTCAGTCACCTATAGTGACAGGGGTACCCACTAAATATCCCATACACTCACAAACTTAGTTATCGATCCGAGTGAGTGTTGAATGTTAATGTTAAAAGCTTGTGGAGATATTTTTCATCTGGCTTGAGCTCGTATAATATATTATAACCAGGCTTTGAACTCAAGATCGAGTGGCTAGCGCTCAATACTCGTTTATAATTTAACGCATTTGTTCAATTGTCATAATTTTAACCTCAAGTTGCACGTTTATGAGCTCGAGACCTATTGGCTCGTTTATTAGCTCAAATTTAAGCTCGATTAAGTTTGTTTGCAAGTTAGAATTGCTAGTTATCAGATAGACTTAAAGCTCATAGTATATGAATAACGTAGACTTAAATTCAAAATTAACAACAACTCAATAAGTAGCCTTGTTTTCTTCTATGATTAAATGATGCAACAGCCAAGAGGTACAAAACCGTTTACCAAATATTAATACAAACAAAAGAAATTAACAAATTTAAACCAACATTGTTCAACAACTAACAGACAAATATTATGTAAAAGTGTAGATTATCAGTTTTATATTATAAAGTTTATATTATAAGATCTTTTTTGACATGATAACATGTTCAAGGAACTTTTACCCGCTCTTTCTTGTGGGGTTTTTTTCGTTAAAAGTTGTTTAGGTAAAATATTTGTTTTCACAAAAAATAAAAGTTTAAGGATGATTTTTGCAAGTTTAGATAAACTAAGCGGTACATGGTTGATCTTTAATGATGGATTCCATAAAGGTATGATTTTTGCAATTTAGAATAGTCGAAGAAAAGGTTTTGTAAATTTATGTTACATGCTTCGTCTTTGAGAACTGATTTATGTTATATCGTTAGTCTTTGAGGATCTATGAAAAGCGGCCAATTTTCAAAAAATCGTTGTTTGTGTAAATTTTTAGAAAGAGTAGTGATTGGCGTACCTAATTAGTATGCTTAATTTTATGCCTAACAAGGATCTTGATACCGCGTGAATCAATGGTATATGTAAGAAGAAAGAATTTGTGAATTTCAATTCATTGTCCAAACAATAAATGGAGTAATATAATTATAAATTTGTGGACTTGAATCCTCTCAAGTTATCCCATCAACTTGAGTCAGTTGGTTGATTTTGAACTATTGGATTTAAATCAATGGTTAAGATTAAAAGTCTTAATCTTAACCATTGATTTAAATCGACAACTAGTTAATCAACCAACTTAATCAAGTAATGGGAGAGGATCCTCACCCATAATTAGTCATGTAAAATAGACATCATAATTATTTTCCTTCGAAAAAGCAGAAGAACTTTGTTATACTTTTGGTCCTGAGTGGATCTGATTTATGTTACATTATTAGTTCTCAAGGACCTATTTTGTCAACGATAGTTAAAACTTATGGATTGTTTATCTAAATTTTCAAAAAAGACAAAATTGGTAGTGTTTGGTGGAACAACACAATTTCCGGACAATATGTTTATATTTAAAAAAACTAAAATAAAATAAAGATGTGAGACATGACAATAACTTCAAATTGTTTTCAGAACTAATATGTCGTAGATTTTCAGAAGTTTTTTTTTAGAAAGGTGTAAAATGTAAGGTTCAAAGAGTGTCCACAACTAGCAAAAAAATCCTAGTACATTCTAAAACGATAAATGAACACATTTTTTGGTGCTGACAAGGTGCTCATTTTTATTTTTATTTTTTGAGAATTTCATCTATATCCTTAAGAAAAATTTATAATTACATCAATATCCTTACAATTTTCATAATTACACCAATATCCTTTCAAAGTTTAAAAAATACACATGTATATCCGAATAAGCATTTTAATAATGATTAAATAATTTTAATGTAAAAAAGTATTAACTATAGCAATGAATTACTTTTATTTTTGTTACTCTTTTTCCAAAAAAACCACAACTATTTTATTAGATCAATTCCTCTTCTGAAATAGCCTTCTTATGCTATGACGTTCGAATTGATTATTTATTATGAATCAATAGAATCAGTGATATAAGTATCACACTATTGGTTTTCCTTTTAATCATCCTTATTTGCATCTAAAGGAGGACATATCAAAAGAACTATAACGTTATATTTTAACTGAATTTATGAGAAACAAAAGTTAGAGTACCAACAATGGATAATAATATATGGTGGCATGAAACTAAAGTGCATCGCTGTGTAATCTTTTATTTTTATATTTGTGTTTTTCACGTAAATGTTTATGACAGTGAAATGATAGATTTGTGATTTTTTTGTTTCGCATTAATAAACAATCATATTTGAGTACGCAACAATTTTAAGTTATGATGATTTTTTGGTTCAATTAGAAGTGAATTTGAGTGTTATAGTAGGAGCCAGGAGGTGCTTGAGAAGATGATTAGGCCTTTATGAGCTGGGCCATACACGTGCTACAAATGGCAATTACAATGGGAAGCTAAATAGAAGCGATGTAACGATGAGATATCCGAAAAGATGAACCCTAGTTTGGTTTATTGCTTTCTCAAAACTCGGAAACATGAAGTTGAAGAAGGGTAAAAAAGTAAAACATCTTTTTATTTCATCTTTAGATAATATTTAATATAAATTAATTAATTAAGCTAAAATATTTTTTTGAGATATATATGAGTATTTTTTTTAAGTTTGAAAGAATATTGACGTAATTATAAAATTTGTAAAGATATTGATGTAATTATGAGTTTTTATGGAAAAATATAGATGAAATTATCCATTTTTAGAATACTATTAATTAACTAAAAGAGCGAAGATGAACCAACAACGATAAACATCACAATTTCAACTCAGTTGACCAATACACCAAGTACATCAAAATAATCATATAAAAACGATGATGATAACAAATACACGAGTACATCAAGAAGTAATATAAAAAATCAAAGATAACAAATGTGATAATTTGTATCAAATTTTCATGACCTTGCATAAATAGTTGTGTTTGCAACCATCACATGCAAGACAATGATAATATAATACTAGTCACAACTTATCTAAGCTGTATTCACCACAATATATAAATGTATAAACTTTCTTTTCTTTACCCGATGTGGGACTAAACACGTGCACCAAATTTTACAAAAGTAAACCATACAAAAACAGAAATTTGATATGACACTCAAATTTCAGAAAATTAATGACTTTTTATTGTGGATTTTAAACTAACATGTTAAATCTTTCACAATATCTAGGACCGAGCTTTAGTTTAAACTTTTTTTTTTGGATGTGGGTGGGTTAAAACCTTCTATTAAATCTTAATGGGAGGGAACTCTGCTTCTACCATATAGACTATTTAACAGAAAAAGGTTAACGATCCGAGCCGTGTTGAGTTATATGTTAATTAACGCATTTGTTCAATTGTCATAATTTTAAACTCGAGTTGCACGTTTATGAGCTCCAGACCTATTGGCTCGTTTATTAGCTCAAACTTAAGCTCGAGTAAGTTCGTTTGCAATTTAGAATTGCTAGTTATGAGATAGACTTAAAGCTCATAACATATGAATAACGACTAAATGATTCAAAATTAACAATACCGCGATAAGCAACCTATCAATAACCAAAACATTCCTTGTTTTCTTCGGAAAACGACAAAAGAACACACTTTTTCGGCTGACAAACAAACAGATTACCTTGATGAAAAATGTTCACAATTTTAACGAGGTTCTAAGCCTGGATGTCATATGGGGCTGAAAAGATGTGAATTCATCAACACGTACGCTTATAAAGCTTCGCTAAGCTCATACTACAAATCTTAACCAAATATTATAATGAAAATGGATATAAACAAGATACAACATAATTTGCTATATTAAAAAGACCAAGGAAGTTATTTGATTTAAAGGGTAATAACAAATGTTGCAAAGTTGATAACGTACCCAAAACAAAATACACCTTTGCTTCAATACTAACGTAGTGAAATTATGCGGAAAAGTGCTAGCTTTTTCCATAAACACCAAACTGACGATTGGGAAGTTGACAGTTTACTTTCTTAAACATCTAAAGATTCGGTGGTAGCTTTAGCTGGTTCTTCAGGCATCAAGACACGACCACTACAGGGGTCTACTGGACGTGTGTCACGGGGCCCACCTTTCCTGCCCATTACAACCATTGGGGGCGGTGGTAGCAGCCCTGCTCTGAATAGAAGACGTTGAACAGGATCCGATGGTTGTGCACCAACTGATAACCAGTATCTGCAAATTACAAGAGGTTTAGACTGCAAGAAATATCAAAATTTATCTGCTCTGAATACAAGAGGTTTAGTGCTGATCATCCCCAAACTGATGACCACACGTCCAAAAGCAAGTAACATTACTAGATCGGTATACACAGGGAAATTCGGTCTTCTAAATCATCAAAATTTGAAACCATTTATTAAATGAAAGATAGAAATCAAGACAGTAAGCTATTGCAGCAATCTTTTTCTCAGTGGTTCGGAGTTCGGACTAACAAGGATAACTATAATTTCTCAGTGGCTTAGACTTATATGGACACGCTAAGTAGAAATAAACAAGACAAGGCTTGAACCGTAGGCATGTGTTTATTTTATATTTTTATATATCTAATGATTTGATATAAATAAATTTCGTTTAATTTGGTCTTAGACTTGTGTGTGCATATACTTATACCCCTGTTTTATGACAAATTATTATTTCTGCACCTATCTTAGCCAAGATAGTGTAATTTGGTATCTATAGATCACTAACGGAGCAATTCAATTAACTAAACTGTGGATAGTGACGATCAAAATGGTATGACATGAAAACAAAAACTATAAGAAAAATGGTGTATTCAACAACTTACTTCACTCGGTCAAAATTAAGTCCCATTCTTTTACCTCCATCTTGACCTGTATTAACAAAGCAACCAACCAACAATTAGCTATAGAAAGAATTGCAACCAAATAGTTTTAGTGAGTGTTTGGATGTGGATATTAAAAGTGATTATCCAATTATTCAACTTCAAGTCCTAAAAACGCAGCTTCAAGTAGTTCAGCAACTTTATTATCAACAAACGATTTGGTAGCCAAATTGTCTAGTTAGAATAACCAGTTTGATGTGAGCTGCAACAATGGCTACTTATCAAAGGACAGAGTAAGACTATTTAAACATCCTTAAAGTGAATCTTATACGACAAGCAGCAAAAGCATATCCAAACACTATCTCCTCCGGGCTAACATTATTAGAGCTAATTAACCGGTTTAGTTATTCAAATGCCCCCTTTGTGGGCTAAGTCTAACTAGAATAATTAACGGATTAATCATTTTCTAATCTTTTAATCTCGAAACCGCAATCTATCAAAGTGGAACTCAATCTTTTCCATTTGTGTGTTCATCAACAATCAAACTAAAGCATTAGCTACTCTGAACGACATTTGATTAAGCTCAATCCAATCAAATAAAAGTGGAACCAACTTTCTAACATTCCTAGTACGCATTTCGACGTGCATCATTCCAAACTGATCGTTTCTGGATTCTAATGATGCCTAATCTTGGACATAAATGTAACAATACCCGCCTATCCCTAAATTCAGTCAACTCATTATTATCCAACCATACGATCATAATTCTTCTCATTTCCAAAATGCACATTACTTTAACACGTTCCAAAGAACTAAAACCTAAACTTTATAGTAACCAATAAAGATACAACCTTTCATATTGAAACACAAATAACAAATCATAACAAAAACACCCAAATGCTCAATACATAAAAATCAATAATCTTTTATGAAAAAAGTTTTATAAAAATTTCAAGAACCTGGTAAATAAAAATAGCAACCCCATAAAGACACAAACTTTAACATTGAAACACAATATAAAAAACACCCAAATGCTCAAACCAACAAAATCAATCATTTTTTATACCATAAATTTTTATAAACAAAAAGTTTTATAAATATTTCAAGAACCTAGTAAATGATTATATCAACCCCAAAAAGATACAAACTTTAACATTGAAACACAATAAAAAAAAAAAAAAACCCAAATGCTCAAATCAACAAAATTATTCATCTTTACAAAATAAATTTTTATAAAAAAAGTTTTATAGAAATTTCAAGAACCTAATAAATAATTATATCAACCCATAAAGATACAAACTTTAACATTGAAACAGAATATAAAAAACACCCAAATGCTCAAAACATATAAATTTATAAAAAAAATTATATAAAAAAGGATTTTATAAGAACCTGGTAAAGGGTTATAATAGCCCAAGACTTCAATATGTTTGCCATCTCTTGGAGATCTGCTATCTGCTGCCATTACTCTGTAAAATGGTCTGTTTCTGCATCCCAATCGAGCCAATCGTAGACGCACCACCATCTTTTTTTCAACTGTGTGTGTGTTTTTAGTGTGTGTGAAATGAGGGGTTTAGGGTTCTGATTGAAATTTGATGGGTTGATTTGATTTGGTGGAAATGGGTCGGGTCGGGTTGTTTTCATTATCCATCTTTTTTATTTATTTATTTATTATTTTTTTTTTTTTTACCAAAATAGTTTAATCTTGAGGGGGTGTTTGTTGCGGCTTATATATATATGGGGCGTTTGGTTAGGGTAATTTGAAATTCCGGAATTTTAAATTCTAAAAAATTTAAATTATTGAGAATTTAAATTAGAATTTAAAATCCTAAGCAATGTTTGGTTACGAGAAATTTATAAATTTTTATTTTTATTTTTTAATATAAATTTCATAAAATTCTATTTAAAGTTTATAAAAATTATAAAAAAAGTTTACAAAAAAATTATAAAAAAAAGTTTATAAAAAATTTATAAAAAAAATTTTATAAATAATTTACGAAAAAAGTTTATAAAAAATTTATTAAAAAAGTTTATAAAAAAGTTTATAAAAGTTTATAAAAGAGTTTATAAAAAAAGTTTAAAAAAATCTATAAGAAATTTATAAAAATTTATAAAAAAAAGTTTATAAAAAATTTATAATAAAAGTTTAAAAAAAATCTATAAAATAGTTTATAAAAATTTATAAAAAGTTTATAAAAAAACTTATAAATATTCTATTTACAAGTTTATAAAACAATAAGAAAAAGTTTATAAATTTTTTAAGCAATTAAAATTCACTTTTTGGATTAAAGATTCTCCCATTTGGCAATCGAGGAATTGTAAATTAATTTCACATTTGAGTTAAAACATGACATATGAAGGGAATTAAAATGCAAATCCTCCAATATCCCCAAATTCTTTGCCCAAAGCGCCCATAGGAATTGATACTCACACTATCTTTTTATTAACGCATTGTAGTTCTAATCTACATATAATCTTGCTTAGTGGTGAAATAATCAAAAAAGTTGGTGTGAGTATCACCTCCCATATATATATGTCTTATTTGGTTTTGAACGTATGTTTCATAAACATATTTTTATAGCTAATTTGAGACTATTTGACTTATATAAGTTTATTATGTCATAATAAGTTTATATAAGTTGGAAACTTAAAAACTAAGTAACAAAAACATAAACATAAGCTCAAAACCAAATAATTCATAAGCAAGCTATATAAAAAGAAACAAACACCCTTTAATATAAAATGAGAAAATGAATGAGTTTTTACTGTTTAGATTACATGCCAAATACAATTATTTGGTTTTGATATATGTGATTTAATAAGGGTATTTTTAAATGTTTGCTATGAAGAATTGAATTTGAGACCTTTTGTAAATATATTACTATGATGCTTGTATAGTTGTATTTATCAATGTTAACCGGAACTGGTTAGTTTCGGAATCTGGTTTTGAGAAAAAAGTCGATTAAAAAGACGGTTAAATCGTTTGAACTGGAAATTAGAAGTTTGATCGAATTGATTAGAAAATTGATTTTTAAAATGTTGGTATTGGCAACCATAAGGAAAAGATCGGGAATTGTTACGAGAATAGCTTAGTTATACCACATACATCTAAGTTAAAACACGCTCTTTTGGTGAAAATGTGATGAATATATTAGCTCAAACTTGACAATGATTCAGTGTAAGATGCATGGACTTTCCCATGATCCTCAATAACAATCTGGAAAAATATACACTACACTTGATTATAGCCATAAAGGTAGAAAAAGATGTGATCTTCCTCATCATGGATAAATATGTAGCAACATTTCATTGATTTATTAGTAACCATAATAGACCCCAAGTCTTACAAAACCATTCCCTTACATTAAGGAACATGCTACAACCCACTTATACTAAAACATAGTAGTAACATGCATATGCATAAGAAAACAGGAGCGGAGCTAGGATTTTTCCACTTAAGGGAGGCCGGTCGTGCTTAACGCAACAAGTTATAGTGATAAAAATCGCTTCTATTAAAACCACAAATTGAGCTTGATTCCAAGTAAAAAGGATGTTTACAATATTGCAAAGCTTGAAAGCTCAAGCATAGCTCCAAGCTTTGTAACATTGTATAACACACAGTGATGGAGCAACCACGGTAAGTTTATAACTAAGAAACTAGTTGATTCTCCAATCGATGTGGGACTACTTAATCCATAAACATAGTATATGTTGGAAATGTATATATTTACAAACGTAAATGTCATTGAACTCGTGACACGCGGGATTGCACACATTAGCGAATGATAATTAAAGTTAAATAATTAATGTTAATGTTTACGATTAATTATTGCACATTAAGTCCGTTTAACGATCGTTAGGTATTTAACGGAAAAATGACTAACGACCGTTAAATGAAAAGAGAAAGGACTAGTAATGGAAAATCTTAAAATGGAAAAGATTTGGGTCTCTTGGAAGCTGTCTCATGGCGTGGAATGGGTTCTCAACCCAAATCCCTAACTTGTTCCCAAAGGTTTCCATGCACTATATAAACAAGGCTAGGTTCTAGGGTTTTTCATAACTTTGTGTATTGAATTAACCCTAGATCTCTCCTCTCATCTCTCTTGCAATTCTGTAGAACACCCCATTGTTAGGAAGTTTGGTTTTGGTTTTTCCATTAAACGAGGACTTGTGTTAGATCTAGCAATCGCTTGATTCGTTGGTTAATTAATTGTTGTACAAGCGTGGTAGTAAGACACTATTTTTACACCAATTGGTTTGAGTTGTAAAACGGTAAGGGACAACTCTTTAAACCACTTCTTTGTTTTGTTCAAGAGATCTGACATTCGCAAGAGGTACGTTACGCATACTTTCAGTTAATTAATTTATTTGTTAATTAATTTATTTGTTTTTATTATTGCACCGCATTGTAGTTTGTATTGTACAAACTACAATGCACAGATTGTGGTGAAATAATCAAAAAAGTTGGTGTGAGTATCACCTCCCATATATATATATGTCTTATTTGGTTTTGAACGTATGTTTCATAAACATATTTTTATAGCTAATTTGAGACTATTCGACTTATATAAGTTTATTATGTCATAATAAGTTTATATAAGTTGGAAACTTAAAAACTAAGTAACAAAAAGCTTATAAACATAAGCTCAAAACCAAATAATTCATAAGCAAGCTATATAAAAAGAAACAAACACCCTTTAATATAAAATGAGAAAATGAATGAGTTTTTACTGTTTAGATTACATGCCAAATACAATTATTTGGTTTTGATATATGTGATTTAATAAGGGTATTTTTAAATGTTTGCTATGAAGAATTGAATTTGAGACCTTTTGTAAATATATTACTATGATGCTTGTATAGTTGTATTTATCAATGTTAACCGGAACTGGTTAGTTTCGGAATCTGGTTTTGAGAAAAAAGTCAATTAAAAAGACGGTTAAATCGTTTGAACTGGAAATTAGAAGTTTGATCAGATTGATTAGAAAATTGATTTTTAAAATGTTGGTATTGGCAACCATAAGGAAAAGATCGGGAATTGTTACGAGAATAGCTTAGTTATACCACATACATCTAAGTTAAAACACGCTCTTTTGGTGAAAATGTGATGAATATATTAGCTCAAACTTGACAATGATTCAGTGTAAGATGCATGGACTTTCCCATGATCCTCAATAACAATCTGGAAAAATATACACTACACTTGATTATAGCCATAAAGGTAGAAAAAGATGTGATCTTCCTCATCATGGATAAATATGTTGCAACATTTCATTGATTTATTAGTAACCATAATAGACCCCAAGTCTTACAAAACCATTTCCCTTACATTAAGGAACATGCTACAACCCACTTATACTAAAACATAGTAGTAACATGCATATGCATAAGAAAACAGGAGCGGAGCTAGGATTTTTCCACTTAAGGGAGGCCGGTCGTGCTTAACGCAACAAGTTATAGTGATAAAAATCGCTTCTATTAAAACCACAAATTGAGCTTGATTCCAAGTAAAAAGGATGTTTACAATATTGCAAAGCTTGAAAGCTCAAGCATAGCTCCAAGCTTTGTAACATTGTATAACACACAGTGATGGAGCAACCACGGTAAGTTTATAACTAAGAAACTAGTTGATTCTCCAATCGATGTGGGACTACTGAATCCAATAAACATAGTATATGTTGGAAATGTATATATTTACAAACACGTAAATGTCCGGATTCGAACTCGTGACCACGGGATTGCACACATTAGCGAATGATAATTAAAGTTAAATAATTAATGTTAATGTTTACGATTAATTATTGCACATTAAGTCCGTTTAACGATCGTTAGGTATTTAACGGAAAAATGACTAACGACCGTTAAATGAAAAGAGAAAGGACTAGTAATGGAAAAGATTTGGGTCTCTTGGGCTTGTCTCATGGCCGGCCAAGGGAATGGGTTCTCACCCCAAATCCCTAACTTGTTCCCAAAGGTTTCCAAGCACTATATAAACAAGGCTAGGTTCTAGGGTTTTTCATAACTTTGTGTATTGAATTAACCCTAGATCTCTCCTCTCATCTCTCTTGCAATTCTCGGCCGAACACCCCATTGTTAGGGAGTTTGGTTTTGGTTTTTCCATTAAACGAGGACTTGTGTTAGATCTAGCAATCGCTTGATTCGTTGGTTAATTCGTGTGTACAAGAACGTGGTAGTAAGACACTATTCTTACACCAATTGGTTTGAGTTGTAAAACGGTAAGGGACAACTCTTTAAACCACTTCTTTGTTTTGTTCAAGAGATCGACATTACGCAAGAGAGTGCGTTACATACTTTCAGGTTAATTAATTTATTTGTTATAATTTTAGTCTTCCGCTGTGTACTTTTGATGTTTACATGTTTTATTGTATATCATGTATTATAAACTCAACAGTGGCATCACGAGCCTTGTATAACAAGTAATTAATTACTGAAACACATAAAATAAATAAACATGATTGTGTTATTATTTGTATGCGTAGATCTAGGGTTTGCAAAACCTAAACCCTAATTTTTTTTAGGGGGACGTTTTTTGGTGCCCTAATTAGGGTTTTGTAAACTTCAGTTTTAATTGGATTAGAAACCCTAGGTTGCATGCAATTTTATGTGTATTGCGTAACTCTGTTTAATTGCATTAATTGTTAAGTGTGATTTATATCCATGATAATTACATGCATGTTTTGTCATGGATCTGCTTTATTGTATGATTTACTTGGTTAAGTGATATACACTAAAATTATGATAGATCTAAAATTGGGGAAGACCTCAATTATTATTATTAATCAATTATGTGCTATGTGGTATGTGTTTGATTTCGACTCACATGTCGATGAATCGATGCATGTGGCTCACTTTGTACATTCAAAGCGGGTGAGAGTCTTAATTAGACATATACATATTGACAGATCTAGAATTGATTATTAATAGGATTTATCAAAAGGTTTGCATGTGGCTATTTGATATGCATGACTTATTTTTTGTTATGCATTCATTGTTTATTTGTTTATTTTTTAAATACTTGCTTGTTTGTTATGTGTAACAAGGGTATTTTACAAGAAAAATAAACTGACCTAAACAATGGTGAAACATGTATTTTAAGCATAGTAATCATAATCGTTTAATTGATTGGTGACTTTGGTACAAATGGTGTGAACGGCTCACCCATTAGAATGAACTATAAAGGGGTTAATAAAGAAGTGCGCCACTGATCTGAAAGGATGTCTAAGGTTATGTTTTAGCGCTTACCTGGTCCTCTGCCCCCTGTAAGTTCGAATGGAGCTACTTAGTAAGCCATTAAATGTGCAAGCTCATCTTAAGGGCGAATTAGTTTTAATTCCATGCGCCATTTCGGTGGTAATTACCCGAAACACTATGTGTTTACACTTATGCAAAAGTACGGTATAATGGATGATAATTAACACTAAATTTCTTGATTGGTAAATCTAATACCTCAATTAAAGTTTGATGATGAAAAGCTTAAACATTAAAACAAGGATATAAATGTTTTAACTCTGTTGCAAAAATCGGCCTAGGCGGCCGATTAATCGCTAGGCGGTGATTAGCCGTTCCGATTTTCATTAATCGGCCTTATTAATCGGTTACTGACAAAAATCGGATTAATTGGCCTAGGCGGCCGGTCGCCATCGAGAAAAATCGGATAAATCGGAAAAATCGATTCACGGGAAAAATCGGCAAAATCAGAAAAAAAATCGGTAAAATCGGAAAAAATCGGCCAAATCGAAAAAAAATCCGGCTGCCAAATCGGGCATATAGTTTCAAAATTTAATAATTTTATATATAAAAAATCTAATCCGGTTAATCCTCGATTAATCCCCGCCTAACCGATTAATCGCTAGGCCCTACCCGACCGCCCAGCTACCGCCTAGCGATTTTTGCAACCTTGTGTTTTAATAAAACCTATGCTACGAAGATGAATGCATGACATCTTTGTACATATTTGATTTGACATAAAAAATTATTACCCTTTAATTTGAGTTATATGCCATCCAACGAAACGGAAACACCTGAGATTACCTTTTATTTGCGTGAGAACGTGATTTAGATCGTAATCAAATGGTAAAATATCCACGTGACGTGAGAACGGGCATGGATGATTTTGCAGTTTCTTAAGTTGGACAACTTAATTGAGTTTTGTAGTGAGTGCTGGCAACTCAAGGCATAAGATGGGGATAAAACATGTTTACATGGCAATTGAAATTGGCTAAATGTAAATCCCATAAATCTAGGAGTTGGAATTTGAAAATTGGCAATTGAGGTTCGACTCGTACCATTTTGAATAATTTCATTACTAGCAGATCAACTGATGTGATGAAACTATGTCAATTTGGATCCTAGTTTTCAGTGAAAATTAAATGGTTATATGTTTATGAACCATGGGTATTTAATTTTCTTGAAAAGGTTAATTATCGAAAATACTAAAATTGAATTTTGTAATTCTTTTGAATGCATAACTGCAACATTTAACCGTAACGTGGTTTAGTCTTTGATTAGTAAATTGAACCATTCTGCTTTCAAACAAATGTTTGATCGAGAATAATTTACCAAAAAGATAAACAA
>OU343221.1:347407400-347505712 GCA_910596185.1 Chrysanthemum makinoi | reverse complement strand
ATCATCATGATTAACAGGCTTACCATGATCCTGTAACTCATAATCCTCAGCATATAAAATATCTGAGATATCCTTACGGATCTATGAATGACAATTCCATCATATTGAGGTCTATCATTTACATGTTTAGCCTCATCATGATATTTGCTAGTGCATTTTAGAAGATTATGTATTTTGTAACTCTAATCTTTCAAGATCTAAACCAAAACTCCCACTTGCCTTTAACAATTTAAAGATTACCTCTAAATAGTTTAGCAAGTAGAGCAACAATACATTGTTCTCTTTTGGGATATTACAAAAAACATTGACAGTTCCTGACTTTAGTTTGTTACAACCCACTCTACAAGTAGTTTAACAAATTCAGAACTTCATTATAAGACTTAATGTGATTCACCACATTCCATAAACAAATGGTGTCTTATCAATCTTCTAGGTTGGAGTCTTATTGAGTATATTCAATCTATACTCAATCTACTAACCATGATAACATGTGGAAGAAACTATAGTTATCTTGAATCAAACAATGCCAATAGATTTTGATTCTTCTAACTGAACATACCATAAAACTATGATATTTCCTTAGAATTAATATTGTAAGATTAATCTAACAATATTTAAGATAACCATCTACTCTTTGGTTTATCCTATTTACCAACAAAGTAAAACTTAATGGTACAATAGAATTACCAAGTCAATTGCATGCATTATAACACAAGTATTCTTGACCAAGTCAAAAGACATACCAGTTATAATACCACTATACGTTATAAGTCATTGATCAACTCATTGACTTCATGCATATGTCTTAAAACATAGCAAGTTAACGTCTTACTTTATATTGTAAGTCTTGTATTAAGAGACTTCATGTTTGTGACTTTACAAAATCATAAACATTTATAATTAAAGTAATTATGAACACCACCTCGGGTTTCAATTAATATTTCAAGTTAATATTTACTACATATATTTAAGTCATTCAACGAATACTTAAATTCAAAGTAGTATTAGATTATTTCATTTAATTATGTCATTTCATGAAATGTTCAACGTAAGAAACTGCAAAATCATCCATGCTCGTTCTCACGACACGTGGGTATTTTACCTTGGGCTACAATCTAGTTCACGTTCTCACGTAACATAAATTGTAACTACAAGTGTTTCTTAAATATTGAATGACATAAATATTTAAAATAAAGTAGTATTTGTTATCATCTTGACACATGTTCTTAATAGGGCAATCATACATATTTAAATGTATACTTCCTATTAGAACGTTATTCTCTTACTTTACAGTCAAGAGAATCCATTTAAATCATATTAATATGTGTTGTACCTTGCACACAATAAAGATTTCTCCCACTTGTGCATGGAACAACATCATGTAGCATATAAACAACACAATACACGTTCGTTTATTTGATTAATATGATTTGTGTCATAGATATAACTAGTAGATATAGGACTATATTGATTTGTAAGGAAACGCACATGACAATCCTTAAAAAACATAAGTGCCTACAATTGGAAAGTAATTATCTACATGATATTCAAGATATAATTTGGATTACTACTAGACAAATAAGGCTTGTAGCTCCCATTGAATTAGAAATCATTTCAACAACTTCTTATTCAGTAATGCAACACAAATGCTCCCATTGAATTTGACAACATTGTAAGTGTTTCATAACCAGTGAAAACAACTTGCTTGCTTTTTACGTTCCTACACCTTTGAAGAACCATACGTAATCATTACTTAGGTACTAAAAAGGTGTATTCTACTCTGTGAATGATGGGTTATCCATCAATGTTATTAACTTGAAAAATTGGGTATGCAATTTCTTCCTTAACAGGCCTACCATGCCCATAATGGTATGTAGCACATTTAAAGGTTAAAGCAAAACAACTAGATAAATAATGCTAGTTTACCTTTTACCAATTTTCGCGGTAATTAGTCTAGCTTCTAATTTAGTAACTCATATACATGTTTTCCAGTTAACCAACATTCATGTTGTTACAAAGGATTCATTCACCAAATGAGGGTAATGAAATCTTTATGGAAAATAAGATGTGCAATTCATTGCTATGAGTTACATTAGAATTTAGACAATTCAGATGTTCCTATTATACCTTTCTCATTCATGAAAAGGAATAGGATAGAGTCTCATTCTTTTCCCATAGAAAAGAGTCTTTGTTTATCTTTTTGGTAAATTATTCTCGATCAAACATTTGTTTGAAAGCATAATGGTTCAATTTACTAATCAAAGACTAAACCACGTTACGGTTAAATGTTGCAGTTATGCATTCAAAAGAATTACAAAATTCAATTTTAGTATTTTCGATAATTAACCTTTTCAAGAAAATTAAATACCCATGGTTCATAAACATATAACCATTTAATTTTCACTGAAAACTAGGATCCAAATTGACATAGTTTCATCACATCAGTTGATCTGCTAGTAATGAAATTATTCAAAATGGTACGAGTCGAACCTCAATTGCCAATTTTCAAATTCCAACTCCTAGATTTATGGGATTTACATTTAGCCAATTTCAATTGCCATGTAAACATGTTTTATCCCCATCTTATGCCTTGAGTTGCCAGTTCTCACTACAAAACTCAATTAAGTTGTCCAACTTAAGAAACTGCAAAATCATCCATGCCCGTTCTCACATCACGTGGATATTTTACCATTTGATTACGATCTAAATCACGTTCTCACGCAAATAAAAGGTAATCTCAGGTGTTTCCGTTTCGTTGGATGGCATATAACTCAAATTAAAGGGTAATAATTTTTGATGTCAAATCAAATATGTACAAAGGTGTCATGCATTCATCTTCGTAGCATAGGTTTTATTAAAACACAAGGTTGCAAAAATCGCTAGGCGGTAGCTGGGCGGTCGGGTAGGGCCTAGCGATTAATCGGTTAGGCGGGGATTAATCGAGGATTAACCGGATTAGATTTTTTATATATAAAATTATTAAATTTTGAAACTATATGCCCGATTTGGCAGCCGGATTTTTTTTCGATTTGGCCGATTTTTTCCGATTTTACCGATTTTTTTTCTGATTTTGCCGATTTTTACGTGGTGATTTTTCCGATTTATCCGATTTTTTCTGATTTGGCCGATTAATCGGCCGCCTAGGCCGATTAATCCGATTTTTGTCAGTAACCGATTAATAAGGCCGATTAATGAAAATCGGAACGACTAATCACCGCCTAGCGATTAATCGGCCGCCTAGGCCGATTTTTGCAACAGAGTTAAAACATTTATATCCTTGTTTTAATGTTTAAGCTTTTCATCATCAAACTTTAATTGAGGTATTAGATTTACCAATCAAGAAATTTAGTGTTAATTATCATCCATTATACCGTACTTTTGCATAAGTGTAAACACTTAGTGTTTCGGGTAATTACCACCGAAATGGCGCATGGAATTAAAACTAATTCGCCCTTAAGATGAGCTTGCACATTTAATGGCTTACTAAGTAGCTCAATTCGAACTTACAGAGGGGGAGGACGGTAAGCGCTAAAACATAACCTTAGACATCCTTTCGATTATTTGTGCACTTCTTTATTAACCCCTTTATAGTTCATTCTAATGGGTGAGCCGTTCAGACCATTTGTACCAAAGTCACCAATCAATTAAACGATTATGATTACTATGCTTAAAATACATGTTTCACCATTGTTTAGGTCAGTTTATTTTTCTTGTAAAAATACCCTTGTTACACATAACAAACAAGCAAGTATTTAAAAAAAATAAACAAATAAACAATGAATGCATAACAAAAAATAAGTCATGCATATCAAATAGCCACATGCAAACCTTTTGATAAATCCTATTAATAATCAATTCTAGATCTGTCAATATGTATATGTTTAATTAAGACTCTCACCCGTTTTCAGCAATGTACAAAGTGAGCCACATGCATCGATTCATCGATTGCGTGAGTCGAAATCAAACACATACCACATAGCACATAATTGATTAATAATAATAATTTAGGTCTTCCCCAATTTTAGATCTATCATAATTTTAGTGTATATTACTTAACCAAGTAAATCATACAATAAAGCAGATCCATGACAAAACATGCATGTAATTATCATGGATATAAATCACACTTAACAATTAATGCAATTAAACAGAGTTACGCAATACACATAAAATTTCATGCAACCTAGGGTTTCTAATCCAATTAAAACTGAAGTTTACAAACCCCTAATTAGGGCACCAAAAAACGCCCCCCAAAAAAAATTAGGGTTTAGGTTTTGCAAACCCTAGATCTACGCATACAAATAATAACACAATCATGTTTATTTATTTTATGTGTTTCAGTAATTAATTACTTGTTATACAAGGCTCGTGATGCCACTGTTGAGTTTATAATACATGATATACAATAAAACATGTAAACATCAAAAGTACACAGCGGAAGACTAAAATTATAACAAATAAATTAATTAACTGAAAGTATGCGTAACGTACCTCTTGCGAATGTCAGATCTCTTGAACAAAACAAAGAAGTGGTTTAAAGAGTTGTCCCTTACCGTTTTACAACTCAAACAAATTGGTGTAAGAATAGTGTCTTACTACCACATTCTTGTACACACGAATTAACCAACGAATCAAGCGATTGCTAGATCTAACACAAGTCCTCGTTTAATGGAAAAACCAAAACCAAACTCCCTAACAATGGGGTGTTCGGCCGAGAATTGCAAGAGAGATGAGAGGAGAGATCTAGGGTTAATTCAATACACAAAGTTATGAAAAACCCTAGAACCTAGCCTTGTTTATATAGTGCATGAAAACCTTTGGGAACAAGTTAGGGATTTGGGTTGAGAACCCATTCCCTTGGCCGGCCATGAGACAAGCCCAAGAGATCCAAATCTTTTCCATTTTAAGATTTTCCATTACTAGTCATTTCTCTTTTCATTTAACGGTCGTTAGTCATTTTTCCGTTAAATACCTAACGATCGTTAAACGGACTTAATGTGCAATAATTAATCGTAAACATTAACATTAATTATTTAACTTTAATTATCATTCGCTAATGTGTGCAATCCCGTGGTCACGAGTTCGAATCCGGACATTTACGTGTTTGTAAATATATACATTTCCAACATATACTATGTTTATTGGATTCAATAGTCCCACATCGATTGGAGAATCAACTAGTTTCTTAGTTATAAACTTACCGTGGTTGCTCCATCACTGTGTGTTATACAATGTTACAAAGCTTGGAGCTATGCTTGAGCTTTCAAGCTTTGCAATATTGTAAACATCCTTTTTACTTGGAATCAAGCTCAATTTGTGGTTTTAATAGAAGCGATTTTTATCACTATAACTTGTTGCGTTAAGCACGACCGGCCTCCCTTAAGTGGAAAAATCCTAGCTCCGCTCCTGTTTTCTTATGCATATGCATGTTATACAATGTTGCTCCATCACTGTGTGTTATACAATGTTACAAAGCTTGGAGCTATGCTTGAGCTTTCAAGCTTTGCAATATTGTAAACATCCTTTTTACTTGGAATCAAGCTCAATTTGTGGTTTTAATAGAAGCGATTTTTATCACTATAACTTGTTGCGTTAAGCACGACCGGCCTCCCTTAAGTGGAAAAATCCTAGCTCCGCTCCTGTTTTCTTATGCATATGCATGTTACTACTATGTTTTAGTATAAGTGGGTTGTAGCATGTTCCTTAATGTAAGGGAATGGTTTTGTAAGACTTGGGGTCTATTATGGTTACTAATACATCAATGAAATGTTGCTACATATTTATCCATGATGAGGAATATCACATCTTTTTCTACCTTTATGGCTATAATCAAGTGTAGTGTATATTTTTCCAGATTGTTATTGAGGATCATGGGAAAGTCCATGCATCTTACACTGAATCATTGTCAAGTTTGAGCTAATATATTCATCACATTTTCACCAAAAGAGCGTGTTTTAACTTAGATGTATGTGGTATAACTAAGCTATTCTCGTAACAATTCCCGATCTTTTCCTTATGGTTGCCAATACCAACATTTTAAAAATCAATTTTCTAATCAATCTGATCAAACTTCTAATTTCCAGTTCAAACGATTTAACCGTCTTTTTAATTGACTTTTTTCTCAAAACCAGATTCCGAAACTAACCAGTTCCGGTTAACATTGATAAATACAACTATACAAGCATCATAGTAATATATTTACAAAAGGTCTCAAATTCAATTCTTCATAGCAAACATTTAAAAATACCCTTATTAAATCACATATATCAAAACCAAATAATTGTATTTGGCATGTAATCTAAACAGTAAAAACCCATTCATTTTCTCATTTTATATTAAAGGGTGTTTGTTTCTTTTTATATAGCTTGCTTATGAATAATTTGGTTTTGAGCTTATGTTTATAAGCTTTTTGTTACTTAGTTTTTAAGTTTCCAACTTATATAAACTTATTATGACATAATAAACTTATATAAGTCGAATAGTCTCAAATTAGCTATAAAAATATGTTTATGAAACATACGTTCAAAACCAAATAAGACATATATATATAGGAGGTGATACTCACACCAATTTTTTTGATTATTTCACCACAATCTGTGCATTGTAGTTTGTACAACACAAACTACAATGCGGTGCAATAATAAAAAAGATAGTGTGAGTATCAATTCCCTATATATATAAGCCGCAACAAACACCCCCTCAAGATTAAACTATTTTGGTAAAAAAAAAAAAAATAATAAATAAATAAATAAAAAAGATGGATAATGAAAACAACCCGACCCGACCCGACCCATTTCCACCAAATCAAATCAACCCATCAAATTTCAATCAGAACCCTAAACCCCTCATTTCACACACACTAAAAACACACACACAGTTGAAAAAAAGATGGTGGTGCGTCTACGATTGGCTCGATTGGGATGCAGAAACAGACCATTTTACAGAGTAATGGCAGCAGATAGCAGATCTCCAAGAGATGGCAAACATATTGAAGTCTTGGGCTATTATAACCCTTTACCAGGTTCTTATAAAATCCTTTTTTATATAATTTTTTTTATAAATTTATATGTTTTGAGCATTTGGGTGTTTTTTATATTCTGTTTCAATGTTAAAGTTTGTATCTTTATGGGTTGATATAATTATTTATTAGGTTCTTGAAATTTTTATAAAATTTTTGTTTATAAAATTTTTGCTATAAAGTTGTTTCATTTTTATGTTTTGAGCATTTGGGTGTTTTTTATATTGTGTTTCAATGTTAAAGTTTGTATCTTTATGGGGTTGATTTAATCATTTACCATGTTCTTGAAATTTTTATAAAACTGTTTTTATAAAAATTTATGGTATAAAAATGATTGATTTTGTTGGTTTGAGCATTTGGGTGTTTTTTATATTGTGTTTCAACATTAAAGTTTGTATCTTTATGGGGTTGCTATTAATATTTACTAGGTTCTTGAAATTCTTATATAACTTTTTTTATAAAAATTGTGTTATAAAGATTATTCATTTTGCTGTTTTGAGAATTTGGGTGTTTTTATTATGGCTTGTAGTTTTGGCGTGGAGAGATAGAATTAGGATATGCGGGTAGCTGCATTAGGCTTTTTAGGCGTCTCTTTGTTGCCTTGCCCCTTGTGTTTTGGTTTTTGGTGCCCCGTTTTTGTTTTGCCTTAGCTTTAGGCCCCGTGCGTTGCCATGCTTTGCTCTGTGTTGCTCCCTTAGGTTTGCCTGCTTTTCTTGGTGCTTTGGTTTTTTGTTTTGTTTGCGTTTTTGGTTTGCTTTTCTGCTTTCGTGCTTCCTTGCTAGTGCTTTTGTCCGTGCCCCCTTGCCTCTTTGCCTTTCATCGGATCCCTTATTTTGTTTCTGCGCTGTTTGCGTGTTTGCCTGTTTTTTTCTTGTTGGTCTCGGACTCTTTTGCTCTCCTTGCTTTGCTCTCTCACCCGCTCACCTTCACTTGCCGGAGGTCTCATTGGAAGCAGTCTCTCTACTCCCAGGTTTTTCCTGGGGTAGGATATGTCTACATTCTACCTCCCCCATACCCTGCCCCGGCGGAATTGGGTTTGTTGTTGTTTTTGTTGTTGTTGGCTTGTAGGTTGTGTCTTGATATGAAAGTTTGTTGCTTTATGGTGTTATAATCATTTACCAGTTTTTTTTTTTTTTTTTTTTTTTTGTAAATTCTTGATTTTTTATAAGTTATGGTATGAATTTGAATAATTTTATTGTTTGAGCATTTGGGGTTTGTTATAATATAATAGCCTGTTATTTGAGTTTCAATATGAAAGTTTGTATCTTTATGGGCCTAGGATCGAATTTGATTGTTAGCATTTAGAATATAATGTCTGTTTGGCAATTATATCAGCTTTTGCATCATTTTAGACTTTATAATTACATCTATAGCCAAGGACGGAACCAGGGCCAAATATGACCGGGTGCACAAATTTTTTTGAACCGTAATAATAGAAACACATTTCGGTGGACCAGGTGC
Organism: Chrysanthemum makinoi; assembly: GCA_910596185.1. Taxonomy (NCBI): domain Eukaryota; kingdom Viridiplantae; phylum Streptophyta; class Magnoliopsida; order Asterales; family Asteraceae; genus Chrysanthemum; species Chrysanthemum makinoi. The sequence goes on along the minus strand of OU343221.1, from coordinate 347,497,233 downwards.
ATTTAAGATGCATTTAGGAAAAATCGACGTTTGTTTCAAATATTAACACTACATCAAAAAATTTCATGGGGTTCCCGGGCACCCGCGGGAACCCCCTGGTTCCGTCCCTGTCTATAGCTATTTCATAAAACAAACAGCTACTACTAACTTCCGCTAACATATACTGCTAGTTCTGCAGCCATATCTTAATCTTGATTAGTTTCATTGTATAAGCATTTGGGGTTTGTTATTATGATGTGCTGTTTGTATTTCAAGATGAAAGTTTGTATCCTTATGGGGCTTACTATAGTAATTTACCAGGTTTTTTTTATATATATTTTTATTTATTTTTCGTAAATTATCTCATACAGTTGTATAATTTGAACATTTTAGCATTTGGGTTATATTGTTAGGGTATGTAAATTGGGGGAAAATAGTGATTTACGATGGTGGTTTGTTACTAATGATTAGTTAGTGAGCAATTTATTAGATTTGTGATGAAAGTTTGCGACTGTTTTAAGCTAAAAGACTAACAGTGATGATTATATGTGCGTTTTCGAAGTGATTATTGCGACTAGAAGATTTATGAGTATAATCTATGTCAAAAGTTAGATTATACGGAACTCTACAAAAGATCAGTTTGACTGCATAATGAAACGTCTTATAGAAATGTTATAAGGATACTTTTATTTGATTGGATATCGATTTAGTTGTTTCTTCAGACTGATAATTGAGTTTAATCTAATGTTTTTTTGGCATCTAATGGTTTGGTTTGATAGTTAATGAACCCACAAATAAAAAGGTTATAGTTGCATTTCGAGTGATAAAGTGCTATCTTTTCAATTCATGAATAGGATCCGGCTCTTTAGTTATTTAATGTTAGAGTCCAACAAGTTTAAGAGGATGTTCGGATCTATGATTTGAAAGTGATTATGTTGATATTCAATAATGAATACAACTTATTCATCATATTAATTTGGTGCAGTTCTGCAGGGGATAGTGTTTGGATATGATTTTGCTGCTTGAGTTGTTATAGTCACTTTGAGAAAGTAATAGATAAATTAAGGGTATATAGATAATCATAATAAAGCACCCTTTTACAATTAGCTTGTCGCAGCTCACAAAAACTGGTCTTTGTAAAATGATGATTGGGCTGCCGAATATTTAGATAATAATAAGGCTGCCAAAATACTTTGACTAAGGTTGCTAATTGCTGGTTGGTTGCTTTATTAATACAGGTCAAGACGGAGGTAAAAGAATGGGACTTAATTTTGACCGAGTGAAGTAAGTTGTTGAATACACCATTTTCCTAATAGTTTTTGTTTTCTCGTGATACCATTTTGATCGTCACTATCCACAGTTTAGTTGATTGAATTGCTCCGTTAGTGCACTATAGATTCTAAATCACAATGTCTTGGCTAAAATTAGTATTGAAATAATAATTTATCATAAAATAGGGATATAATCATATAAGTATCACCCAAACATACGAGTCTAAGACCAAAATAATCAAAATTATTATTTTTTAAAAATCATTAGATATATAAAATAAACACGTGGCTACGGTTCAAGCCATGTTCTGTTTTACTTGGCGTGTCTATGTCAGTCTAAGCCGCTGAGAAAAAAATGGTTATCCTTGTTAGTCGAACCATCAAGGAAAAAGATTCTTGCGATAGCTCACTGTCTTGATTTCTATCTTTCATTAGTAAACGGAATCTTATTTTTTGATGATTTAGAAGACCAAAATTTCCCTCTGTGTATACCAATCTAGTATCTTACGTGCTTTTGGACTAAACGATTATGCCACTCGCCAACAATTAAGTTGATTATAATCCATGTAAGGACGCTATTGGCATGCTTATCAGCTTTTGGTTTTCAAATAAAATACAGCTTACCAAACATACCATCTACTGTTAGTTGACCCTTGAGGTCAAGTTTGCTTAAATTGATCTGTGAAATTGCTTTTTTTCATGAAAAGTGATTGCCAAACTAAAACTTATAACAAGAAAGCTGAAGAACAGATAAATTTTTGTGTTTCTTGCCGTCTAAACCTCTTGTAATTTGCAGATACTGGTTATCAGTTGGTGCACAGCCATCGGATCCTGTTCAACGTCTTCTATTCAGAGCAGGTTTGCTACCACCACCTCCAATGGTAGTAATGGGCAGGAAAGGTGGGCCTCGTGACACGCGTCCAGTAGACCCATGTAGTGGTCGTGTCTTGATGCCTGAAGAACCAGCTAAAGCTACCACCGAATCTTTAGATGTTTAAGAAAGTAAACTGTCAACTTCCCAACTGTCGGTTTGGTCTTTATGAAAAAAGCTAAAACTTTTCCGCATAATGTCACTACTTCACTAGAAAATTATCAGTTGTGATCGTTGGTATTGAAGCAAAGCTGTATCTTGTTTTGGGTACGTTAACAACTTTGCAACATATGTTATTATCCTTTAAATCAAATACCTCTCTTGGTCTTTTTAATATATCAAATTATGTTGTATCTTGTTTATATCCATTTTCATTATAATATTTGGTTAAGATTTGTAGCATGAGCTTAGCAAAGCTTTATAAGCGTACGTGTTGATGATCACATCTTTTCAGCCCCATCCGACATCCAGGCTTAGAACCTCGTTAAAATTGTGAACATTTTTCATCAAGGTAATCTGTTTGTTTGTCAGCCGAAAAAATGTGTTCTTTTGTCGTTTTCCGAAGAAAACAAGGAATGTTTTGGTTATTGATAGGTTACTTATCGAGTTATCGTTAATTTTGAATCATTTAGTCGTTATTCATATATTATGAGCTTTAAGTCTATCTGCAAATGAACTTACTCGAGCTTAAACAAGCCAATAGGTCTCGAGCTCATAAACGTGCAACTCGAGTTTAAAATTATGACAATTGAACAAATGCGTTAATTAAAATATAACTCAACACGGCTCGGATCATTAACACTCCTGTCACTATAGACATGTAAATGTTTTTTATGTACTGTAAATGTGTGTAAACCTCTAGATATTGTGAAAGATTTTAACATGGAAGTTTAACACTAAACTAAACAAATTTCCAAGCATGCTTTATTAATCCACAGTAAAAGGTCATTAATTTTCTGAAATTTGAGTGTCATATCAAATTTCTGTTTTTGTATGGTTTACTTTTGTAAAATTTGGTGCACGTGTTTAGTCCCACATCGGGTAAAGAAAAAAAAGTTTATGCATTTATATATTGGGATGGGGATCTATTGCAAAGTGACGTAACTTTAAAAAGCCTAAAAAGTATTACCGACCGGTGGATCATAAATCAAGATCCGGTCAAACTAAAAAAGGGAATCTACATATAAGGGCATGTTGGTCATTCCAACAAAAATAATATCATTCATGACTCTTTATTCCTCTTTTCCTTCCATCTTTATTACCGAGATCTAAATCTCAAATCAAAAAATGAAAGACAATCTCCGTGATCTTTCGTCAAACACGGCTCCATCACCATCGCCATTACACCTCTCCATCACCATCACTTGTCACACCGTCTCCATCACCATCACCCGAATACAAGGCGATCCACGAAAGGTATGTTGTGGGCAAACGGGAATCGTTAATGGGACTAAAGTTTTTGGTGATATAGAACATGTTAAAAATGTTTTAAGTAAAGATCCATCGGTTGTTCATAAAAAGTGTTTTATGATCGTCTTACGTGTTTGCATATTGCTCGCAAATGGGTGAGATCTAAATCTCAAATCAAAAATGAAAAGACAATCTCGGCGATCGCCGTCACACCGTCAGGCTCCATCACCATCGCCGGCACCCTCTCCATCACCATCAAATCCGCTCTCCATCACCATCACCATACAAGGCGATCCACGAAAGGTATGTTGTGGGCAAACGGGAATCGTTAATGGGACTAAAGTTTTTGGTGATATAGAACATGTTAAAAGTGTTTTAAGTAAAGATCCATCGGTTGTTCATAAAAAAGTGTTTTTGATCGTCTTCTGTGTTGCATATTGCTACTGCAAATGGGTCGAGATCCACGATTCGTTTTTACCTTATTTGTATTTCTTGATTTAATGATTTGGAGATGTGAGTATTTGCTTTTTTTTTTAGATTGGGACTAGTCAACATATGTGACCTTGGAGATACGAATATTTGTTTTGTTGTTTAGATGGGATTCAGGTGACTAAAGTTGCAAATAAACGGGTGGCTAATTAAGTACTAAAAGGGTTAGATTAATGTTCAAGTTCATCAGTTAGCTACTTGGAAGTTGTTCTATCATTTATTTTTGATATTGTTCATCAGTTAGTTGTTCATCAGTTCTATTTAACTTTGTTCATCAGTTTTATTTCATCAATAAAATGAGTTGTTCATCAGTTTTATTGTTCATCAGTTTTATTTCATCGATAAAACGAGTTGTTCATCAGATTTATTGTTCATGATCATTCTATTTAACTTTGTTCATCAGTTTTATTTCATCAATAAAGCGAGTTGTTCATCGTTTTATTGTTCATGTTTTATTTCATCAATAAAATGAGTTGTTCATCATTTTATTTCATCAATAAAGCGAGTTGTTCATCGATTTTATTGTTCATCAGTTTTATTGTTCATCAAAAAAAATTTGTTCATCGGTTGTTTAAAGAAATCGTAATGTTCATCTATTTGAGTCACAGTGTTCATCAATTAGTTTTCTTTAATGTTACATTATAATGTTCATCAGTTTTCTTTGATGTTACATTATAATGTTCATCAATTACATCATTTGTTCATCGGTTTTTTTAACCAAATAGTGTTGTTCATCGAGTTTTCAAATAAAAATTACATTGTTCCTCAGTTAGGTACAATCAGTCTTGTTCATCCGTTAGTCTTTTTTTTATCAGTATTAAAAAATATATATTAATGTTCATTAGTTCATCGATTTATTTTTTGATATTGTTCATCACCTATTTTTATAACGTTCATCAGTTGTTTTATATTGTTCAACAGTTTTCGAAAAATACGCGTTCATCAGTTCTTTTGATATTGTTCATCATTGTCTTAAAAGAAATCGCAATGTTAATCTGTTAGTTGTTCATCAGTTCATCGATTAGTCTTGTTCATCAGTTAGTATTGTTCAGCAATAAAAAAATATATTCATCAATTCTTTTAAATTTTGTTCATCAGTTTATCGGTATTCAAAAAAGTCATAATGTTCATCAATTGTACAACGAAAAAAATCATAATGTTCATCGTTATAGTCACAATGTTCATGTTATGGTCACAATGTTCATCAGTTTATCATTTGGTTGTTCATAGCTTAAAATAAACAAAAATAACAAAAAATGACAAAAGTGTATTTTGGTATACCAATTAGTGCATTTGAATGTACTTTTATAAGAAAATCTCTTTTAGGCATTTTATCACACACTTTGTATGCACTAAATATGACTAAGATGCCATCATTAACGTGCAATATCTCACTCATATCATATCGGATTTGAGTTATTCAAATTTATGAGTAAAGAATGGTCAAAAGCCTACAATTTTCATGTTTTAAGTTTTGTAAAATTGGGCTTTTAAACTAGTCAAAATTAGGTGAAAATACCAAAAATTTGAGAAAATCAACACCCACTTAAAAAGTTGAAAAAAAAGTTACGATTTATATATCAAAATGCATACCAAATTAAAGAGAATCAAATTTAAAAAATTATGGTGAAATCGGTTTCTCATAAAAGTTTGTCGTTTGAAAGTTATTTACGTTTGAAGTTTTCAAAATGAAATAAAAACATGTTAAAAGGACCAAAATGCCCCCTAACCAAATTTAATAAGAAAAAAGGGAGGGATTGGATGGAGGACACATGACAATCAATGATAGGCTTTCTAGCCTTTTTATTTTTTTTCACTTTGCAAGAGATCTCAACTCTTATATATTGTGGTGTATACGGCTTAGATAAGTTTTGACTAGTATCATATTGTCATTGTGTTGTAGAGATGATTGTGTTGTTGCATAATGAGTGTGTTGCTAACACAAGTATCTTCACTACCAGTGATAATTTGATACATATTTCTAACTTTTTGATTTTCTTATATTGCTTTTTGATATACCTTCTTTTATTTGGTGTCTAGTATCATATTGTCATTGTGTTGTAGAGATGATTGTGTTGTTGCATAATGAGTGTGTTGCTAACACAAGTATCTCCACTACCAGTGATAATTTGATACATATTTCTAACTTTTTGATTTTCTTATATTGCTTTTTGATATACCTTCTTTTATTTGGTGTCATGCTAGATGTAATAAGGCGTTTAGTTGGGATAGGTGGTTACAACATCCTTATTTACTCTCTTTGTAACTCTCTAGCTCCTTGCTGGTGTTTTTTTGTTTTGTTATAAAGTTGTCGTTCAAAAAAAAAAGTTAAAATTCACATGCTTATCGTTGTTGGTTCATCTTCGTCTATTTTAGTTAATGAGAAATGATATTTATTCCTACTTCACATTCCTACTAATCATCCATTAAATGATCCTCGCAAGTGGAAAAACTGACGGTTTAAATGAGGGGAGGTAACGAGTGGAATACATGTCATATTTTTATTGTGGTGTATACAGCTTAGGTAAGTTGTGGCTAGTATTATATTGTCATTGTCTTGCATGTGATGGTTGTTAACGCAACCTCAAATTTGATACAAATTTATAACTTTTTGATTTTTTATATTACTTTTTGATATATCTTGGTGTATTGGTCAATTGAAGTTGAAATTCACATGCTTATCATTGTTGGTTTATCTTCGTGTAGTTAATGTGAAATGATATTTATTCCTACTTCACATTCCTACTAATCATCCTTTACATGACTCCGACAAGTGGAAAAACTAACGATTTAAATGAAGGGAAGTAATGAGTGGAATACATGTGAGATCAATGTTTTAAAAACCGGTTTTTTTATCGACCCGGTTAAGTCGCCGGTTCACCGGGTCACCGGTTCAACCGGTTGAACCGCCGGGTCGAACCGGTTCTCTACATATATATACTTTTTCTTATATTTAATAAGTAGTATTGCATAATCTAATAATTCATCCGTTTTTATTTATACATTCGATTAAACCCATGAATAAGATTGAGACTATACCAAAAAGTTTTGCTTTTTAAGTCTACATCTATAAAAATATAGCCAAAATTTTCAAGGTGATTCTAAATTATAAAATGATTTATAGTAAAACTATATTAATTGGTGATTCTAAGATAATATATAACTATAATTTACTATTTTACAAAATTTTAACAAACATTAGTTATTATCATTTTAACTTTTCAATTAAACTTAGAAAAGTTAATGGGAAAAAAAATCACTTTGTTAATTTTTTTGATTAAAAAAAAAAAAAAATGATAAAAAGTCATGACCCGACCGGGTTTATCGAACCGGATCAACCCGGGTTAACGAAAAACCGGCGGTTCAATCTGGTTCTCAACCATACAAAAACCCGGTCCTATCCGGCCCGGTCTCCGAGCCGGTTCCCGGTTCAACCGGCCGGGTCAACCCGGGTTTTAAAACATTGTGTGAGATTGTTATTGTCAAGTCTCACATTTTAATTTAATTTGATTTTAAATATAAACAATTTTCAGAAAATTGTTCAGTTCACCAAACACTCAATTTTGTCTTTTCTGAAAGTTTACATAAACAGTCCATATGTTTTAACTATCGTTCCAAAATAGGTCATTGGGGACTACAATGTAACAAAAATCAGTTTTCAAGGACCAAACGTATAACCGAGCTCTTTTGCCTTTTTTTGGAAACTTACACAAACAATCTCTGATTTTTAGCAGCTGTTGTTTCATAGGTCCTCGAGGACTAATGACTCACCAAAAGAAAGATCTGGACTTGGTAGAACCATCCTGAAAAGACCAATAAAACCAACCCAAGAAGACTTTGTTCCCACTGAGACTTCCACATCGAGTTATCGTTAATTTTGAATCATTTAGTCGTTATTCATATATTATGAGCTTTAAGTCTATCTGCAAATGAACTTACTCGAGCTTAAACAAGCCAATAGGTCTCGAGCTCATAAACGTGCAACTCGAGTTTAAAATTATGACAATTGAACAAATGCGTTAATTAACATATAACTCAACACGGCTCGGATCGTTAACACTCCTGTCACTATAGACATGTAAATGTTTTTTATGTACTGTAAATGTGTGTAAACCTCTAGATATTGTGAAAGATTTTAACATGGAAGTTTAACACTAAACTAAGACCGGATGGCAAGGGCAAGGTGAAGGCAAGGTGAGTGGTGTGAGTTCCATGCCATCCCAAACCATGCTCACCTTACTCACTCAAATCAATGCACATTAAGGTGAACGACTCACCTCGTTGGTTTGCGTAAAAAGACTGGCCCACTTAATTATTTATTTAGTTTGTGAGTGTATGTGGGATATTTAGTGGGGTACATTTTAATAAAGTTGGTATTTTAATGAAAGGTGAGGGTAAGGTTACCTTGTCCACATTAAGGTGAGTGAGAGTGAGTGGAAGAGAGAGGTGAGAGAAAGCTGATGTGGCGCTGATGTGTAAGGTGACTGAGGCATTGCCTTGCCTTCCAGCCTAAACAAATTTCCAAGCATGCTTTATTAATCCACAGTAAAAGGTCATTAATTTTCTGAAATTTGAGTGTCATATCAAATTTCTGTTTTTGTATGGTTTACTTTTGTAAAATTTGGTGCACGTGTTTAGTCCCACATCGGGTAAAGAAAAGAAAGTTTATGCATTTATATATTGTGGTGTATACGGCTTAGATAAGTTGCGACTAGTATTATATTATCATTGTCTTGCATGTGATGGTTGCAAACACAACCATTAATGCAAGGTCATGAAAATTTGGTACAAATTTATCACTTTTTGTTATCTTTGATTTTTTTTATATTACTTCTTGATGTACTCGGTGTATTTGTTATCTTTCATTTTTTTATATTACTTATTAATGTACTTGGTGTATTGGTCAACTGAAGTTGAAATTCGTATGTTTATCGTTGTTGGTTCATCTTCGCGTATTTTAGTTAATTAATAGTATTCTAAAAAATGGATAATTTCATCTATATTTTTAGAAAAACTCATAATTACATCAATATCTTTACAAATTTTATAATTACGTTAATATTCTTTCAAACTTAAAAAAAATACTCATATATATCTCAAAAAAATATTTTAGCTTAATTAATTAATTTATATTAAATATTATCTAAAGATGAAATAAAAAGATGTTTTACTTTTTTACCCTTCTTCAACTTCATGTTTCCGAGTTGCAGAGAGCAATCCAAACTGAGGCAATCTTTCCGGATTCGCTCCGCCTTACAGCCTTGTTTCCTATTGTAATTGTCATTGTAGCCCATAAAGGCCTAATCATCTTCTCAAGCACCTCCTACTATAACACTCAAATTCACTTCTAATTGAACAAAAAAAGCATCACAACTTAAAATTGTTGCGTACTCAAATATGCTAGCGAAAATGATTGTTTATTAATGCGAAACAAAGAAATCACAAATCTATCATTTCACTGTCATAAACATTTACGTGAAAAACACAAAAATTAAATTGACATACGTAAGAGTGGACGGTGTGGGGGTCGCCGTGGCTCGCCGTGGCCGACGTGGCGTCTCGCCGTGGCTCGCCGCCACACCGGCGTCGCCCGTCGTGGCTCGCCGTGAGATGCAAAATCGTCGGGACGACGAATGAAGCCCCTCTTGACACATGCATTGATTAAATATTTCATATATCCGTTGCCTAACGTTTAAAAACGTTTTTTTTTTTTTTTTTTTTTTTTAAAAAAACCTACCACCCACTCTATAAATACATAACATTTCATACAAGTTTTTCATATTCAATCAAAACATATCCATTCAAACTTCTTTGAAAACATGAATTACGATAGTCAATCATCTTATTCCGGCGATAGTGATATTGAAGAGTTAACGGACTTAGAAATGTTTATTCAAGAGTTCGTTGAGCAAACGTTGCAGGAACAAGCACCCGGTCCTTCAAAGCGTCGTCAATATATCCCTCGTGAACGTGAAGTTCTTTGAAGCCGCGTCTTGTTGTTGACTATTTTGGCGACAACCCAAAATATTCGGACGCTCAATTTAGACGTCGATTTCGTATGAGCCGTCGTCTATTTCTACAAATAGTGCAAGGTATTGAAACATATATTGAAACTCATGATCCTCTTCCTAGTCATTTTGATTTCTTTAGAATGCGACCCGATGCTAGGGGTGTAATGAGTTTTAGTGTGATTATGAAATGCACATATGCCCTACCAATTGGCTTCTACGGGATATCGGTGATGCATTAGATGAGTATTTACAAATAGGTGAACACGTACATGCGATTGCCTAGATTTTTTCTTATGTGCATAATCCAACTATTTATTAAGGAGTTTTAAGAAAACGGATAGGATGACATTCGTAACTTATACTATGCACATAACCTTTGTTCATGGGCTTCCGGAATGTTGGGGAGCATCGATTGTATGCTGGGAATGGAAGCTGTCTAAAGAATGGCAAGGCCAATTTCATAGAGGTGATAAAAAATATCCGACTATAATGCTTGATTGTTGCTTCATGCGATTTGTGGATTTGGCATGCTTTTTTTGGGGTAGCGGGTGCGAATAACGATCTAACGGTTTTAAATAATTCTCGGATTCGACGACTTGCTTGATGACATCGCCCCTGAGGTTGAGTTTCAAGTTTATGGGTGTAAATTTAAGCAAGGGTATTATCTAGTTGACGGAATCTACCCGGAGTGGGCATCTTTCGTCAAGTCATTTACTGTTGCAACTAATCCAAAAATGCCGCATTGGCGAAACAAGAAGCTGCTTTCGAAAAGACATCGAAAGAGCTTTTGGTGTCCTCCAGGGACGTTGGCATATCATTGCCCAACCGGCGCGGCAATTTACTATTGGCAAGTTACGGAGAATCATGTATGCGTGCATCATAATGCATAACATGATTTTGAAAGATGAAAATTTTGCGATATCGGATATTCTTTGGAAACGTATATTTCTCCAACACCAAATTTACAGCAGACATGGATTGAACGTTGCCAGGTGCAAAGAAAAAAAGCCAAAGAACTACATGATAAACACACACACGCTAAGCTTCAACGATGTCTCATCGACCATGTTTGGCAACAAGTTCAATGGGCACAATTTCAACAACATAATCCGGATAATTAGTTTCGTTTTAATTTCATGTATTTCTTTAGCATTATGTTTTTTTTTTTAGGTATATTTTTTATGTTTAGTACTTTTTTTATTAAGTTGTGTATTGTATTTTTAATTTGAATGAAATGAATTTATTTAGTTTTTATTTGTAAGTGAAAATTGAATAAAAAAAATAAAGTGTTAGTGGTGGGGCCCAAATGAAGAGGTTGAGGTTTGTTATGAGTGAGGAGGGGGTTTGTTGTGGTTAGTTGTGGGAAAATGAGATGCTGATGTGGCGCTGAGGTGGCGCGACGATGAAGTAAATGCTTGTTATGATACCTAGCACTCTAATAGACTCTTACTTCTCACAAACTATAAAAATGAAAGATTACACAGCAATGCACTTTAGTTTCATGCCACCATATATTTTTATCCATTGTTGGTACTCTAACTTTTGTTTCTCATAAATTCAGTTAAAATATAATATAATATGTCCTCCTTTAGATGCAAATAAGGATGATTAAAAGGAAAACCAATAGTGTGATACTTATATCACTGATTCTATTGATTCATAATAAATAATCAATTCGAACGTCATAGCATAAGAAGGCTATTTCAGAAGAGGAATTGATCTAATAAAATAGTTGTGGTTTTTTCTTGGAAAAAAGAGTATAAAAGTAATTCATTGCTATAATTAATACTTTTTTACATTAAAATTATTTAATCATTATTAAAATGCTTATTCGGATATACATGTGTATTTTTAAACTTTGAAAGGATATTGGTGTAATTATGAAAATTGTAAGGATATTGATGTAATTATAAATTTTTCTTAAGGATATAGATGAAATTCTCAAAAAATAAAAATAAAAATGAGTGCACCTTGTCAGCCGAAAAAATGTGTTCATTTATCGTTTTAGAATGTACTAGGATTTTTTTGCTAGTTGTGGACACTCTTTGAACCTTACATTTTACACCTTTCTAAAAAAAAACTTATGAAAATCTACGACATATTAGTTCTGAAAACAATTTGAAGTTATTGTCACGTCTCACATCTTTATTTTATTTTATTTTAAATATAAACAATTTCCAGGAAATTGTTCAGTTCCACCAAACAGTCAATTTTGTCTTTTCTGAAAATTTAGATAAACAGTCCATAAGTTTTAACTATTGTGACAAAATAGGTCCTTGAGAACTAATAATGTAACATAAATCAGTATTCAGGGACCAAAAGTATAACAAAGTTCTTCTGCCTTTTTCTGAAAGGAAAATAATTATGATGTCTATTTTACATGACTAATTATGGGTGAGGATCCTCTCCCATTACTTGACTCAAGTTGGTTGATTTTCAACCATTGGATTTAAATCAATGGTTAAGATTAAAAGACTTTTAATCTTAACCATTGATTTAAATCCAATGGTTCAAAATCAACCAACTTGACTCAAGTTGATGGGATAACTTGAGAGGATTCAAGTCCACTAATTATATGCCTACTCCATTTATTGTTGGACACATGAATTGCACAAATTCTTTCTTCTTACATATACCATTGATTCACGTGTATCAAGATCCTTGTTAGGCATAAAATTAAGCATACTAATTAGGTACGCCAATCACTACTCTTTCTAAAAATTTACACAAACAGTCTCTGATTTTTTGCAGCTGCTGTTTCATAGATCCTCAAAGACTAACGATATAACATAAATCAGTTCTCAAAGACGAAGCATGTAACATAAATTTACAAAACCTTTTCTTCAGACTACCTTTCATTGCAAAAATCATACCTTTATGGAATCCATCATTAAAGATCAACCATGTACCGCTTAGTTTATCTAAACTTGCAAAAATCATCCTTAAACTTTTATTTTTTGTGAAAACAAATATTTTACCTAAACAACTTTGCAACGGAAACCCCCGCCTCGCAGCAGAGCGCGGGTAAAAAGTTCCCTTGAACATGTTATCATGTCAAAAAAGATCTTATAATATAAACTTTATAATATAAAACTGATAATCTACACTTTTACATAATATTTGTCTGTTAGTTGTTGAACAATGTTGGTTTAAATTTGTTAATTTCTTTTGTTTGTATTAATATTTGGTAAACGGTTTTGTACCTCTTGGCTGTTGCATCATTTAATCATAGAAGAAAACAAGGCTACTTATTGAGTTGTTGTTAATTTTGAATTTAAGTCTACGTTATTCATATACTATGAGCTTTAAGTCTATCTGATAACTAGCAATTCTAACTTGCAAACAAACTTAATCGAGCTTAAATTTGAGCTAATAAACGATCCAATAGGTCTCGAGCTCATAAACGTGCAACTTGAGGTTAAAATTATGACAATTGAACAAATGCGTTAAATTATAAACGAGTATTGAGTGCTAGCCACTCGATCTTGAGTTCAAAGCCTGGTTATAATATATTATACGAGCTCAAGCCAGATGAAAAATATCTCCACAAGCTTAATTAACATTTAACTCAACACGACTCGGATCGCTAACACCCCTGTCACTATAGACATGTAAATGTTAATTATGTACTGTAAATGTGTGTAAACCTCTAGATATTGTGAAAGATTTAACATGGAAGTTTAGCACTAAACTAAACAAATTTCCAAACATCCTTTATTAATCCATTGTTAAAGGTCATTATTTTTCAGAAATTTGAGTGTCGTATCAAATTTCTATTTTTTGTATGGGTTTACTTTTGTAAAACTTGGTGCACGTGTTTAGTCCCACATCGGGTAAAGAAAAGAAAGTTTATGCATTTATATATTGTGGTGTATATGGCTTAGATAAGTTGTGACTAGTATTATATTGTCATTGTCTTGTATGTGATGGTTGCTAACATAACCATCACTATAATAAGAAAATGGAAATTTGATACAAATATATAACTTTTTGTTATTTTTGATTTTTGGTGTATTGGTCAACTGAAGTTGAAATTCGTTGAACCTACATTTTTACACCTTTCTAAAAAGAAACTTTTGAATATCTGCGGCATATTAGTTCAGAAAACAATATTTTATGCATATACTATGAGCTTTAAGTCTATCTCATATCTAGCAATTCTAACTAGATAAGTTGTGACTAGTATTATATTGTCAGTCTTGTATGTGATGGTTGCTAACATAACCATCACTATAACAAGAAAATGAAAATTTGATACAAATATATAACTTTTTGTTATTTTTGATTTTTGGTGTATTGGTCAACTGAAGTTGAAATTCGTTGAACCTACATTTTTACACCTTTCTAAAAAGAAACTTTTGAATATCTGCGATATATTAGTTCAGAAAACAATATGTTATGCATATACTATGAGCTTTAAGTCTATCTCATAACTAGCAATTCTAACTTGCAAACAAACTTACTCGAGCTAATAAACGAGCCACTAGGTCTCGAGCTCATAAACGTGCAACTCGAGGTTGAAATTATGTCAATTGAACAAATGCGTTAAATTATAAACGAGAATTGAGCTCTAGCCGTTTGATCTCGAGTTCGAGCCTGGGTATAAATATTATACGAGCTCGAGCCAAATGAAAGATATCTCCTCAAGCTTAATTAACACATGTAAATGTTATTTATGTATTGTAGATGTGTGTAAACCTCTAGATATTGTTTGTTTGTAGGTATTGTGAAAGATTTAACATGGAAGTTTAACACTAAACTAAACAAATTTCCAAACATCTTTTATTAATCCACTGCTAAAGGTCATTATTTTTCTGAAATTTGAGTGTCATATCAAATTTCTGTTTTTGTATGGTTTACTTTTGTAAAATTTGGTGCACGTGTTTAGTCCCGCATTGGGTAAAGAAAAGAAAGTTTATGCATTTATATATTGTGGTGTATATGTCTTTGATAAGTTGTGACAAGTATTATATTGTCATTGTTTTGAATGTGATGGTTGTTAACGCAACCCTATATTTATTACAATGAAAATTTGATACAAATTTATAACTTTTTGATTTTTTTATATTACTTTTTGATATATCTTGGTGTATTGGTCAACTAAAGTTAAAATTTGCATGCTTATCGTTGTTGGCTCATCTTCGTGTATTTTAGTTAATGAGAAATGATATTTATTTCTACTAATCATCTTTTACATGATCCTGACAAATGAAAAAGGCGGCGAGTTTAAATGAGGTGAGGTAATTAGTGGAATACATGTCAGATTTTTATTGTCAAGTCTCACATTTTAATTTAATTTGATTTTAAATATAAACAATTTTCAGAAAATTGTTCAGTTCACCAAACAGTCAATTTTGTCTTTTCTGAATTTTACATAAACAGTCCATATGTTTTAACTATCATTAAAAAATAGGTCCTTGGGGACTAAAATGTAACAGAAATCAGTTTTCAAGGACCAAATGTATAACTGAGCTCTTTTGCCTTTTTTTTGGAAACTTACACAAACTCTGATTTTTAGCAGCTGTTGTTTCATAGGTCCTCGAGGACTAACGATATAACAGAGACCAAACATGTAACATAAATTTACAAAACTGTTCCTTCATATTACCTTTCATTGCAAAAATTATATCTTTATGAAATCCATCACTAAGATCAACCATGTACCGAAAATTTGCATAATTGCTCCGCTTAGTTTATCTGATTTTGCAAAAATCATCCTTAAACTTTTATTTTTTTGTGAAAATAAATATTTTACCTAAACATCTATGCAACGGAAACCACGCGCTCTGCAGCAAAGCGCGGGTAAAAAGTCCCCTTGGACATGTAATTTTATCAATTCTTTCATTACTATATCCTTCGATTACATAAGCCAAATTTGTCCAACACTCAAAAAACTGACCGGCTTAATTTTTATCAGAAGCAAATCCAAACATTCTATTTAGAAAAGCTTATTTTAAATCAGCATAAACTCGAAAAATTCTGAAATTGTACCCCAAGCTCAGACTCTGATGACTAATATATATTGAGCCTGTTTCGGCCTTTCAAGCCAGACCAAGCTCAAGATTCGGGCTAATTTGAGCAAAACCGCACTGGTGCCAGCCATATGTAATATACTCGAAATTGTACCCCAAGCTCAGACTCTGATGACTAATATATATTGAGCCTGTTTCGGCCTTTCAAGCCAGACCAAGCTCAAGATTTGGGCTAATTTGAGCAAAACCGCACTGGTGCCAGCCATATGTAAGTCAAAGTGTAAATTTTGTATTCAAAATGATGCAAAGAAACCTGTATTTTACAAAGTTGCTTGTACATATCTCCATGGTGGGTACATAAAAGAAACCAGATAAGAAATCAGTTGTTACAAGCAAAGCAAAAAATTCAACTGCAAGCCACTGATCAAGCACGTCGTTTACTGAGCCTCCACGAATTGGGTTCATTGTAACGATCATAAAGAGGCTCAATCCTTTCTTGTCTTTTACGCTTGCTCATCTTAGTAGGATCAGACACCTTAAAGAACCTTGGTGCTAATTCGACTAGCCATTTTGGATCTACAACAGTAACCTCACGCATGTATTCTTTTGTTGTCATAACCAACTCGTGGTAGATGACCCAGTCTGGTTGTCTTTGGAAAAGCGCGCTACTTGGGTGTACATAAACAGGCTGGTTCTCGACTATAGTTCTGTATCCTTCTTGTGGGTCTTTACGGGCAGCATGAAAGAAAAAGCCAGCAGTTATTGCCTTCCGTATCTTTGTAAAGTTCTTCCCAGCACTCACAATATCCAATTTGTACCTGAATAGAAGAAAACGAGCAAATCAGCAACATGAACCAGAAAAACATGCTATTCACCTAATCACATAAGCACTTCTTCAGAAAACAAGTGGCAAATTGACGGGTCGGTTAACAGGTAAATGACACATAAATGTTTCTTATTTCCCTGTTAAAATAATTCATGTTTTATATGTGATAAAAAGCTATGTTACAATGACGATAAAACTGAAACTAGTTGAACATCAATAGTTAAAAGACTCGATATAAACACATCTACAGAGAACTTCCTGAAACTAGTTGCGCAGATTTATACCGTTAGTATCAGTTTAAACACAACTGGAAAACAATTGTGACGTATAATAAGCCGACACAGAGCAGCATGAGATCGTAATAAAGGGAATTGAAATAATCATAATTCAGAAAACAAGTAGCAAGCTGGCAGTAGAGTGACGGGTTAAAATGGGTAAACTAGAAACAAGTCAGATAGGGTTGAGCATACCTAGTCAATTTATCTTTACTTCTTTTTCTTGAATTACAACTACTAAATACTAATGTGACATTCTCAGTCTCATAATACAAAGTTTCAGGTAAGTTCTACGCGTTTTAATTACTTTCGAGTCACTTCCAAACTGTTTTAGCCTATTCAGCCCGACTCCTAGTTAAGCACTTAACTACAAGCTACCCATTTGATAAGTTAGCCAAAAATGTAACCCAAATCAACTGATTCACCATAATTGGGTGAAATAGACGTCACTATAGAGGACATATTAAAACTAGTTGAGCAGATTTACATCTTTAGATTCAGGTTAAACATAGACTCGGAAAACAATTGTGATATTCAAGTATAACAAATAAAGCAACCTGGGTCAGAACACAAGGGGAGTTCGCATAATCACATTTCAGAAAACAAGAGAAGGATGGCAAAATGGCAGGTCAGATAGCAGGTCAAAACGAGTTACTTAGAAACAGGTCATGTCGGGTTGGGAACATAAACATTTTGTTTTGTCTCTTCTATTCTTGAACTACAGAAGTAAAGATACTTGATGTTTCAAAAACGACTACTATGATAAAAGCATTCCGAAACCTTTAAGCATTTTGAAAGAATTTCAAACCAATAGGCCTGTTCAACCAGCTTCCAACCTAACCAATCAGCCTGTTTACCACAAATGATCAAAAAATACACCACTATATACATCTACCAATAACTAATTAAGCACAATTACAACAGAAAACAAATATGAAGTATTTGTAACGTAAAACAAAGCAAAGAGAACATACTTGTCCATGATAGATAGAAGCTGCTTCCTGACATCCTGCGCCCTCCTAAGTGATCTCGACTGAACAAAATTCTCGAAACACCATGGCCCCGAAAAATTCTTAGCTTTCCAAGCCTCGTAAACAGCAAGCAAAGTTAAATGATCACCTTCCGGTTGAAAAAACTTGGCCTTTTTCTGATCTGCTTGCGCTTGTTTCTCCCGAGGTCTGTAGAAGATATTCCCCGTCGTGATCATAGCAATAATGGTCAGTATTTCATCACTACATCCCAAATCAACACTCGCTAACAGCATCTTAGACAAGGGCGGATCGAGTGGAAATTCCGCCATTTTTCTACCTAATTTCGTTAACAACCCTTCTTCATCAAGTGCTCCGAGAGTGTAAAGCTGTTCAAGAGCGGCAATAAGTGCCTGAGGTGACGGTGGGTCCATGAAATCAAAAGCTAAAAGATCGTTTATCCCCATTGCTTTCAAGTTCAGCGTTACCAACGCGAGATTTATCCGCTGAATTTCAGGAATCGAGGTTGGTGACATTTCATTGTTGAAAGCGTTTTCAGTGTACAATCTATAACATTTTCCTGGCCCAGTACGACCTGCTCGACCCGCCCGTTGCTTGGCTGATGCCTGAGATATCGGTGTGATAACAAGTGAATCAAGACCTTGCTTCGGGTTATACACGTTTTGCTTGGCGAAACCAGGGTCAATGACATAGAAAATCCCGTCAATGGTCAAAGATGCTTCGGCAATATTAGTGGCAACGACCACCTTCCTCTTCCCTGGTGGGGCCGGTTCAAAAATTCTCGACTGCATTTCACTAGGTAGTGCACTATAAACCGGTAATATAATCAATTCAGGCACGTTTTTACCTAACCCTTTCATCCGCTCAAACAAACACTGACAAGCATGATCGATTTCCTCTTGACCGGTCAAAAACATGAGTATATCACCTTCGGGTTCTGTCAAGTGAATCTGCATAACAGTAATCAAAGCTGCATCGACATAATCACTTTCCGGCTGTTTAGTGTAAAGTATTTCAACAGGAAACGTTCTTCCGGGAATTGTGAAAATATTACAACTAAAGAAATACCCTGAAAATTTCTCAGCGTCTAATGTAGCAGAAGTGACAATCAAACGAAGGTCGGGTCTTCGTTTTATTAAGCCTTTTAATAACCCGAAAAGAACATCAGTACTCATTGTTCTCTCGTGAGCTTCGTCAAGCATAATAACAGAATACTGAGATAAATTCTCGTCAACCAGAATTTCCCTTAAAAGCATACCATCAGTCATGTACTTAATCACAGTTTCGGGACCCGTACAATCCTCAAAACGAATCGAGTAACCAACTTCCTCACCTAGCCGACAACCGAACTCCTCAGCAACCCTCTTAGCTACCGACATTGCAGCCACTCGACGAGGTTGAGTACAGCCGATCTTACCCCGAGTGGTGTAACCAGCTTCTGCTAAATACTGAGTCACCTGAGTTGTCTTACCAGACCCCGTCTCACCGATAACAACCAACACCTGGTTATCGTTCACAGCTTGAACCAATTCCTTCTTCAGTTTATATATCGGCAAGCTTTGTCTCTGTTCTTGTAACGACAGCTTTGACCTTTGACCAAAAGTCAACGCTTTACTAAACGAATCCTTTTTCCATTCGGGCATATCGTATGCTGACAACCCGACTCCTCTTAACTCCTGTGCTAAATGCCGCTCGCCGTTTCTCGGCATCGGGTCTTCCAAGGCGATTAAGATCCTTCGGGATGGAATCAAGCATAGTTCTCTGCTGCTGGTCCCTCACCTCTCGCCGTTCCTTAATCAAAGCAGACTGCAAAGCCGCTGCACGGCTCAACGAGCCTTCGGGATTTTTGAAAATCTTAACAGGTGACATATCCATCGAGTAATGACTCTGTCCTTTCAAAAAGGCGGGCTCGTCTTCGTTTAACTCGACTTCAAGCTCCTCGTCACCACCTTCTTCCTGATAAACCATCCCGTCATTCGTTTCCTCATCATACATCGGATAATCCTTAACACTCAAAACCCCCGAAGCAATCAACTGATTCGCCTCCCACCTCTCGGGCGAACTCATCTTCTTCAACGGCCGTCTAGACGAAACACCAACATCCTCATCAGTAAGCTTAATCCCCGACAACCCAATCCTCGACTTATTACTACCACCATCCCCACCCGACCCAACATTCACCCGACCACCAGCACCATCACCATCCCCATCCTCCCCACTCTTCTTCAACGGCAACAAATCCTTGCCCGTATTCTGATCCACATCCCTCATCGAAAGAGAAACCTTCCCGGTACTAACCGATATCACCTTCACAAAAACCTCTTGATCACGCTTAACCATATCTTTCGCGTTCGCCACTCTCCTCGTCGCCATCTGCGACACGTGAACCAACCCTTCTTTCCCTTTCACGTCCAAAATCTCCACAAAGCACCCGTGCTCCATTATCCTCGTCACTCTCCCTCTATACACTTGATACAACTCCAACTCATCCATTCTCCTATTCACCCCCTCCCTACGGTCCTTACCTTCATCCCTATCTCTACCTTTTCGCTCATATCTATCACCATCATCCTTATCATCTCGTTTACGCTCATATTTATCTCCCCTATCCCTACCTTTATCATCTCGTTTCTTATCATACCTATCCCTATCACGCTCCCTACGCTCATATCTATCATTATCCCTATCATCACGCTTCCTATCATACCTATCCCTATCCCTATCACGCTCCCTACGATTCTCACCATCCTCCCAATTTTCGCCATTTTCACGATTTTCCCTATGACTTCCTAAATTTTCGCGTTTCTCCCTACGGGTACCTAAATTTTCGCGGTTCTCCCTACGGGCACCTAAATTTTCGCCGTTTCCTAACTCCTCGCCCCGCAAACGGGCTTTTTCCAACGCCTCCAACTCAATCTCCTTCTCCAAACTCCTAACATGGTCCCTACTATCCCCAATACCCAACGCGCCCCTATCGCTATCCACTACTCTACTCTTCCTAACCTTAGGGGGCAAAATAGCATGTATGATAGTTAAAAGAGTCCTAACAAAATAATCAGGCAAATCAGCACCGTTTTGTTTCAGCTTTTGATCAAACTCCTCATGGGTCAAACACTTTCGACCCAGATCAGTTATGAACTCTGCCAAGACCTTGTCTGTGAAACCCAGATGGGATTCGAGTTCTGTGCAGACCTTGGAGACTAAGGAGAGGTATTCGAGCTTTTTTAAGGATTGGGTTTCGGTTTTCTTGGTTGGTTTTGATGAGGGTTTCATTGTTTTTGTGATTTGAATTTGGGATTAGGGTTTGTGTTCTTTTTATTTGGGGATGATGGAGGGGGATGATATATGGAGGTAGAAATAGGTCGGTGGGGGTAAGGGTGAGCATATGACCCGAGCATTGACCAAATAGAAGGGCCAGAGCCCGAAACGGGGCCGAAGAGGACCAGACGGCCGAAGCGATTCGGTCGGATCCTGGTCTCGCTTTAAGCTAGTGGTCGCCGGTCCGGTCGTCCGTCCGGACCAAAACCGCATTAATTTGACCTTGTTGGACCGGACCGACCACGTTTGATCCGGTCTCGGCCTAGGGTTTATACCGAAATCGGTTTTCGGTCCGGTCCGGTTTTTGGACCATGCACACCCTTAGGTGGGTGTATATAGCAAAAAATCTTTTACTCCCACCGTCTAAGGTTAAAAATCAGAGGTTCGTGTTCGGGTTGACGGGTTGGTATAACTTTTACCTAAACACGATATGTCTATTAATCGTGTTAAGAGACTCAATTCAAGCTTAGTAGGGGTGAGCATTATAAACGGCGGACTGAACTGAGAAACCGAACTCACCAATCAAATCAAATCTTTAAATCTTTAAATCTGAATTATATATATAAACATGATCTGTCTATCAATCAAATCTTTAAATCTGAATTCAACTTCATGTTTTAAACATGTAAATTATTTTTCTTGTCTTTTTATTTGATTTTTTTAATGTTTAAATTACCCTATGACTTAATTTTGATTAAATTATATATAAGGGATTATGTATTGGGAAACCACTCAACTATTAAACTTTTTATATTTAAGCCATTCATTTATCAAAGTTAACAACTTATAGGCCACCCATTTATGAGTTTGCTTTTATTTATACAAACCTCGTTCAAATTCTTGCAAAAATTTTCATACAATTGAAAGTAATAAAGCTAATTTTAATATATCAACATAAAAAAATTCACAATTTAAACGTAAATCATTAGTTAAATTATCTTAATTCACTTTCAATTAACTAAGTTGCACTTAAATAATGACTAAAACTGATATTTTACATTTTAATAATCGTTTGTGTTGTTTCAGTATATTATATCTAGCTTTATTCTCGTTGTTTGGAAGATTTTTGAGATAAAATTATCCGCAATTGATATAAATGAAAGCAAACCCATAAATTAGTAGCCTATAGGTTAGTTTTGATCAATGTTGCAAAAATCGGTCAACTCGGCCGATTAATCGCCGATTAATCGTTAATCGGCCGAGTACCTTGTCGATTTTTGAAAATCGGTCGAAAAATCGGCCTAGGAAAAAAATCGACACTAAGCAGTCAAAAAATCGGCCGATTAATCGGCCAAATCGGTCAAAATCGGTTGAATCGGTAAAAAATCGGTCGAATCGGGCAAATCGGTCATTTTAAAAATAATATTAATTTAGGCATTATACTTACTTTGGGGATCGTATATTTCACTTATAACGCACAATGGGCCTATAATGTCAATGGAGCCTTTTATTGGGGTTTGTAACATATTGTGCTTGAAATCGGTTAAGATTCTTAGTTTGGTCTCCAAAAATATCAAAAAATTGCAGGAAATGCCAATCCGATTAATCACCGATTAATCCGACGGACCGATTCTACTCACATTGCGGGGTGGTCGACCGCCCGACTACCGATTCACGATTTTTGCAAGATTGGTTTTGATAAATAGGCTAAAAGTAAAAAGTTTAATACTACTAGTTGGTAGCCTCCTAATATATAATCTCTAATTATAACTGTGCTCATAATATCGATTTACCCCACTGCTACCCGAAGACAATAAAAGAGATATACTTGAATCCTTATAGCATTTGCATTAGTATTATTCACCAAGATTATCTCTAATGCTTCTATATAATCTCTTTTAGTCATTAGTCAATACACTTCCTTTTTTTTTTTTTTTTTTTTTTCTACTTTTACTGTAGCAAAAAAAGAGCAACCCAGATGGCTTCTACAGGAACTGCTGCTGAAAAAGCAATTTTGACCCATTTTGAGCAAAGCCCAGGTTCAGTTTCCAGTGATCTTTAGTACTTACTGAAAAAAAGATTTGATTTTTATATGATAAAAAGATTGGATTTTTATTATCTTTTCCAGGGGAGAAAATAGTTGTGGTGAATAAGCATGGTGAAAAGCTTGTGGGTGTTTTGCATGAGGCTGCTTCTAATGAGCTTGTTGTTTTGTGTCATGGTTTTCAGTCAACAAAGGTAGTTTTTTTTTTGGTGACTGTGTTTTCTGACTTTTTGGCCGACTAATCCACGGGTTTTATTGCGTTTAGAAAGTGATATTATCTTAGGGGGTGTTTGTTTCGGCTTATATAGTCGCCTTTTCGGGTTATGTTTCATAAGCTCACTTTTTGTGGCTTATTTCGAAACTTTTCGGCTTATATATGCTTATCATACCATAATAAGCTTATATAAGCCATAAAGTTTCCAAATAAGCCACAAAAAACTAATCCACGGGTTTTACTGCGTTTAGAAAGTGAATACCTTAGGGGGTGTTTGTTTCGGCTTATATAGTCGCCTTATGGCTTATGTTTCATAAGCTAACTTTTTGTGGCTTATTTTGAAACTTTTTGGCTTATATAAGCTTATCATATCATAATAAGCTTATATAAGCCATAAAGTTTCCAAATAAGCCACAAAAAACTAATCCACGGGTTTTACTGCGTTTAGAAAGTGAATATCTTAGGGGTGTTTGTTTCGGCTTATATAGTCGCGTTATGGCTTATTTGGTTTTCGCCTTTTCGGGTTATGTTTCATAAGCTCACTTTTTGTGGCTTATTTTGAAACTTTTCGGCTTATATAAGCTTATCATATCATAATAAGCTAATATAAGCCAGAAAGTTTCCAAATAAGCCACAAAAAGTAGGCTTACGAAACATAAGCCGAAAACCACATAAACCATAAGCCCGCTATGTAAACTGTAACAAACACTCGCTTATTATCGCTTTTTTTGGTTAAGTATGGTTTCTGACCTTTTGTCCGACTAATCCATGGACTGCCACATAGACTTAAACCAAGTAAAGTCCTCCTTTTTCAGGAGGTTAGCGTGCCCACTTTAGGGTTGTTTGCACCTAGTGGAAATTGAATTTGAGACATCCCGCATTATAGTGATGATGGTCTCGACCGTTTTGCCACTAGGCCAACCGTAAGTGGTTAGTATAGTTTGAATTAGTTTCTAGTGCTAGTGAGAATGATATTGATTATTTGACTAAGGGTATTGACTTATGAGATGAGGGTGTTTGAGACTGCTTATTGAAACTGAATTAGCGTTTTAAGGCCGCAGATAAGTAGTTTAGAGGGTGTATGGGGTTTCTTATCCTAAGTGCTTATATGGTTATATTTGTGAGTGAAATAAGTATGTTGAATAAGACGGTGTTTGGGTAAGCTGCTTCAGCGTAACAGCTTTTGAGTATTCAAACAGCTTATGGGGTAACAGTGCAGAAAAACGCATTTTCATAAGTAATTATGGAGTTGTTTGTCAAAAAAAAAGTTCATTGGGCTCGTAAACTGATAAGCTGATTAGCATATGCTCTCTAAAAGAAGCAAAACCAAGCACCCCCTCAGCAACCTGAAAGTGTTTGGCTTATCTCAAAAAGCGATATGGAGTTTCTATAAGCAATCCTGAACACCCCTGTTATCAACATTTGTCTCAAAACAACTTTTATCTGATTGTCACAACTTCAAATAGCTAAGGCACGTCGAAATACTATCTGCTGCAAATCTATTTTGTTGTAGTTATGATGTTGCCAATAGTCAACTTGAATATGTGGATAACCAAATCAGCAATAAGTGCACCAGAGCCCAATTCGCGCAGAGTTGCAGTAGGCAAACAAACTTATTATAGGTAAAACGGGTAAATAAGTATGTAAATGCTATACATAATTACATATTATGCTACATTAGCATGAAATTATCACATATATAATTATATACATTATCATCTTCTGATCACCTTCAATGCACTTGCTTGCTGTAAAAATTCCATCGTGGACCATCTTCATCTCATCAGTCCTCGGAAAGAAACTAGAATCTTTCTGCAGCCTTAAAACGCTAGCCCGCTACCAAGTCATTAGGTGGTTCCCAAAAATCAGCCCAATCACTAGCCCGCTACCAAGTCCACTGAGTATTAACAACCCAATCAACTCCGTTTGGGAAGTCAGACTCTGTGTCTTGGTCTAATGAAACTACCGGTGCCTTTGATACTTCTGAGTTTCCACATTTCATAGACAAAGGTCTTCACACAATGCTGAATTTCCTATATAAAAATTGTTCAAGAAGGTATCGAATTGTCTGTCATGTGGTGTGGGTCCAGTGAGGCTGTTGTAAGAGACAATTAAAACTGCGAGAAAGTTCAGTTTCACCAATTCTTGAGGCATATATCCAGAGAGCTTGTTACTAGAAAGATCCAACGACTCTAGTTGTGGTAGGCTTCCCATAGATGGTGGGATAGCACCAGAAAGCTCATGTTTGGAAAGGTTGAGCAATTGAAGACCGCTGAGGTCTGTAATGGACTCTGGAATTATCCCTCCAAACTTGTTACCGAGAGATCAATTACTAGAAATACGTTTATAAATTGTTTAATGATCTTGAATGTTTGCGCTTTGACCTCTCGTTAATGAATTGTTGCATCAAGGTCCATTCCATATTTCTACAAATTGTAGTCGCTTGTAAATCTTGATAACTGTTCTGTTGATTTTGTATGCATGTAGGAAACCAATACCATGGTGAACCTTGCAAATGCGTTACAAAAGGAAGGAATCACTGCATTTCGTTTTGATTTTTCTGGAAACGGGTAAGTTTGTGTACTGAATATTAACGGGGTGATTGTGATCTAAATTCAAAAATTAATGAGGAATTAAATCTGTCATTTGGCATATATTTCTGTTTAGGGAAAGTGAAGGCACATTTCAGTACGGTAATTATTTTAGAGAGGCTGATGACTTACATTCAGTAATCCAACACTTTCGTGAAGCTAACTGTGTAACAAGTGCAATCCTCGGACATAGTAAAGGTATTCTATCATATGATTCTATACATCAGCGGCTCACTTTTGTTTCTTAAGATTATGTAGTAACGTGGTATGGTTCCTTTATCTTATTTACATGCAGGTGGGAATGTGGTGCTCTTATACGCGTCTAAGTATCATGATGTGCCCCGTGTCATCAACGTGTCTGGACGGTACAAGACAGAAGGGGGTGTGCAAGAGCGTTTGGGAAAAGGGTTTCTGCAGAAAGTGAAGGAAGATGGTTTTATAGATGTTAAAGGCAAAACAGGTATTCTTGCTGATCATTTTCTGAAACCCTTATTCCCAGTGCCTTAAAATGCAAAAATCTGATGATTATATGCTCGATGTGCAGGCGAGTTCTTATATCGTGTGACTGAGGATAGTTTGATGGAGCGTTTGAATACAAATATGCATGAAGCTTGCCTGCAAATTGACAAAGACTGCAGGTAAGATATAAAATTACTTCAGTCAAATGTGTGACCCTAAAAAGTCAAATGTGAACTCTACTTTTTCATCCGACTCATTTGTTGTTATTTCAAGACGTCATGTATCCCTTTATGCATGCGATGATGGCAGGATATTTCTATTCTATATGATTACAAAAGCTATGTTTGTTATGCAGTGTGTTGACAGTACACGGGTCTGATGATACAATTGTCCGAGTCAAAGAGGCATCAGAGTTTGCAAAGATCATACCGAACCACAAGTTACATGTTGTTAAAGGAGCCAACCATGGATTCTCAAAGCATCAAGATGAACTGATTTCCGTTGTTTTGTCTTTCATAAAAGAACCAGTGAATCACAACCTAGATCATACGTCATGAAGGGAAATGAAGTAGCTCAATTTCGGGTCTTTGCTCAACAAATTATGTGTTTTAGTGCTATACATTAGTGGGGTATTTCGGACCCTAGATGCTAGATTCATTTTTGTATAGAACATTCAAAATCCTGAAGTTGTATGACATTGTGCGAAACTTGATTTTTGATGGTACATTTGGTATCCAAATATCCATGAACCAGACTATTTTCTTATGTTTCCACCTTTCTTGCTGGGTCAAAATGGGTAGGTTTTTTCAGCACACGTCAAAGTAGGTTAGATCGACACATAAACACTTGTGTGTATCTATGTCTACCATATAAACGATGAATATCTAATAATACATTTACAAACTCTTTTATGATCCCATCAGGCATTAATATGTTGCAAAGTAAATAAAATGAGTGAGAGAATGCACACAGGAAGTCATTATGCGCATAAGAACGGTAGTGCATACCCACTCGACAAGCACTACACCAATTCAAATATTTCTGCAAGTTCATCTGGATAACCACCAACGAAACAAGAGGTGCATGACATACAACGCTAAACGACTTAAAATTTTACTAGTCGCAACCTCAATGACTACAACCTATAGCCAAATAAGCTAACATCAGTCTTGACAAACAAGTCATTCCAGATGCTAATTTTGTGCTTAGACATTTATATCGTCTCAATTTCTTCGTTCTTGTGCTTACTCTTCTTTTAGCCGTTTCCTCTTCATGCAATTACATCTTCTGCCATTCTTCCTGTATTTACTCACTCGTTGGAGACTTCCTTTTCGACTTGCTCCTTCCTACATAAGTCAATAAAGATTAACAAATTAGAGGGTGATAGTAAGAAAGGTGGAAACATATACGTAACTGACATTTAAAAACTGAAAATTCATTTTTATGTCAATTATAAAGATTAACAAACTCACAAAGTGCCTTGGAATGTACACATCTCATATCTGTGATGTACGTTTACTAGTGATTTCCGACTATATTTTCCCGTGTCATCTATCTAATTTCATTAGCTTTCGGTTTCCATATATGTTGTATATCCATTGCAATCTAAGTGGATGACTATGCAATCACCATCAGCCAGTATGGTGCTACAACTATACGCTCAAGTAGTGCACATTTCCTGTAATTATTCCATGCCAGCACACATGAATCTTTGAATGAGAAGAAATTAAGAAATGCTCTCTAAGTTAGTATGTTTCAGCGTCTACTGTAAGTTATTGAAAAAAGTCGTACCTGAAGTGAACTGAAGTTTAAAATTTTTGAGGCCATCTTCGTTAATATTTGGAATCAATTACATAAACTTTATCCACTTTTTAATTCATTGTCTTTATATATACATGCTTTCACTCTGGGCGTGTCTAGGCTCATGTAAAAAACCTAACTCATGCTAATGAGAAGATATAAAGCATGCGATTGATAGAATTTCACAATCATGATATTCCAAGACTACAAAAACTCTCAAAGTAAGACACTGTTATTAATAGGAAATAACAATAATTTGCAAGTAAATGATGAAGAACATACATACCAATGTTTCAAAGTTGAAACTCTGGACGAGTGAGTGCCAAAGGAGTAAAATCACTGTTGTAACCCCAAACATACCTTAGAGAAGGTATATTAAAAACAGAACTGGTAACAACTTGCTCGCTAAAGGGACAATCCATCAGTTTTAGCTTTCTTAATTTCGGGCATCCTTCTGATAACTTTACAAGTCCTGCATTAGAATTTCCTACACGCTCCAGAGCCAAAGACCTCAAATTAGCACCATATCTCCCGATATATTCCAAACCCACATCTGTCAATCCTCCATGCCGCAGACTGATATCTAGCCTTTCGAGTTTGCTGCAACCCATCAGCATAGCCCGAATCCCACTGTCTAGCGGCATATCTGTTGTCCCATCTTTCTTAACTAAGTTCATACGGAATTTACGGAGATTCTTCAAATGCGTTCCTAGACACTCGAGAGCTTCATTTGAAATATCTTCAACGCTAACCTTTAAATACTCCAAATTAGTACATCCTTTTACCAGAGCAATCAGTCCCACGTGGGTCACAAACTCAGTATAGGTAAGTTTGCGCAATTTCTTGCAAAACTGACCAATAACTTGCAATCCCCTGTCTCCACAGACATCCTGGGTATATAGAATTTCCAAATTGGGACACCTCTTAAACAACAAACACTGGCACTCATAATCCAAGTATACAGTTGCAAGTTTCAATTTCCTTATTTGATTCAGAAAAGGGAGTACAGTTAAATATCGAGTTACTGGCAAATCCCTTATACTAAATGAACGCGTATTTGGGGGAAACTGGAAACCAACAAGCTCACTCTCCTCATCCCAATTACTTCCACCAAAATGTTCTAACCTAACAGCATATCTAAAGGCATCTGCTAGTTTACTTAGATAGCAGTCTCTAATCTTCAACGATATTAATGAGTTACAACAGTTTTTTGAAAGAAGTGTAAGATCTTCTGCATTGTTAGAAATATCTGTATCCATATCCGTAACATGTAACCTTTCCAAAACCGTACTATTCAATGCCAATTGATGTAACCAAATCCCATCTTTTACATTTAAATAATCAGAATCTTTCAAACACAAAGTTCTCAATTGGTTACAATAGTTAGAGACATGCATTAATCCATCCGTCGAAAACCCTTCACAATTCTTAATCTTCAAACTCCTTAAATCCTTACCACATGTTCTCGCCAATGTCTCGAGATCTTCATCATGAAAACCAGACCACGGATGTGAAGTTCTTTCAAACAGCTAAACTCGAGAGCTAATTGTTCAATCCATGGGGTGATTCTGATAACATAATCATCTTTAACATTAAAATGTTTTGGGGGACCTTTCAGTGTTAAGGATTCGAGAAATGGGAATCTTTTACTTAAACAAGAAGGGTTGGAGTAAAGTGTGTGGACAGTTACGCGCTTACGCGTAATGCCATCAGTCGCATAACACTTACGGGAAACTAAAGAAACAGAGTTTTGGTCCTTAACATCGTGTATATAAGGTATAACTAAGTCCAACACTTCCTCCCCCACGTTGGTTTTTTCGAGCTTACGTTTGGTGGGTGCCATTAAGGTTTGGTTTGGTTTAAGGTTTCAAAATTCAACTAACACTAAACACTAATAATAATCTTAGAAAAATCCCAAAACAAATGAAATAAAGGCTAACTAAACAGCTTAATTAACTACTTATGATACCCTGTTTCATCTTATAACAAACAATAGCATAGCCTAGTTAAAACCCTATAAAAATACAACATTTAAGTCAATGGGACATTTTATCAAACAGTTGGTGTGCAAACACAAATGACCCACAAGCAAACTTTGTTTGAATGCAATTCTTGAAACTGAGCAAGATTAGATCATTGAAAATGGTGGCTGATTCTTAGAGGGTTTTGTTTTTTTGTGTGTGTTTTTGATGGTGTAAATAGTGTGTGTGTGTGAAATGAAATGAAAGCAAGAGAGTGTATGTGAGTAGGTGTAACAAAGAAGGGGGAGACGGTGGGAGTTTATGCAAATACCCATAAGATCCATAAGATCCCTTTATATTTGAGTTAGTTTCATAAATTGTCCTTATGGTTTGTCTGGTTTAAGACTATGTTTATCACTGAGTTGATAACCCAATCAGTTGCACAAATAATAATATTTTAATTAAAATTCTCAAATCCTTTCACAACCAAGGTCACATGGCAGCCTAGATTGCAAACTTTCAATCTGCCACATGACGGCTAATGAATGGTTATTTGTTTTATTTTTCTTTTTTCTTTTTAATATTTATTAATCTATAAAAGAATATATCGATTGTATGTATTGGCTGGGTTGGGTTGTTGATAAAAAGGTATAGATTGGTTGTGTAGGTGAAGAAAAGAAAAAATAATATTTTATTAGAGATTGGGTCGTGATAGATTGTTGATAAACATAGTCTAACAAAATTACTTCTTAAAAAAAAATAACGACTCCTCTCTTTGTTATTTTGACCCATATCGGGATTGGTCCTTTGACCACTAAATCAGTTAAGTTGACCTTCAATTGTTGCTTTAGATGTTGAAATGACATAAATATCCTCATATGTGTTTATTATTATTTAGTTTGTGCGTTAGTTACTTTTCTTAATTTTTTTTTGTTTTTAATTTTGTTATTAATTTATTATTACTATTTTATTAATTTACTATTTTTAATTGTTTATTATTTTTATGTTTTTTAGTTATTATTATTATTATTATTATTATTATTATTATTATTATTATTATTATCACTTTATTAAAAACTCAAAGGATTTATAAAAAATTAGTGGGAAGCCGAGAAACCAACTGGGCCCCCACACCTCTAGCAATAGCAAAACCAATCATATTAAAAATATGAACCGCAGACGTGTCCCCAATGTCTTGAGTCATAGAGAATCGTCAAATACGCTTTAGTAAGGTTACTGCATCCTTCTCAAGTTCTCCAAAAGAAGAGAATGAAAATGGGAGAAATCCATATCCGATATCCGCACAGTTATTATTATTATTATTATTATTATTATTATTATTATTATTATTATTATTATTATTATTATTATTATTATTATTATTATTATTATTATTATTATAACACACTTTTATTAAAAACTCAAAGGATTACAAAAGATTAGTGGGGAGCTTCGAAACCAACTGAGCCCCCACACCTCTAGCAATGGTAAAACCAATCCTATTAAAGATATGAACTGCTGCACGCGCTCCAATGTCCTGGGTCATAGAGAATCGTCGAATACGCTTAAGTAAGGTAACTGCATCTTTCTCAAGTTCTCCAAAGAAGAAAAGAGAAGGGAGAAACCCATATCCAGTATCCGCACATTTAGCATCGTACTTGACCTGTTTACGCTGTGCAGCATCACTGATTGCTCGCCCTGGTATAAAATCAATCAACCCGGATTGCGTCAAAGGCGACGAGAAACCAACTGGGCCCCCACACCTCTTGCAATAGCGAAACCAATCCTATCAAAAATATGAACCGCATCACGTGCTCCAATGTCTTGAGTCATAGAAAATCGTCGAATGCGCTTAAGTAAGGTTACTGCATCCTTCTCAAGTTCTCCAAAAGAAGAAAATGAAAAGGAGAGAAAACCATATCCGATATACACACATTTAGCATCGTACTTGACACGTTTACGTTGTGCAGCATCAACAACCGCACTCCCTGGCATAAAATCAATCATACCAGATTGTGTCAAGGGAGACGATCCCGTAAGATCAACACATACATCAAGCCTACCATCCCAAGAGTAAAGTAATATATCAGCTAGGCGTAAAACATCACTTTATTATTATTATTATTATTATTATTATTATTATTATTATTCCTCTAATATTTATTTTCTTAAACTAGTTATTTTCATCTTTTCAATGTAAAGCATACCAATACAGCTCCCACTAACACACACATGCGCGAGCGCGCACACGAACACACAATTTATCTTAAACCTCTTTTAAACACCTTAAACCATCTTGAGACAGGGTTTTTTTTTTGGTTTTGGGTGTTTGAATGAGTATATATATATATATATATATATATATATATATATATATATATATATATATTTTTTAAAGAGAAAATGAAATTTGATGGTGGCCCGGTTAGGTGTGTTTTATGTGTTTGCAAGTATTTGTATTTGATGGTGGCCACATAAAACATATCTTTTCTTCAAAAAAACCTCATTCAAACACCACAAACCCAAAAAAACTATCTTAAGATGGTTTTGGGTGTTTGGAAGAGGTTTGAGATAAGTTATGTGTGTGCGTGTGTGCGCACTTGCCTGCGTATGTGTGTTTGTGAGAACTATGTTGGTGTCTTTCATTAAGAATATGAAAATATGTATTTGAAGAAAATAAATATTAGAAGGAAAGTAATAGAATAATAAAAAAACAAACAAATAAAAACAAAAAATATATAAAAACATATTAAAAATTAAGTAGTAATAATAAAAACTTAATGCATAGAGTAAATATGTGATATCCAACAAACCACATAGACCATTTAATAAACACATGTGAGGGTATTTATGTCATTTCAACAATCTAAACAAATAATTGACAGTCAACTTAACGGATTTTAGTGGTCAAGGGACCAAACCCGATATGGATCAAAATCACAAGGAGAGGATCATTTAATTTCCTTCTATGGACCAATTTTGTTAAACTAGACAAACCATAAGGACGATTTATGGAGTTCACTCTTTATATTACAATCTTCAGTTATAACCTTTAACTTTCTCAACAGCTTTGAAGAAGAGTTTTGATGTACAAATTCATTCATATATGAGTGTTGATTGACACACGTAGTTTTTTTTAGATTAAAATACACGGTTGGTCCCTAAACTTGGCAAGACGCATCGCGATGGGACAAAACTCGACCTTTTCATCGCCACAGGTCCAAAACATGGCCTTTATATGCCAAATTAGTCCCTTGACCAATTTTCCGTTAGTCAAGGACTGTTATTTTCCCCATGTTCCTTGCACATGAGGGCAAAATTATCATTTCATTGTTTTGGTTAATTATTTTGGTGGTAAGGCTGGTACAACCTTAGGAACTACGGTGTATTAAATCAATAAAATTATACCGTCACCACCACCACCCTCCCTTTATCTCTTTTTCCTACTTCTCTCTCTAAATTTCTGCTTCTCTCTCTAAAATTAACCATCACCATAGAATGAAATAATGAATTTGTATGCAATATTATCAAGTATACAATTGCAAAAAAAATTACAACAAAACATGAAAATTAAATATATATTAATACCAAACATATTACAATCATATAAACATACTACTGAATTGGACAATCCCAAACAGAGATACAATAAACATTGTCCATGGAGCAGGATCATTATCTGAATGAACCACCGACATACCTTGTATCCCTTTTAGAATCTAAATGTCAGCGAGTGTTTTATGAATCCTACAACAATAAATAGGTATCATAAGCATCCATAAATACTCACAAAAGTGCAAAAATTATAACCGGAAACTAAAGATGATGGTTATATTTTATCGCCAACGTGTCAAAATGGGTGAGATACAAAAATCCAAAATAAAGTTATAAAGAAAGGTCAAATGGATTGAACATGAAGTGTATTTTCCAATGCAATATATATATATATAACAGATTAACCAAAAAAGTTGATAAAAAAAAGTTTTTTAAAAACTGTACCATGAATCATTGTTTGACCCATTAACCGACCTTCCCATTTTACCAACTTTACCAAAAATAAACAATCACGAAAAAGAATACTTGTAATCGAAGTCTACCTTCTTGCAAGTTTGGCTGCTTCTTCACATCTAAGAAGTTATGCATATAACCCATCCGAGGCTATTAATTCATCGTGTGTCCCGATCTCCATTAACGGACCATCCTCCATCACAGCAATAAAATCAGCATTTTTTATTAAAGAAAGCCGACAAGCAATAATGATAGTTGACCGTCCTAACATCAAGAGATCCAAATCCTCCTGAACAAATCTTTCAGCTTCAAAGTCTAGTCCACCTGTCACCTCATCAAGAAGGAGAATAGACGGGTTCGAAAGCACTGCCCTTGCAACAGATAGCCTTATTTTTTGTTCTTCTGCTAATGATAACCCAGCTCTGCGTATCTAAAAGTAAAAAAAAGAAAGTTTCTTTGATTTAGGTTGGAAATCATAAATAAATAAATAAAAGAGAACCACCATCACAGCCTTATAATTCTACCTGTGTGTCATATCTGTTAATACAAATAAGCCGTAAAAACGTTTATTTATATTTCACGATCTTCTAATGTTTTGTCGATAACAAACGTAAAATCATTTTAACGAAACAAATAAAATACGTAAACTATTTGATTCAACAGTTTTCTAACACACTTACGTTTTCACATAAAACACTAAAACAAGTATAAGTGATTTTATGTTTTAGACATACATATGTACAACAACTAGTGTTTACATATTGGGCTAACATATACTTAACTAAGTGTATACTAAAATGGGTAAAACAAATATATAATAAAATGGGTAAAAAATAGCAAATAGTATTGACCCATAATCCATGGTTTTGTACAAACCACTTAACCAAGCTCATTGTATTCTAGAGATACATTGTATCTAGAAAGAAAACCATGGATCAACCCATAACCCATGACCCATGACCCATAACCAAAAATACCCATGGGTAAAGAGGAGCATCCCACGGATCCCTAGCTTTACACTAGCCGGATCCCTTGTGGGAGGGATCCGGGGAACAGTGAACATTTTCCTCTATAAATAGTGAGCCATTTCTTCCTTTTTGCTCACTACTTTTCACACATACTTCCTTCAAGTATTGTACCTTTCTAACCTCAGATCTAAGAGATCTATGTAGTTTGTCTTTTGTTTTTGTGTGATCTTCTAGGTTTCTCTTAAAGGAGAGATCACCACATCTTGAATTCGAGCAAGCTCAAGTCCATGAGTTGCCATGCTTCGTCATCATCAAGACATTTGAAGTTCTCTTGTTGATAGTTCTTTCTTTCTCTATAGATGTTGAAGGCATTAGTGAAGGATGCCGAAATAGTCAAGACGAAAGCATTAGTGAAAGATGCTAAACGTCCGTGTCAAAAGCATTAGTGAAGAATGCTAAAGGTGTCAAGACGAAGGCATTAGTGAAAGGTGCCAAGCGTTGTGTCAAAGGCATTAGTGAATGATGCCTAAGAATCAAATCACGTGGCATTAGGGAAGAATGCCTAGTTCGTATAATCGATGAGGTGCATCGTTATACATATAAATATTTGTTTATTTCCAAGGATGGTGATATCCTTGATGGTGTTGTAACAAGGAGTGGATCTCCTTAAGATTAGGTGTTGTGTTTTGATGGGTAGTAGTTCCTCCATAGTAATGGAACTAGGTGCTTAGCCTAGTACCTAATAAAGGGTAGGCGACGTTGTGTAGGTGTGGTTCACCTTGGAGTGAAAGAACCCGGTGGTTAGCCTAGCACCGTATAAAGGGTAGGCGACGTTGTGATAGGTGTGGTTCACCTTGGTGTAAAAGAACTCGGTATTTAGCTTAGTACCGGAAAAAGGTTAAGCGATGTTGTGAAGGCTTCTCCGCCATAAGGAGATTGGTGTAGTGTTTATGAACTCTCGAGTAGGTGACTCGGGGAGTGGAGTAGGGCAAGGAAGGTGTCCTTGTAGCCGAACCACTATAAATACTTGTGTCGTGGTGATGTGCTTCTTACTATTTATCTTTCATTACACGTTTACGTATCTATCTATCAACGTCCAACATAAACAACTAAATAGATTGACATAAGTCGATCTATATATTTAAAAGGAAGTTTTAAATTGGTAAAACTATTCAACCCCCTTCTAGTTTTCCACAATTGGCATCAGAGCTTCGTTACCAAGTTTCTTAGAGTATGTTGTACTTTAAAAACTTGATACGATCCGTGTATGTTTGAAAACTAAGAAGAAGGATTTTTTTACGCCATATTTTTTTTTATAAAATGTTTATTGTTGGACAATGATAGAATGTTCTAACAGTTTCCTTGTTAAGCACTTTCATACTTGGATTCGGGCCTACTAAGAAGATCATGAACAAACCATATAAATATTTCTTCTCTATAAGAATATTTAGCTTCTCACACATGAATCTGGAGACTCCAAGAAGATTACTAAAGCATGTCTTCTAAATAACCTCTTAAGAAAGATATTTAGCAAAGGTATGATCATTCATTATTAACATTTGTTAGCATCATTATTGTTGGAAAATTTAGCGCACTTGTGGGATTAGTTCACACCTGGTAATGGGTTAGGAGGTACGGAGTGTACACCCATAAGGTCCATGAACACCCTCACTCTTATAGTGGTTTGTATTGGTAGTGTTAGTTAAAAGTACTGCTGTGGTTTCCACTGAAGCTGTGTTTCCACTGAAGCAGTGTTTCCACTGAAGTAGTTTTTCCACTGAAGCGGTATATCCACTACTAGCGCTATGAAAGTACTGATGGAAGTACTGCTTGTAACGGGCTTTAACCAATTCAAGTGGCAGTTACAACTGCATTATGACCATGTTTAATTGGTCATGTAACCACTAACGACTATAATGGGGATAATTATGAGGCTATTAATGGGCCGATTAATACTCATAATTCCATTTTGACCTGCTAAGAGTAACCTCCTATAAATTGGAGATCTAATCATGCATGATGGACACACAGAAAACGATTAAAACTTATAAGCGCAAGGTTTATTGATTTGTGCCTAATTCAATAACAAACATTTGGTCTTATCCCAAGTAGATATTCGTGATACCCAGGAATTTGGGTCGAATAGTTTACTTTGGAAAGTGATCACACGATTCCAAGTGATATCCGGTAACCACCTAGTGGTATTTGTTTCTGCTGAATTGGTATTAGTTTCTGCTGACATTGATTATCTAACGCTGTTCTGAGAGACACACCACCAACAATCAAAGTAAACTATTTTGTGATAATAAATGGCAACTGCTGCAATGAAACACATGGCTTCAAACTTTTCTAAGCTGGACAAGTTTGAAGGGGTGGACTTTAGAAGGTGGCAGAAGAAGATGCATTTCTTGTTGTCAAGCATGAGTGTGGTGTATGTGCTAACCACTCCTATTCCTGATGATGGTGATGATGCCACTGTGGAGCAGATTAGGAGGAGGAGAAAATGGGAGAATGATGACTACATATGCAGAGGCTTAATTCTCAATGGTATGTCTGATTCTCTATTTGACATTTATCAGAACATTGAATCTTCCAAAGAACTGTGGGATTCCTTGGATGCCAAATATATGGCTGAGGATGCATCAAGTAAGAAGTTTCTTGTTAGTAATTTCACAAATTACAAAATGACTGATTCAAGACCAGTCATGGAACAATACAATGAACTTCTTGGAATACTTGAAAGGTTTACACAACACAATGCACATGGATGAGGCTACTTCAGTCTCTTGTGTCATTGAGAAACTCCCTCCTTCTTGGAAAGATTTCAAGCATACCTTGAAACATAAGAAAGAGGAATTAACTCCGGTTAAGTTAGGCAGTCATCTGCGCATTGAGGAATCTCTCAAAGTGCAGGATAATGACAAGCCAAAGAGTAGCAATGCTGCTGGTACATCTGTTGTCAATATGGTAGAGCATAACAACTCCACCAGGTACAATGACAACAAAGGTAAACGCAAATATCATGATAACAGAAGGGCAAATCCTAACAAGAAGGCAATACCTACTTGTTGGAAATGTGGCAAAACTGGTCACATTAAAAGGGATTGCAAGGGTGTTAAAGTTGGTGGTAAAGCCAATGGGTCAGGCACTAATGGTTCAGTGAGTGGTGGTTCTTCCAACTCACTGAAAGGTCAGAATATGGCTAATAAGTCTTTTCAGATTTATTATGTTACATATGTATCTGAATCTCATTATGTGCATAGTGATGATGTTGCGTGGTGGGTTGACTCTGGTGCAACAGTTCATGAGTGTAAAGATAGAAGCTGGTTCAAGACTTATGAGTCATTGAATGATGGTTCTATTCTTAACATGGGAAATGAGTCAACAGCCTTGGTGCATGGTCGTGGTTGTGTAGATCTTAAGTTTAGTTCTGGAAAGATTGTAACTTTGTTTAATGTTATTCATGTTCCTGATATAAGGAAGAACTTGGTTTCAAGTAGTGTTTTGAATAATCATGGATATAAACAAGTTATTGAGTCCGATAAATTTGTGCTTTCTAAGCATGGTGTTTTTATTGGTTTTGGTTATTTATGTAATCAAATGTTCAGGCTTAATATTTCCACTAATAGTGTATTTATTTCCACTGATAATGTAAATTCAGCCTTTGTGACCACCACTGACCAGACTGACTCTACCCTATGGCATGCCAGACTTGGCCATGTTCATTATAAGAGAATGCAAGATATGTCTAAGGATGGGTTGATCCCATATTTTGACATGGACACTGAAAAGTGTAAAACTTTCATGTTGACCAAGATAACCAAGAAACCTTTTCAGGGTGTTATTCGTGAGACTAAGCTCTTGGAGCCAATACACAGTGACCTGTGTGATTTGCATGCCACTCCCTCTTTGGGGAACAAGAAGTACTTTGTGATATTTATTGATGATGCTTCTAGGTTTTGTTATTTCTATCTATTACATACCAAGGATGAAGCATTAGATAAATTCAAATTGTTTAAAACTGAAGTTGAATTACAACTTGGGTCTTTGATCAAAAGATTAAGGACTGACAGGGGAGGTGAGTATATGGATACTCTGTATTTTCAGTCTGTTGGTATAATCCATGAAACGACTTCCCCTTATACTCCTCAACAAAATGGTATTTCGAAAGGAAAAAATAGGGTCTTGAAGGAGTTGGTTAATTCCATGTTGTCCTATTCAGGACTGAGTCAAGGGTTCTGGGGTGAAGCTATGTTAACCACTTGCTATTTATTAAATAGGGTTCCCAACAAAAGGAACAAGGTTACCCCTTATGAACTCTGGACTAAAAGGAAACCCAACCTGGACTATCTCAAGGTACGGGGTTGTAGGGCTGTTGTAAGAATCCCTGATCCAAAGCTGAAAACTTTGGGTGAAAGAGGCATTGACTGCATATTTGTTGGATATGCTGAGCATTCCAAGGCTTTTAGGTTATATGTTATTGAACCTAATGAATATGTTTCAATTAACTCTATAATTGAATCAAGGGATGCAAACTTTGATGAGAACAGATTCTCATCAGTCCCTAGACCAAGTCAGAGGATTCCTAATGGAACTCATGACACTGGTGTATCAGAGATCACTGATGAAGTACCATCAGAGGTCCCTGATGAGGTTGTGGTTCAACAACCTGAACCTGTGCTTAGAAAGAGCAAAAGGGTCGGGACTCCAAAGTCATTTGGACCTGAGTTTCAACTATACTTAGTTGAAGGAACAAGGAATGAGGTCTCTGACCAATACTCCTATTGCTTCATTGTTGAGGATGACCCCAAAACATTTGAAGAATCAATGAAGTCCCGAGGATATTGCTTTACGGAAAGAAGCAATTAATGATGAGATGGATTCCATCATGGGCAACAACACTTGGGTGTTTGTTGATCTACCACCAGTCGCAAACCTCTAGGTTGCAAATGGATTTTCAAAAAGAAAATGAAGGTAGATGGAACTACTGAAAAGTTCAAGGATAGACTAGTCATTCAAGGCTTTAAACAAAAGTCAGGGATAGACTACTTTGATACTTATGCTCCTGTGGCTCGTATCGATTACCATAAGACTGCGATTGCCTTGGCATCTATTCACAATCGATTATTCATCGGATGGATGTGAAGACAGCTTTCTTGAATGGTGAACTGGATGAGGAGGTTTATATGAACCAACCTTAGGGCTTCATCTTGCACGGCAATGAAAACAAGGTGTGTAAACCGATTAAGTCTCTATGGACTTAAGCAGGCACCTAAGCAATGTCATCAAAAATTTGATGAAGTGGTTTTGTCTAGTGGTTATGTTCTTAACCAAACTGACAAATGTGTATATAGCAAATTTGATGAATATGGTAAAGGAGTCATCATTTGTCTATATGTTGATGACATGTTGATCTTTGGCACTGACCAAAATCAGGTTGACCTGACAAAGGAATTTTTGTCATCAAGGTTCTCCATGAAAGACATGGAGGAGGCTGATGTTATCCTTGGTATAAGGATTAAACATGAAAGTAAAAAAATTTCTATATCTCAGTCTCATTATATTGAGAAGGTGATGAGAAAATTCAATTACTTTGATTGTACTACAGTGAGTACACCTATGGATACTTGTGAGAAGCTGATGCCTAATCATGGCAGGCTGTATCTCAACTTGAGTATTCTAGGGTAATTGGCTGCTTGATGTATGTCTTGACTTGTACAAGGCACGGTATTGGTTTTGTAGTGGGAAAATTGAGCGGTATACTAGTAATCCTAGTGCTCATCAGCAAGCGAGTTCAAAGGGTCTTGAAGTATTTGAAGAGAACTATGGATTATAGTCTCTCATATCTTGGTTACCCATTAGTGTTAGAAGGATACATTGATGCAAGTTGGATCAGTAACACTGAAGATAATTCGTCTACCAGTGGCTGGGTATTCCTACTTGGTGGAGGTGCAATTTCTTGGGCATCCAAGAAACAAACTTGCATCACCAGTTCAACAATGGAATTTGAATTTGTGGCCTTAGCAGCTGCTGGTAAAGAAGCTAAATGGTTGAAAAACTTGCTTCTTGTGATTCCATTGTGGCCTAAACCTATAACACCTATTTTTATCCGTTGTGATAGTGCAGCTACATTGGCTAAGGCTTATAGCCAAATGTACAATGGTAAGTCTAGACATTTAGGTGTCAGACATAGCATCATTTGTGAGCTTATCATGAATGGGGTGGTATCTATAGAGTTTGTTAGATCTCAACATAACTTAGCTGATCACTTGACGAAGTGTTTG
Organism: Chrysanthemum makinoi; assembly: GCA_910596185.1. Taxonomy (NCBI): domain Eukaryota; kingdom Viridiplantae; phylum Streptophyta; class Magnoliopsida; order Asterales; family Asteraceae; genus Chrysanthemum; species Chrysanthemum makinoi. The sequence continues at coordinate 347,455,553 of OU343221.1, read as the reverse complement.
GCTAGAGACTTGGTTATAAAGTCTACTAAAAGGATGGGTTTAAGTCCAACTTAGTCACTGAATGCTAGGACACCCAACTCCCTCCTGAGGAAACTTGGGAGCTGATTTCAATGTGGAAAGCTGAATATTCAGTGGACTGGAGCACATGTTTATTTACATCCCAAGGTTGTGCTCGGAACCTGCTAAAAGGAGGATGAAGTCTTTACTTCTTAATGGTTAATTTTCTTTGAAAAAGTGCTTGGCAGGAGCATGAATAAAGAGGAACCACCTATGTAAATATTGAAGTTTTGCCGCTTCAGGAAGCTTTGGACTTTTATCTTTTACAACATTTATGAATTTGGATATGTACACATGGCTTGTATAGTGTCAGGAGCTAATAAGTGTTTGAAAACTTGTGTGTATTTTATCTTCAGGTATTCAAATGGGTTGAAGGGTTCAATTCTTAGAACACCCTGATTCTCAAATATTTGAACGTGTAATTTACTAAGATGAAAATTCAATCCTCATGACTTTTTTGTTTATGCACATGTTTTGCTTGATGTTTGTTTTCATGCAAAGGAAGTGAACTAAATTTGGAAAGGATTTTTGGAAAATTTAGCGCACTTGTGGGATTAGTTCACACCTGGTAATGGGTTAGGAGGTACAAAGTGTACACCCATAAGGTCCATGAACACCCAGACTCTTATAGTGGTTTGTATTGGTAGTGCTAGTTGAAAGTACTGCTGTGGTTTCCACTGAAGCAGTGTTTTCACTGAAGCAATGTTTCCACTGAAGCAGTGTATCCACTGCTAGCGCTATGAAATCTTGATGGAAGCGCTTGTAACGGGCTTTGACCTATTCAAGTGGCAGTTACAACTGCATTATGACGACGTTTAATTGGTCATGTAACCACTAACGGCTATAATGGGAATAATTATTAGGCTATTAATGGGCCGATTAATACTCATAATTCTATTTTGACTAGCTAAGAGTAACCTCCTATAAATAAGAGATCTAATCATGCATGATGGACACACAGAAAACGACTAACACTTATAAGCGCAAGGGTTATTGATTTGTGCCTATTTCAATAACAAACATTTGGTTTTATCCCAAGTAGATATTCGTGATACCTAGACATTTTGGTCGAATAGTTTACTTTGGAAAGTGATCACACGATTCCAAGTGATATCCTGTAACCACCTAGTGGTATTTGTTTATGCTGAATTGGTATTGATTTCTGCTGACATTGATTATCTAACCCTGTTCTGGGAGACACACCACCAACAATTATTAGAATCTAAGTTGTGTATTTAGTCACTAATTTAAATTACTAAAGCAGTTATCTATGACTAAGCCATCATCAAGAATAGTATTCTTTGATCGATTTCTATAAGACTATACTACTTGTGATAATGACATTTTGGTTATTTGATAACCATTATCATTATTCATCACAAAAGATTTATTGACACTCCATTTACGTCAATAAAAATCTATGTGAAACTTCTTACATTATAATAAAATGAGATTTTATTATAATATTTGAAAAATAATTCCCAAAGAATTATGACCAATTCTTTAAAAGGAAACCACGTCAAATAGGACTAGCCTGGCATCGTCAAAACATCAACCACAAGTCTTAGAACCTAAAACATCAAAACTCTATCCGTTTTAGAACTTTCAAACCAAAGGTATCAAGGAATGCTTGAGCTGATTTTTGCTGTCATGCCGGATCCCTGGACTTACACTAGCCGGATCCCAAATGAGAGGGATCCGCGCAACAGAAAACAACTTAAATGAAAGAATGATCACTGTGGATGTTCCACAAACTACTTTCCCCTTAAAGACTCACGAACAAAAACCTAACTACTGTTCACAGGAGCAACTTGATCATCTTTCTCAAGCATAACAATCACTTTTGTAAGTATAATCTTCACTACATTGTTAATTTCTTTTTTGATTACTAGGATTACAAGTTCTTCATTTTAGAGGTTGGGTTCAAATGGGTTTGTCATAATTTGTTACCACATTGTTTTCTATGATAACCCAAATCAAAGAATTAACATTGTTAATACAAATTAAACTCATTTCTTGAAATCAATAAAAATGAATTGAGCAAAATTGTGATCAAACCCTCTAAGCTACTATTCACCATTAACACCACATTGTGGTTGTATTGTTTAGGAACAATCATGCCAAGCAACAAGCAACAAGATTACCAAGACACCACTCACTACATACCCATGTATCATAGGAAATATGAACTAAGTCCGGACGATAGAAAAGCCTTTAAGATGCTTGAAAGGAGACTCTTTCACGAAGGTAGAGTTGTTGATCAGTTATTTCTTGCAAATACCGACATAAGGGAAGTTTTTGGAACTATTGTGTTTGATTGTCTATTGGACATAGACGAACAAATTTGCCCGGTCTTTGTACTTGAGTTCTACAAGACCATGAGAATAGTTAGAAATGAAGATGGGTCCATCTCGATCATTTTCACCATCAATGAGCAAGAGTTTAGTCTTTCACTTATAGAGTTTGGAAGAATTATAGGGGTTCCATATCAAGGCGTTTGTATGTACTCCAATGAATGGTCTTTGGAACAACTACACACAATGGTTGATCATCATGCTATCTACCAGACCTTGATACCGGAAGCAACTACGGTGAGGGATACCGTGTTCATGCCAAGAGCATCACCGTCAAGAGTTACAAGGAAGTCGAAGGTGATCTATAGGGATCTTTTCCAAATGGAGCTTTCGGAAAAGTATGGATTGTATAGGAAATGGGAAGATGTGATAAGAGAGAATGTGGTGTGACTTGTAGGAAACAAGGATCACCCCAACGCATGTCTAAGTTTCATGATCTATTGCCTAGTGACCAATACTCGCTTTAATCTTGCCTACTACATGATCAAGAGAATGAAAAGTGTAAGAAGTATGGACAAAATGGTGCTCCCATACACGATGCTCCTAACCCGTCTTGCCAAATTCATCTTTGCATGAGATCCTTCTCCACAATCCTTCGATCATAGCTTTTGCAATAAAGTTATGGTACCATTAACAAGGGTAGAACAACAAGGTTTATAGTGGAAGGAAAGAGGCCACACCCACCTACGGATTCCTCGGACGAAAGGGAGAGGCAAGAAGGAGGTAAAGGTGGTAGTTGCAACCCACTCGGAAATACCGATCTTGACCCCTTAGACTACATTAACCAATTGCCAAACATTCCTAATGAATCACCTGAATGGCAACAAACCAAGGGAATCTTCAAGTGCTTCGCCAATTTTTTGAGGAAGAAGAAGTGAAGATGGTATGATAAAGAGTGGAGGACGGGTGAGGACGTGATGGAGAAGAGAGGTAAGGTCATAGGACCTAAACTTGTGATGAACAATTTCAAACAATGGTTTGTAACACTTTTAAACTATGCTTGTAGTATGTAGGTACCGCCATATCTTGGCACTAAGCAATATTAACTTAGGATCTTGTCAAATGAGATTTTACGACCTCTTGAGTGGTCGTAGTTACTCATTCTAGGAACCTTTATCTCTTTCTACTTGACTATACCTTATATTTGTTATGCTCCTGCATTTAGTACCCTTTGAAAGAAGTAGGAGAAGCATTGGATAAAAAGTGCAAAGTTGCACATTTCCTAAAAGCCTTCTGATCTGCAGTAGGCAGATCCCTACGTTATAACTGGCCGGATCCCTCCCAGCAGGGAACCGTAGGATCCATAACACCTGATGCACAACTCAGACTTGCTTGCATCAAAATAGTTCACTAGATCACCTCACACTAGTCAAACATAAGATACTAGAGCCAACTAAGTCTTCCTCAAATAGTTGAAAGCCTCACACTCATCCCTGGCTTATCTACGATATATTTCAAAGTGTTTTTAAATTATCAACTCATCAAAACTCACCATAATTCCGCTCCAATGCTCACACATCAGTTATCACACTTGATAGCACTTAGTTAGGTTCATACATCAATTTTAGCAAATTGATCTTAATCACCTTTTGACTCAAAATTAGGCTCAAAACTAGTTTTCCTTTTTTTTCTTTATTTTTAAGGATTTTAGTAAATTTTTCTTAAGTCATATTTTGACTACTAGGACTAATTACCACCATTTCTCCATATCAAATTATGTGATACCATTGTCAAACACATAGTTAGACTACCTAAAGTCAATCTTCTAACCCAAAACCATAGTTAAGCATCCTCACCTCTTATGGTTAAGCATTTAAGATACCCATCAGCTAAAAACTTCAAATTTAAGTCAAGACCTCAAAATTCATAGATAATAAATGTAACACCCCCAAATTTGTTTAGCGGAAGCATACGTGTTATTCGGGAGCGTTACGGGATTGGTGAATCATAACACAAGTAATAAAGAACGGAATACATACTCCGTTTGATTTCATAGAATAGTTTTAAAACACTGTCTTACAACATAATTTAAATAAATGGGTACATCCCATTTGATTTAGTGGTCCCAATGTAAAACATCATTTTTGTGTAAAAACACTTCTTTAATACTACTACGACCATACATCCGCTTCTTGCCTTGCCTTCATGAACAAATCTTAAACACCTGAGAAAATATGCTAAAAGGTCAGCTAAAAGCTGGTGAGTTCATAGGTTTAAATTAAAATAGTAAGCTTGGACCATAAGCAAAGTCATATAATCATTACAACGAATATAATGTTATATGGATGAAAGTCTATTACGTTAGCTCTAAGTTCATGCAACCGATACTATGACAGTTTCTGTATGCTAAAAGATGTCATACAATATAGGGGCCCATAGCAAGTGTTTTGTCCCTCAACACTTGATTCCGACATGGTATACGTTTCGCCTTGGCCTAAGCATGGCCAACCGAACGGAGGAGTCACCCTCAATAGATCTATTTATAACATTCGCGTTTCCCAATGGGGAATTGACGGTTCATGAAAAAGGGCATTCTCTAGGGACATAAGGGCTTAGGATAAACCACGTAATAGTAATCATGTAATAGTTTTGGTCCACAAAATGTTTTGCATATTTCTCACCCCAAAATGTATAAAACAAGTTATCAAGTAAAAGTGGGGCTATGAAACTCACCTTAGCAAACGTGCAAATCCGAAATGTGGGATTAGTGATTGTTGTGAAACGGCACCGACACGCGACCTAGATATGGAGGGCAATGTTTTAGTCCATCGTTTTTAAGTATTGTTTACTTAAAATGGTGCAATTAATATTATTCTTATAGAATGGTTTTAAAATCAACCTTTAGTTTGTAAAAAAAATAATTTAAGAGGGTTACTAGTAAGTATATGAATGTATATATACTCTTTTCATATTGACATTAGTAGGGTTTTAAAATCCAAAGTTTGATTTAAAACAAAAAAAATTAAAATGTTCCACTAGTAAGTATATAAATGTATATATACTGAGTTAAGTTGACACAAAATGGTTTTGTCAAAATTATTCATATATGGTTGAGTTATTTTCCAATTGTATTTAGAAAATACTTGAGTAAATTTTGAAGGCTCTCAAATTTATTAAATGATAAAATGATATAGTAGTCTTTATTTGTTTATCAAGAATTTGTTCTCAACACTTATAATTTATGACTAGTAAATTACTTGACATAGATATGTTTATCCGCACACATTTGGCGTTAATCTTTGACGTAAGCTTTATCAAGTAGGTTATATTTTTAAACACCCTTTGTTTTATATATATATATACTTTTACACTTGTTTACATGCATTGAGACTTTTACACATGACATCATGACAATAGGTAACGAAATGAATGAGATGGATATGCGGGAACGAGTTTAGTTTTATTTGACTTCCTATTAAATACTTCGGGTTTTACTTTGATTTCATCCTACTGTCATTGCACATAGAGCACGAGTGGGCTGTGGCCCAATGGCGTGAGTATAATGTTTGGATCCAAGCCCATTGATCAACTAGATTCTTTATATAAAAGCAAGACATGGGTTGTGGCCCAACACGAAAAGGAATACAGGGGACAAGTTTAAGCAAGATTTGGTTTTGACATTTTTCACATACAATTTTTAACACTAGAACCTTTGTTCTTGCAGTAGACATTTAGCATAACTGGACCCAAGCATGTTCCGACTTGTGAAGCCGAGACTTCTCGACTAGAGGGTAAATGACCTCGTCACAGTGGCAACACCGAAGTGAGTTTGTCTACTCACTACACATTCTCAAAACATTTTTATTCCAACGACAAGTATGTACCTATGGAAAATAAGTTAACGCAAGGAAAATTGACTAGGAACGAGGTTTGTCTCAAACAAGTCTTGACTAGACCATTTTAGAAAGAGAAGGATTATACCACCGTGGTGATAGCCACAGTGGTGTTTTCTCCTTTTTGACTCAAAACGTTTTTATCACTTTGCTAAGGGGCATTAGACTTTTAATATCACGAGGTTTGACAAAAGTTCAAGAGAATATCTAGCATGCCATTTCTTTTCCATTTCGGGTTCGACAATAAACTGGTTACCAACCAGTCTAAGATCTTATGCCAAGTGAGACTCGGACTTTTCTAAATCTTAGTGCCTAGTTTGCTTGTTTACCAATACTCTCGACAGAAAACTAATCCCATCCAAAACAATGACTAACTCAAAAATTCAAGTGACCAAAACCATATATCATATCAAAGAAACATATAGTTAACGCCAAACACCTTATTTAGACATCGAAAACCAAAACGAGATTTCACCATTTACATCTCATTAACCACGATTATTGTACAACAATTTACAAGGAAAAGAATCAAAGATGAACATTATGTTAGGGAGGCGAAAATGACAAAGATGAAGGCTAACTCGAGAGCTCCACACAAACCAAACCTCCAATCCGAATCCGAGCAACAAACCCAATAGTTTCACAATACCCTTAAGAACACTTTTCTTTTTGTGGTGGATTGAGATTTGCTTTGTGTGAGCCCTTAGCCTCTCGAGTTACATAAAAAGAAAATAAAAAGGAAGTCTTTGACCAAGCCTTTACACCTTGCTCCTTTGTTTGAAGCTAAAAATGGTTTGCTTCCAAACCAAACGATTTCTTGGATTGGTGTAAAGATTTGTTTGTGATTTATCTTGATCTTCTTGGATTTCTTTGGAGGTAGCGGCGCATCAAGATAGAGTTGGGGAAGAGATTCTTACATGAATATGGTATGAAAGATGAGGAATATTAAGATGAGGGGTGTCGGTTTACTATGTTTGGGAGAGATTCGCCTATGAGGCGTGTGAAGATGGAGAAGCAGATTTTCTAGATGAAAGAGATGAAGATATCTCTTATCTGCTTTTGTACATATTTTGTCGTGTATGAAAGGGAGGACATGTACACCTATTTTTCAAGTCTCCTTTTAAGTGTATATTTTTTTTTATACATAAATGAGTTAATATAAGGTAATATAAGTAAATGTAAGTAAGGTATGTGTAATGTATACTTATGATTTATTTTGTGTAAGTATTTGTATGTGGGATAATTATTGTATAAAATGTATGCATTTACATTATAGTTATGTATGTTTGCACTTGAGTCTTATAAAGTCATTGTTTAAGTGATAATGTGTTTAAGTATTTTGTGTCCCGCGAAGTCATATTGTGACCAAGGTATCATTGTTTGACAACTTTTTATCTGTGGTATTTTATTGTTACGTCTCAAATATTTTATCTTTGTAATATTCCAAGTCGCGGGCATTGGTTAATTGTTTTAGCGAGTCCTTATCATAGTGTCGGTACGCGTGCGTGTCGGTCACCTGGGGAAAACGAGATACCCTCTCGTCTTATAATTTAAATCATAAGACAAAATAAAAATATTCATAAAATGATATGAATGCAAAAGTGATGCAGTTATCTACCGTATGCGAGTTAACTACTCAAATGATCAGGCAAAGCTTGTGTATGCTTAATGACTTAGGCTTAGTAATAATAAATTACTAATTATCAGTTAAATTTTAGTGAAAATTTACCGTGTGTCACAATAAACCTTACAAAAGCTTAATCACTTCACCTAGAACTTGCCTGACAGCCGGATCCCTGGTCTAGAACCAGACGGATCCCTGCTGAGAGGGATTCGCGGGATCCGCAGAAAGCCTTAATCAGCTTTCATATTCAATTATAAGTCACCTCTTGGTTATCTAACCACTTTTAGCCTTCATTTATTATCCACCTAGAGCTGATCAATATCCTAAGTGCATGCTTAATCCTCTTAGTGGCCAAGAATTTAATTTCCTAAATTCAAATTATCCTTTATAAACCAAACAACCTTAGAGTTAGGGTACCACTCCCATCTACATCTCAAAAATCAGCAATTAGAAGCTTATATTAGCATCATCATCACCATGACTAAGGTTCTTAGCAACAACTCTTCAACCATAAGATCATCCAAAAGAAAAGGTCAACCATAGGATCATCCAAAAGAAAAGGTCAAATGATCCATGAAATCTCATCCACTGAAACATTTCCCATTAGAGATAATGATACTAGAATCCCACCTCATCAAACTCATCCAACAAATGCTAAGAAAACCGTAAGGATTAGCATCAAACCCTTTGGACTAGAAAAAGGATCATTTAGTTCAAAACCAAACATGGCTAGTTCTAGCAAGCCATCAAAACCCTCATTCCTTGAGCATGGAATACATTCCTTGAATGAGCCTGTTCCTCACCCAGACACCTACTCATTGGATCATTCACCACCAAGAACCTCTCATTCACCAACCTTTCATTGAATAGGGAACCACCGACAACACCAACTAGTCCATCATGGGATACAAGGAACAACCTTGATCATATGGAAGAATCTCCATTACCACCCTCATTTTTAGAACCTCATCCCACTTCTCAAAATGAAGACCCACAATCACACATAGAGCCTCCTCAAAATATCCATTCCCCCCCCCATCCTAAACCAAGACAATAATTGTCCAAATTGTCTAAACACTCAAGGACTTGTTCAAGAAGCACGAAATGAGATACATTTCATGTTTAATCATCTTCTTGCAAAGTTGGATCAAATCAACAAGTCCACTCACCCCTAGACTCAAGCACTTTGTCGTATTTTAAGTCTATTAACTAGTTAGTATTAAGTAGTATTTGTATGGCCTAGCTCATTCTCTTAGTTTTAGAGATTTGTTTGATTATCTCTTGTTTTATTGAATGAATATTTATATGCCATGATTATTGTGTGTGTTGTGCTTGTTACATTGTACACTTTTCTCACCTCCTCATTAGCATTGATTGGCACATTTCTCATTGCTGAAGAAACTGTCACCAGACAGCCGGATCCCTCCAAATTGCCTAGACGGATCCCTCCAAGAAGGGGAACCGTGGGATCCGTGGCACAGAAGCACAAATTACTACTAACTTGAGTCTTATTTGCAGGAAATTATGCACTATACTCCTGTTTTCTAACCTTTATTTTGTAGATTTTTAAAATACACATGAAGATGTTGACACCATAAAGCTAGGGGGAGCTTTGTGTCAAATGATATTGCAAAATCATTTGCAACTTAATCCGCTTTTGGATTATACTTCACCCCATTGCAACTTTGCAATCTTCAATTGAATATCGAGTTACTGGCAAATCCTCTATACTTAATGAACGCGTATTTGGGGGAAACTGGAAACCAACAAGCCCACTCTCCTGATCCCGATTATCTCCAGAAAAATGTTCCAACCTAACAGCATATCTAAACGCATCTCCTAGTTTACTTAGATAGCACACTCTAATCTTCAACGATATTAATGAGTTACAACCTTTTTGCCGTGTAAGATCTTCGATCGAAATGTCCATACTCGTAACATGTAACCTTTCTAAAACCGTGCTATTCAAATGTCATCTTTCACTTCTGTATAGTTACAATATTCCAAACGCAAAGTTCTCAATTGGTTACAATATCTAGAGATATGCCTTAATCCATCCGTTCAAAAACCCTGAACACTTGCTAATCTTCAAATTCCATAAATTCTTTCCACGTGTCCGCGCCAATTTCTCGAGATCTTCATCATGAAAAACCAGATGACGGATATGAAGTTCTTTCAAACGCTTTTGGATCCATGGGGTGAATCGGATAACATTCTCATCTCTAACATAAAAACTAAATGGGTGACCTTGAAGTGTTAATGCCTCGATGAAAGGGAATCTTTTACTTAGAGACGCAGGTTTTGAGTAGTAAACTGTGTGGACAGTTACATGCTTACGCGTAATGCCATCAATCTCATAAAACTCACGAGAAACTAATGAAACAGAGTTTCGGTCCTCATGATTGTGTATATAAGGTATAACTAAGTCTAAGACTTTCTCCCCCACGTTGGTTTTTCCGTGCTCACTTTCGGTGGGTGCCATTAAGGTTTCAAAAGTCAACTAATCGCTAACACTAAACACTAAACAACTTAACGAAACAACTTAAAAAAACAGCTTAATGAAACAACTAACCATTAAGTCACTGAGACATTTTATGAAACAGCTTAGGGTCATTTTGGACAGTTAATTGTGTGTTTTTAGACGTATGTATACTGCTCTCAAAAAAAGAAGTCGATTGACTCTTCTATACTTTTTGTGTTTTTGTTTCGTATGTGATAACACGAAACGTAAAGTTTTCATTATATACTACGTACAACTTGGGGCCCAAGTTGTACCTATAGCTTCGTTCGCATGTATAAATCAAGTTTTGGTTTGATACTTTATATGTTTTAAATCCCCTAACTTTTAGTCAGATTATAGTTTAGCCCCTTTACTATACATAGTTTGTTTTATGTTTTTATAACTTCAAGGCTCAAGTTACACCTAGCTTGGTTCTCACGGTTTCCTTTTATTTGAACAATGCAGAATGACTTCCAGGCCGGGCTTTTCACTCGGTAGTATGCACTCCGTAGCTATTTATAAAATCAGACCGTTTACATCGATCAAACACAAACACAGGATGTCGATTCCACAAACCAAATATGTTGAAAGGCAGAATGATGTATATGGATGTTGATTAAGGTGTCGGCTTGACTTTTTTTAGTTTATAAGTATTTTTCTATTATTATTTAAAACAAAAAAGTTTCTTTTTGAACCCGCCTTTTAATTGTTTATTCAAAGAGCGTGGAGATACCAAGCCAATGCGAACCATGTTAACTGCAACCCATATAGTGAACAGTAAACCAAATTGATGACTAGGCAAAATAGGAAAAGCAGGTTAATCTACTGGTAGAAGTATACAATGCGAGGCCTCTCGTGGCGAAGGGTGATATCAAGTCCCACCATGACCCCACTTTCAAGAAACACTACTCTCACTCCTTTGGATACATTGTTTCAATGGTTGGTGTACGCCACATTAACTGGAGGATATCTAATGGTGGACTACCTCTTTGCCAGCAAAGAACTGGGATTCCCGTATTACATCAAGTTCCTTGGCAAGCTTACTCTCAGCTAGACGCTAATTTCTTGGGAATTGCAGAATTAAGAAGAGCAGCAAAATAAACATAGATTAAATTTTCTTATGTTTCCAGCTTTCTTGTTGTGTCAAAATAGGTAGTTTTTTTCAGCACATGTCAAAGTGGGTTTGATCGACACATACACATTCATCTGTCTCTCCATGTACCATATAAACGATGAATATCTAATCATACACTTATAAACGATGAATAGCTAATAATATCACTGTTGAAAACAAGTCATTCCAGATGCGGATTTTGAGTTCAAACATTTTTATCATCTTAATCTCCTAGCCATTTCCTCTTCATGCAATTACATCTTCAACCTTCCTATCTAAATTTCGTCACTTGTTGGAGACTTCCTTTTCGACTTGCCCCTTCCTATTACAAAGTAGAAACATATATTTCATTGACATTTAAAAGTTGACAAATTTCTTTCTCAATTAGAAAAATTAACACTCACGACGTTCCCTTGAATATACAATGCTCATAATTGTGATCTACGTTTAATGATTCTTTTTTTCTCTCAATTATAAAGATAAACAAATTAATAAAGTGCCTTAATAAACGAAGCTCGTATCTGTGATGTACGTTTACTTGTGATTTGCAACTATATTTTCCCTTTCCATACATGTTGTACATCCCTTGCACTCTAAGTGTGGATGACTATGCAATCACCATCAGCCAGTATCGTGCTACAACTATATGCTGAAGTAGTGCACATTTATTGTACTTATTCCACGCCAGCACAAATGAATCTTTAAAAGAGAATAAATTAAGAAATGCAAAAGTTTGTAAGTTTCTGCGCCTACTGTAAGTTGTTGAAAAAATTCGTACCCAACAGACACTTACAAGAGTTCAGAATTCTATCATAAACCGAAGCGCAGTTGTGAAATTTTGAAGCCATCTTTGCTGAAATATTGGGAATCAATTACATAAAATTTATCCACTTTTAATTCATTGTCTTTATGCATAGGCCATTTACCTTGCAGGATTTGGTCCCAAATTGCCAGAAATATTTAAAAATGGGATGGAAAGCATGCGATTGATAGAATTTCACAATCATGATATTCCAGACTACGAAAACTACCAAAGTAAGACACTGTTATTAATATTAATAGGAAAAAAACAATAATTTGAAAGTAAATGATGAAGAACACACATACCAATGTTTCAAAGTTGAAACCCTGGACGAGTGAGTCCCCAAACATTAAATGCATAGTTGTAACCCCAAACATACCTTAGAGAAGGAATATTAAATACAGAGCTGGCAACAGCTTGTTTGCTATAGGGATAACCCCTTAATATCAGCTTTCTTAATCTTGGACACCCTTCAGATAACTTTACAAGTCCTGCGTTAGATACTCCTATATAATTAAGAGATACAGACCGCAAATTAGCACCATACTTCCCGATATATTCCAAACCCACATCCGTCAATCCTCCCTGCCAAATATCTAGCCTTTCGAGTTTTTTGCAACCCATTAGCATAGCCCGAATCCCACTGTCTAGCGGCATATCTGTTGTCCCATCTTTCTTAACTAAGTTCATACGGAATTTACAGAGATTCTTCAAATGCGTTCCTACACACTCGAGAGCTTCATTTGAAATATCTCTGACTCTAACCTCTAAACATTCCAAATTAGTACATCCTCTTACCAAAGGAATCAGTCCCACGTGGGTCACAAGCCCATTATGGTTAAGTTTGCGCAATTTCTTGCAAAATTGACCAACAACTTGCAATCCCATGTCTCCACATTCATCCCAGGTATATAGAACTTCCAAATTGGGACAGCTCTTAAACAATAAACACTGGCACTCATACCCGAAGCTAGGTACAAGTATCAATTTCCTTATATGATTCAGAGAATGGAGTACAATTGAATATCGAGTTACTGGCAAATCTCTTGTACTTAAGGAACGCAAATTTGGGGGAAACTGGAAACCAACAAGCTCACTCTCCTTGTCTAAATTATTTCCAGCAAAATGTTCCAACCTAACAGCATATCTAAAGGCATCTCCTAGTTTACTTAGATAGCAGGCTCCAATCTTCAACGATATTAAAGAGTTACAACAGTTTTTTGCAAGAAGTGTAAGATCTTCTGCATTATTAGAAATATCCGTATCCGTAACATGTATCCTTTCCAAAACCGTACTATTCAATGCCAACTGATGTAACCAAATCCCATCTTTTACATTAAAATAATCAGAGTCTTTCAAACACAAAGTTCTCAATTGGTTACAGTAGTTAGAGACATGCCTTAATCCATCCGTCGAAAACCTTTTACACTTCTTTATCTTCAAACTCCTTAAATTCTTACCACGTGTTCTCGCCAATATCTCGAGATCTTCATCATGAACAACCAGACCACGGATATGAAGTTCTTTCAAACACCTAAACTCAAGAGCTAACTGTTGGATCCATGGGGTGATTCGGATAGCATAATCATCTCTATCATTAAAATTAGATGGGGGACCTTTAAGTGTTAATGACTCGATGAAAGGGAATCTTTTAATTAAAGAGGCAGGGTTTGGGTAGTAAAGTGTGTGGACAGTTAGGTGCTTACGCGTAATGCCATCAATCTCATAAAACTTACGGGAAACTAACGAAACAGAGTTCCGGTCCTCAACGTTGTGTATATATGATATAACTAAGTCTAAAACTTGCTCCCCCACTATGCTTTTTTCAGGCTTGTGTTTGGTCTTACGTTTAGTGGGTTCCATTGAGGTTTGTTTAGGTTTAAGGTTTAATGTTAAACTTCGAGTGAATTCCTTTCTTGAAACACTAAAACTAGAGCACTAAACCTGCAACAAAATTAAACTAATAAGAACAAATTTAACAATAAGATGTAAATTACTTTGTAGTTCATAGGATTAGTTAAATACGTCATATTTATTGTGTGAAACTATAAAAAGTATCATACACTTTCAATCCATTTGCTTAATACTTGAACTTTTCAAGTTACAACCATAATATATATTGTATAAACATCCATAACTAGTTTATATCTCACTGAGTTTCAATATAAACACGTAAAAACTAACCTTCTTATTACTTTAAATAACAAGTCGATCGATCTTTTTTTGCTTTGTGTTTTTGTTTCGAATGTGATAATAATAAATAAGAGACGGCAAATTTTTGTTTCGTATAATTTGAGGCCCATGTTTAACATGTAGCTTGGTTCTGGGCTGGGCTTTTCACACGATCAGCAACATAAACACACACATACATTTTATGTACTTGTTATAATCAAAATTTATCAATGGCATCAATTGAAGGTGAGGCAGTTCAGTATCCGTTTTATACTTAAGGGTGTCGACAGCGTTGTTAGATTAAGGCGAGGTATTGGATTGCCAAGGAGTCGGTTATGAAAGCCGGTGTGAGGTTAGGGAGGACACTGAGATTATTTGGGTGGTGTTGGAGAATAATTCTAAAAGTTTTGATATGTTTTCTAGTGAGATTGGTGATGATCGGCCGCTTTCAGGGTTCTCGTTTTCGTTTGATGGCCTGCGTGTTCTTTAATTAACTGTAGTTGGTAAGATATGGAGCATGCACCCACAAGTAAATAAGGCCGCTACATGTGTCTTCAATAAAGGGGCATACCGAACGAGCTACATATAATACATTTTCTCCAACAAACAACAACCACATTGTAGCAACTGCTTCCGCCGACCGCATTGCAAATTTATGGAACACACAAGGAAATTTGCTTAATACATACAAGGGTCATTTGGACTGCTTAGCTCATGCCGCTTTCCATCCATCAAGCAAGTATTTAGGTACAACTAGTTTTGATAACACATGGAGTCATGGAGATAGTGGGATGGTGAGACTGGTGAAGAGTTGCTTTATCAATAAGGTCATAGCCGAAGTTTTTATGGTTTGGGTTTGCACTGTGATGGCTCACTTGCAGTGTCTTGTGGGCTTGATGCATTGGCTCGTGTGTGGGATCTACGGTCGGGAAGAAGCATTTTTGCTTTGGAAGGTCATGTGAAGCCGGTTTTGGGTAATAGCGTTTGACCAAACGGGGTATCATTTAGCAACAGGAGGTGATCGCAGATAATACTTGTAGAATTTGAGATTTGAGGAAACCAAATTGATCACTAGGCAAAATATGTAGCTCCAATCTCCTGTTGTTCACTTTAGAGTGATTCTAACATTAATAATTGTTTTTAATTTCGTACAGTGAACAACAACACGAACAGCAGGAAAAGGAGGTTAATTATCGTAGAGAGGCTAACGACTTGCATTCAGTAATTCAACACTTTCATGAAGCTAATCGGGTTACGTGCAATCCTTGGACATAGTAAAGGTATTTCACCATATGTCTTTACATGTCCACAATTGACTTGTTACTGATGGTATTTTATCAGTTACGTTTCGTGGTTGTTCTGTTATCTTATTTACTTACAGGTGGGAATGTGGTGCTCTTATACGCGTCTAAATATAATGATGTACACCGTGTCATCAACGTGTCTGGGCATTATAAGACAGAAGGGGGCGCAGAAGAGCGTTTGGGAAAAGGGTATTTGCAAAAAGTAAAGGAAGACGGTTTCATCGATGTTAAATCCAGAACATCTATTCCTACTTATAAATTCTTGAAATTATCTTACCAAATGTGCAATCATGTAATAATTTTAAGTTGAAAATACTAACTATTAAAAACTTTGTGTGTAGGAGAGGTCTGATATCGTGTGTCTGAAGAAAGTTTGATGGATCGTTTGGATACAAATATGCACGAAGCATGCCTGCAAATTGACAAAGATTGCAAGTAAGACTAAGAGCCATATAGGACACGGTCAAACCTTTTAATTTTTAGATTCAAATTTGCATACGTTGTTCAGAAAGATTTAAACCTCAATAACATTTATAGTAATACATTGTGTCTAATTAAAGGGAGCTTGAAACACTATACATGTTGGCAACTGTTGCATCTCAAATTTTCAAGTTAAGAAACAGCTTATTTGACCCTTGAAAGTCAAACGTAATCAGAATCGTTTTTTGTTAGTTCAAGACATATCATGTATTGTTTTTATATATGTGATGATGGTTTTGCTCTTTTTACACAGGGTGTTAACTGTTCATGGATCCGATGATTCAGCCGTCCGAGTAGAAGAGGCATTGGGCTTTGCAAAGGTTATACCAAACCACAAGCTACATATCATCGAAGGTGCCAACCACAGGTTCTCTGAGCATCGAGATGAATTAGGTTCCAGTGTTCTGTCATTTATAAAAGAACCTCTTAATCAGTGATGCAACATAATTGTAGCGGAAGTAGCTGCATTTTCTAAATTTTGCTTAATGTAAGTGCATGTTTAAACACTATACATTCTTGATGGTGATTTCTAGACCCCGAACACTAGATTCATTTGTGTATTATGGCCTCAAGAAACATTGAAGATTTACCTTAGTATAACAACATGTTTTACCCGTACTTAATCATACTACTGGAGTATTATTTTACTTAATGTATGTAGGAAGTCGAGAAATCCAAATAAACAAAGATCACTTCTTATCACAATATAATTCAGAACAATGTATATCTGCCACAAGAATCAGTTTCATAATGGAAAAAAACAAGCATGGTTTCAGTTTATATTCCTCGGTCCTATATTGGGGGAGGTGCGATTTCAATTGTTTGACCACCTTGCATTTCGGCCCAACCGATTAACCTCCAATGTTTATCAGCTCTCCTGCTCATTGCTGGTGCACACGAGGTTCACCAGTTGTAGTGTTGCTGTTGCCGTTCTTGTATTTGCCTGTTGATGTTCTCCGGTGGTATTTACACCCAACACACACTCCAAAAGGAAGAAGTTTACCTCATGTAAATGACACTCATAAAATTAAAATTCAAACCAAACACCCACCAAATATGAATAATAATGTAACTTACCTCAAGTTCAACATAAACATCAGGAAGTGATCCAACTTCCCCAAGCACATGGCCCACCAACCTATCAGATTTGGTCCATGGTTGTTATACTCCAATGAGTCCACCAGGGACGGAAAACTGTTGTTCGTTCTTTTCAGCACACAAAGAATCTATGCTCGTGTATATCGGTTTGCACTTGATGTCTCCATTCTTCCCATAAAAAAGACAATCCCAGGACGAATCTCTGGGTGTAACCTCAAAACACCCTACAAGCAACTAGAACTTATTAATGGGTCGATTCGGGATATGTTTTATCTATTACGGGTCAGACAATTAAATCAATAATTAGTTTAGAAGTCATTTCATAAATGAATTTTTATATCGTTTTTTACACCAAAACACATATCCGGTTTCAAACAAACCCAAATAATTACATATTTTGATCCGAACCGTTTAGACCCGTTATCTAACCAAACTGACAACTAACTGTTCCCTCGATGAATTCCTGAATGGCTTCATGTTGGCTAACAGCTACGTTTCCTTGAACTAAATCTATTTGGTTTTGCACAATGATAATATGTTTAAGCCACATCAGTTCAATAGCTGCCAAATGTTCAAGGGTTAGAATATCATGTCCCTGTAAGATATAATGTATATAACAAATGTCAGTAATGTATGCATGTCGACCCCTTAAAGGTCCCCAATGTACACGACTAAGTTTAGCAGCTCATGACTTACCAGGCAGTCAACAAATGACACATGAATATCTAACTTAGCAGATTCTATAATCTTTAATCTTTGTATGTTTAGTCAAATCATCTTCAATGCAGCAACAAGAATAGCAGCAAAATAAACAGACTAAAAAATCCAACTCTCGTTATGCAACAATAGACTATATCTTTGTATGTTTCCACCTTTCTTGCTGGGTCAAAATGGGTAGGTTTTTTCAGCACACGTCAAAGTAGGTTAGATCGACACATGAACACTTTTGTGTATCTCTGTCTACCATATAAACGATGAATATCTAATAATACATTTTAAAACTCTTTTTTGATCCCATCATGCATTAATATGTTGCAAAGTAAATCAAACGAGTGACAGAATGCACACATGAAGTGATTATGCTGCATACCTACTCAACAAGCAAAACACTAATTCAAATATTTCTGCAAGTTCATCTGGATAACCACCAACGAAACAAAAGGTGCATGACATACAAGTTTTACTACAACCTATAGTGATATACGCTAATATCAGTCTGGACAAACAAGTTATTCCAGGTGCTAATTTTGAGTTTAAACATTTTTATCATCTCAATCTCTTACATCTTGTGCTCACTCTTCATATTAGCCATTTCCTCTTCAAGCAACTACATAATTCCTTTCTAAATGTCGTCACTTGTTGGAGACTTCCTTTTCGACTTGCTCCTTCCTATACGAGTCAATAAAGATTAACAAATTCAGAGGGTGATAGTAAGAAAGATGGAAACATATATTTAATTGACATTTAAAATTATAATGATTAACACATTCACGAAGTTCCCTCGAATGTACACAACTCATAATTGTGATGTACGTTTACTAGTAATTTCAGACTATACTTTCCCGTGTCTTCTCACTAATTTCATTAGCACTCTTTAAGTGTGGAAGATTATGCAACCACCATAAGACAGTATGGTGCTACAACTATGCTCAAGTAGTGTTCATTTCCTGTAATTGTTCCATGTCAGCACACATGATCCTTTGAAAGAGAAGAAATTAAAAAATACACGAGTTTGTATGTTTTGGCGGTTACTGAAAGTTGTTGTAAAAGGTCGTACCTCCATAGACAGTTACACGAGTTCAGACTTATATATCATAAAATGAAGTGCAGTTTTAAAATTTTAAGGCCATCTTCGTTAATATTTGGAACCAATGACATAAACTTTATCCACTTTTTAACTTGTTGTTTTTATGCATAGACCATTTATCACCTCTCGGCCTGCAGGATTTGTTCCCAAGTTGCCAGGAATATTTAAAAATGGGGTGGTGCGTCATTTATACAGAATCCCCTTATTTGGTCTAACAGAAAACCGGTAAAAAAAACCTAACTCGTGCTAAACAAATGATAGAAATCATGCAATTAATAGAATTTCACAACCACGTATTCTAAGACTACAAAAACTCGGAAAGTAAGACACCCTTATTATAAGAAAGTAATAAAAACCAATATTAATAGGAAAAGAACATACATACCAATGTCTAAAGTTGAAACTCTGGACGAGTGAGTGCCAAGACAAAACGATCACCATCACCATCACCATCACTACTGTAAAAATAAACATACCTTAGAGAAGGTATATTAAACACAGAACTGTTAACAGCTTGTTTGCTAAAGGGACAATCCCTTAATTTCAGTTTTCTTAGTCTTGGGCACCGTTCCGATAACTTCACAAGTCCTGCAATAGATTTTCCTATACGAGTAAGAGATAGATACCGCAAATTAGCACCATACTTCCCGATATACTCCAAACCCACATCCGTCAATCCTTCATGCCTGATATCTAGCCTTTCGAGTTTGCTGCAACCCATCAGCATAGCCCGAATTCCATTGTCTAGCGGTAAATCTGTTATACCGTCTTTCTTACCCAACCATATACGGAAATCACGCAGATTCTTTAAATAAGTTCCTACACACTCGAGAGCTTCATTTGAAATATCTCCGAGCCTAACCTTTAGAGACTCCAAATGAGTACATCCTTTTGCCACAGCAATCAATCCAACATGGGCCGCAACCCCATAATGGGTAAATTTGCTAATTTCTTGCAAACTGACCAATAACTTGCAATCCCCTGTCTCCACATACATCATCGGTATATAGAACTTCCAAATTTGGACACCTCTTAAACAATAAACACTGGCGATCTTCATCCATATCTAAAAATACAAGTTTCAATATCCTTATCTGATTCAATAAAGGGAGTACACTCGAATATAGAGCTACGGGCAATTGCATTCTACTTAAAGAACATATATTAGGGGGAAACTCGATACCAACAAGCTCACTATCCTCATCCCAATTATTTCCACCAAAATGTTCCAACCTAACAGCATATCTAAAGGCATCTCCTAGTTTACTTAGATAGCACGCTCCAATCTTCAACGATATCAATGAGTTACAACAGTTTTTTGCAAGAAGTGTAAGATCTTCTGCATTGTTAGAAATACCCATACTCATAATATTCAACCTTTCCAAAACAGTGCTATTCAATGCCAATTGATGTAACCAACTCCCATCTTTCACTTCAATATGATAACAATATCCTAAAGACAAAGTTCTCAGCTGGTTACAATACTTAGAGACATGCCTGAATCCATCTGTCGAAAACCCTTGACACTTCTTAATCTTCAAACTCCTTAAATCCTTACCACGTGTTCTCGCCAATGTCTCAAGATCTTCATCATGAACAACCAGACGACATATATGAAGTTCTTTCAAACACCTAAACTCGAGAGCTAATTGTTCAATCCACGGGGTGATTCGGATAGCATAATGATATGTACGTATAAAATAAGATGGAGGACCTTTAAGTGTTAACGAGTCGATGAAAGGGAATCTTTTACTTAAAGAGGCAGGGTTTAGGTAGTAAAGTGTGTGGACAGTTAGGCGCTTACGCGTAATGCCATCAGTCTCATAACACTTACGGGAAACTAAAGAAACAGAGTTTCGGTCCTCAACATTGTGTATATAAGGTATAACTAAGTCTAAAACTTCCTCCCCTACGTTGGTATTTTCGAGCTTACGTTTGGCGGGTGCCATTAAGGTTTGGTTTTGTTTATGGTTTCAAAATTCAACTAACACACACACTAAACACTAATAATAATCTTAAGAAAAACCCAAAATGCATGAAAAAAAGGCCAAGTAAACAGCTTAACTAACCACTTGCGAAACCCTTTTTGATCTTAAACAGCTGTTGTAAACACAACTGACCCAAAACCAACATTTAAGTCATTCAGACATTTTATCAAACACCTGGTGTGCAACACACAAATGACCCAAAACCAACCTTCCTTCCAATGCATTTCTTGAAAGTGAACAAGATCAGATCATTGAAAGTGACAGCTGATTCTAATGGGGTTTTTTTGAAAGATAATTGTGTGTGTTTTTGATGGTGTAATTAGTGTGTGAAATGAATGAAAAGCAAGTGTTTTTGATGGTGTAATTACTGACCTACACGCATGGCTTATTGATTATGAAAAAGGGTTACCTCAAAAGGTTCCTACTCCCCAGGCACTGGCTATTCAGGGTGGTAGAATTAATAAGCCAAAACCGCAGCGTGCGAACAACAAGAAGGTGAAGGGCAAAGGGAAAGTTGATAAAGGTAAACAAGTTATGGCCTATCAACCACAACCCAAGAATAACCCTACTCCTAGGAAGGAAAATCCTAAAAAGGATCAAGCATGCTACCACTGCAAGGTCGTTGGGCATTGGAAGAGAAACTGTGCTCTCTATATTGATGAATTATGGGCAAATAAGATGAAGTACGAAGGGTCCTTGGGCGCCGGTTCTTCAGGTAATTTATTTGTCATTGAATTATTTACTCTAAATCATAAAAATTCTTGGGTATATGATACTGGATGTGGTATTCACATTTGTAATACACTGCAGGGGTTTAGAGTGGAAAGGAAGTCGGCTATGGGGAGCAATATTTGCATGTGGGAAATGGCACATGCATTTGTTGAACAAGCCATAGGAACGTTTAGTTTAGTATTGCCTTCGCTTAGTCTGTTATTGAACAATTGTCATTACGCACCTTCTATAATTAGGGGTGTTGTTTCCTTTTCTATTTTGTTGGATGATGGTTTTACTCATACTATTTCACGTAATGGAATTTCTGTTTCTTTAAATGGTGTATTTTATTTTAATGCGATTACTGTGAATGGTGTGTTTGAAATTGATGTGATTGGAAATGAATCTAACAAATATAATAATTCAATGTTTAGCATCAACAAGAAGATAAAGTTGGACTTGAATTCTTCTTATCTTTGGCATTGTCGACTTGCTCATATAGGCAAGGCTCGCATGCAAAAGCTGCAACAAGAAGGGCTTTTGAAAAGTATCAATGATAAATCATTTGATAAATGTGAGTCATACATATCTGGGAAGATGACAAAGAAACCTTTTCAAAGCAATATGGAGAGGCTGCGACGATCTACTTGGTCTTATTCATACTGATGTGTGTGGACCACTAGACATGTGTCAAAGAGAGGTGCTAGCTACTTCTTAACCTTTACCGATGATTTCAAACCGTTATGGTTATGTTTATTTACTTAAGCATAAACATGAGGTGTTTGAAACATTGAAGGTTTTCAAAGCGGTTATAGAACCGCAATGGGAAAGAAGATTAAAGCTCTTCGATCTGATAGAGGAGGCGAGTATCTAAGCCAAGAGTTTAAAGATTACTTAGCTGAGAATGGAATTGTCCAGAATCTCACTTCTCCATATACTCCACAACAAAATGGTATATCTATGTTTAGTCTTACTACTCTACTTTTATCCTTTTGGGATTATGCTTTAGAATCAGCTGTTCACATTCTAAATATGGTTCCCACAAATAAGGTTGATAAGACACCATATGAAATATGGCATGGTAAAGCTCCTAAACTGTCTTATTTAAAGGTCTGGGATGCGGCATTATGTTAGACGTGACTCAACAGATAAACTCCAACAAAGATACGTAAGTGTATCTTTGTAGGATACCCTAAGGAAACTATGGGTTACTACTTTTACTATCCAACTGAAAATAAAGTAATTGTTGCTAGGTATGGAGATATTCTTGAAAGTGATCTCGTATATCAAGAATTTAGTGGGAGAGTTTATGATCTGGAAGATGATCAAGAAGATGCATTACCTTCAAAAAATACTAACGCATACTTCGGGTAGAACCGATAGTCCGGGTCCTCCACCGAAGTTGAAGTGATTCCGTTAGTAGATCCGTAAGGACTACGCTTGCACCTGAACGTCTATGTCTTAATGTAGAGGTTGAGGAAACTATGTTAGGAGATATTGGAGAGCCTACTAGTTATAAAGCTGCCATGGCAAGTCTGATAAGGTTTAAAATGTACCTTTTGAGGGGTCATTTAAGCCCTTATTTGATCACTTTTGTATCCGTTATTACTTAATATCGTTCCTTTTCACTTTTAGGTCTCTTGAAGGCAAATTGCTGTAATGGCACTTATTTGGACGAAAAGGCGAATATCGAAGAAAATGGTCAAAGTCAAGAATCGAGACACTCAAAGCTGGCGAATGACAAGGTGGCGGCGCAGCTTATACGCGATGCCGTCGGAGGATTTTGTGACGGACGAAGCCAAAACTCTTATTTTCAAGTGACGACGTCAAGTTATAAAAGAGTAGTACATGCCGCAACTCGGGCGGCCTAGATGTGATCCGATCGGCAGTCGGCTAAAGAAGGGACGGTCCGCCACAAGCACAGGTGACCGTCGCAAGTCTAACGTGGCCAAGACGAAACCCTAATGACGGCGATACGACGGCGTCACAAAACATAAGGTTTCAAACCTAAACCGAATTTTTCAGTATTAGTGTGTAGTCTTTAGGAGTAAAAACCTAAACCGAACCAAGGCTGTCTTGTACAGTATTTTAGGGTTTCAAACCCTATCTTACATCAAGATAAGTGCTTTACTTCATTAATACAATTATGTCTTTGATTATTTGTGTGTATGCTTGCATGTTCTCCATGTCCGGCTAATTTACTTGTGTGTTTGCTTAGGGAATATGAAACTTAATTATTGAATATTGATTGGTTGTCTCTTATCTTAGTTGATTAATGATCTAGTAATGCGATAGGTCATTCGTTGTGTACTTAATGCTTGATTAATCTTTGTGAACTTTAGGTTATAGCGGTTGTAAGCTAAACTATCCAAAAAGGCCTTAGAGTAAGAGTTTATGATCCCTAGTGGTATTTTGTAGACGAGACCCTTTGGTAACTTCAAAGAGTTAGGAATAGCGATACCCTACAACTTTAGACACACAACGCAATTAAGAATAAGGACGTGACAATTCAACCACCAATAGGAAATAATTCAGGAGTAGTAAAATCTAAGTAAACACATCTTTAAACTATCATACGAGCACACAATAATTAGACATAGACTACATACACCTTAGATTAGATAATTAGATAAGTAGATTAATCGGTAGCAATACCAACCCCCCAAATTCAAACCCCGAGATTCGTACTTTTCCATTTCCTAAAAAAACATAAAAAAGATAAAAAATAATCTTCCTCAACCCCAACCTTAGCGTAGTAACTTCTCACTAGCATTCCTATTCCCCTAGAGAACGATATCAATACCCGTGGCTTACCGTAATACTACACTACAACGATTAGGTTCACTGCCTAGGGTGTTATAAAACTTGCTCGAAGAAAAGGAAGTTCCTTTGACCCCGAACGACGCGTGTAGCGTTATCAAGTTTTTGACGCCGCTGCCAGAGAATAGAATAGCTAGTTAGTAGTCCACCTCGTTTAGGTTTCTTTGCTTGATTCCTATCAAGTAAAATTTTCTCATTTTTTAGCTTTCTCGTAGTCTATCCCCCTTCTTCGTGACTTTTGTTCGTAACACCATCACTTTTCATCATGGAAGGTGATAACCACCCACCATTCATCAAGCCACCACCAATTGACCTGCCAAGAGCCCGTACTCTTGGTGAATACTCGAGACCAAGCCTCTTAGGCTATAGGAACACCATTGAGCTTTTCGACCAAGCCCAAACTACGGCCCTGCGATCCGACACCATCCGGTTGGTGCAAACGGATGTGCATTCCATGGACTTCGTTCCGAAGATCCAAATCAGCATCTAAGGGATTTCCTTAAAATTGTCGATTCTATCGACCTTGATGCTACTACTCGGGAGACCACGCGCCTGCGTCTCTTCCAATTCTCTTTAAGAAAACAAGCTAGTAAATGGCTTTTTCATCTTCCCACGGGATCTATTTCAAGTTGGGAAGATCTCACTACCCGTTTTCTTGCTAAGTTTTGCTCACCAAGCCCAAATCCACCACTCAACCATCTGTCCTTCAACTCTCTTCGCAACCAAATCATTGATGAAATCAAAGACCATAGTGAGTTGCATAGGATAGACGTTAATAAGGAGGATAGTGCTTATTTTAATCTTTACCCCACTAAGGAAGAGGTTGCCTACCATCAATACATAATCAATAATCCCCGATCACCCATCATTAGGATATGCCCAAGGATTAGGAGAGGAAATCCTTGGAACCTAAAAATCCCTTGTATGATCGGATATAGTAGTGTCGACCATGCTTACATAGATACGGAATCTCCCATTAATGTGATGACATTATGAATGAGCGACTTGATATTAGTAGAGACCCTAAGTATCCAGGTGGAGTTTGCAACTTTGTGGGAAGAGTCAAGGATGTGCATGTCTTTATAGGAAATTTCACCTATCTAGTTGATTTTGTAGTCCTAGAAGATATAGGGTGCGTCATTGACTATAGCTTATCCCAAGTAGTGCTAGGGAAACCGTTTGTTGAAACATCTAAAATGAGCCATAACAAGTATGATGGAACGGTTAGTTTTAAGGAAGGAACCGATGAAATCACTTATAGGATGCCTTGGAAAACAAATGAATATGTCCATCTACCCATTTTTGAACGAGACAACATCAAAGCTTTTGAGGACAAAAGCAAGGAAGATGTTGAAAAAGGTTATAAATTTATGTGGGAAAGAAGGAGGCTTTATTGTAAGGATTGCTTGACCCTCGGGCCTAAATATAGAGTCGATGAAAATTTTGTCAATATGATAGAATTCTCATTGAAAATGTAAAACAAGACAACGTGAGGGCACGACTACGAGTCTAGCTACAAGACTCTTAAATAAAGAAAAGCGCTTCGTGGGAGACAACCCATGCTTAATTGTTTGCTTGTTAGTGTCGTGTATCTTTTATTAATTGTTTATTCTCATGTTTAAATTTGTAAAAATGCTTTATTTTGTTTTTAACCACATCTTAATTGCATATAAAGGTATTTTACATAAAGGATAAGTGTAGGGAGGATTACACACGTTTCCAAAAGAAATGTAAACATGAGAATAACAATTCATTAAAAGATATATTTGTGTGTTTGTTCGAGTCAAATGCTTGTATTGAGTCATAATGGATGTTTTCGAAATTTTTCCGATTCTAAAGATGTAAATTTTCCGAATTTTTCGAGAAAATCGCAGACCAGTTTTGTCAGGATAACCGTGGCGTCGAGATTGCAACCTGATGGCGTCGAGAAGGAGTAAAACAACAGATTACTTTTCTCGTTTTCGAGATACTTATAAATTTTGGAATTTTCCGGTCTTAATTTTCCGAAATTCGTAAACATCCATTCCACAAGAATTATATCCTAGTTTAGTAGAGTCTTATATATATTATTACCGCCAATTTTACGCGAAGGTTTCATTGTTTTCTTCAAATGTGCAGGTTTCATTTATCAAGAATAAGAAACAAAAGATTGGAAAGAGCTTTTCACGCACACATTCTTCTTGGAAAGGATTTAACCACTACTTCACACACGGAACCTACCGAGCTAATCAGGGGAGTACTAGTTTCTTTCGTTTTTCATTTCCTTCCATTATCATAACTTTGATACTTTCGGGGAACATTGGGGACAATGTTTAGTTTAAGTGTAGGGAGGGAAAACAAAACGGGAACTTTGAAACTATGCTTATCCTTGATTATTTGCTTTGTCCAATTGCATTTGTGTAATAAACCATGAGAAAATGTTGGTTAGGGTAATTTTGGCACCAAATTTTTAATTTTTCATGACATATAAGAGTGGGCCATTAGTCTTAATAAAGCGTCTCATGGATAGGAAGTTATGTGACTAGTACAAAAACCCTTTACCACCTAAACTCCACCAAAAATGTGAGGATCGCCCTTAGATTAGTAGGAATTAAAAGCATTCATCTTCAATGCTTAGAGTGTGAACCGGTAGTATATTAGATTCTAGAACTTGTTTTGTGATGCATTCCGAGATCGATAGTAAAACTACACTTGTGTAGTTAGGAATAACTAAATGATAAGAGGCATTAGGATAACCCTTGTTTGATACCCATAATATAATTACTTATTCCACATTGGTTGAGTAATTCCCCCACACCCTTTGCGTTGTACTATCTTTAGTACACGATACCCCTAGTTAACCCCTCAGAGCCTATCCTTTTCGCGATTCTCGTGATGTTTTGGTTTTTTCCGGAATATCAATGAAGAGCATTATTTACACCCCACCCCCAAATATACACTCAAATCGCCTTAGCCTACCCTGTATGCACTCACTTTTAGTGCATTATATTTATCACCCTAAACCCTTAGTTCAATTATCTGGTTGCTTGCATGAGTTGCTAAGTCGAGTCATATCCTTTGTACACAGTTTTGGGACGATTGAGACTCGTGGAAAAAAATTAAAGTTTAAAAAATGATTGAAAGGGAACGTTAAATTCCCTTATTTGTGAAATAACATACCTCAAGTGTTTTGATCTTTTTAATTCGGGTCAAATTAGTGTTAGAGTAATAAAAACTCAAGTGTAGGGATGTGCCAATAAATCCCTATCATTTTGATGTTACCGTAGAGGATGGTAGAGTAAAAGTGTATGAAAAATCGAAAAAAAAATTCGAAAAAGAAAAGAAAAAAAATAGAGTGAAAAAGAAAAAAAAATAAAACAACAACAACATACGGGCTACCATCCTACATCTATCCTTTAAATTTATGTTTGTTTGTTTCAGTTAGCTAGAGTTTAGAGTGTCGAGTCTTGGCTTAGCAACGCCATTCTTCATAGTCTTGCCACCACTAAATAGCCTATCCCACCAAACCCTTTGTTTTTCTACCGTAAGCCTAATATTACAACCCTTTAAAGACCTTTTTGATAGTCTTTCCTAGGTGCTTACGCCAAAGCGATGGAGGTTTGATCTATTCTCAAGCCTATGGTAATCTATGTACTAGGACCGGTTAATGAGTGTTTATCTTCCATTTCCAACTTGTTATATTTCATATACACCCGAGAGAGATGTGAGTATCCAAACACCCTATGTGAGGTGCTAGTATGTAATTTCCGTGCTTGTTATGACTTTTTTGGGGCTTATATGTGTTGTGGACTGTTTTAAACCAATGCTTCATGACCCCTAACTTATAAATTAAATGGCTAAAAGCACATTTGCTTGAGGACAAGCAAATACCAAGTGTAGGGATATTTGATAAGGTTTTAAAATGTACCTTTTGAGGGGTCATTTAAGCCCTTATTTGATCACTTTTGTATCCGTTATTACTTAATATCGTTCCTTTTCACTTTTAAGGTCTCTTGAAGGAAAATTCTTTGTAATGGCACTTATTTGGACGAAAAGGCGTGAATATACGAAGAAAATGGCCAAAGTCATGAATCGAGACACTCACAGCTCGAATGACAAGGTGGGTCCACGGCGTCACAGCTTATAGCGACGCCGTCGGAGGATTTTGTGACGGGACGAAGCCAAAACTCTTATTTTCAAACCAGCGGCGTCAAGTTATAAAAGAGTAGGCCGTCGCAACTCGAAGGCGGCCTAGATGTGATCCGATCGCGGCGTCGAAGCTAAAGAGGACGGCGTCACAAGCACAAGGTGACGCTGTCGCAAGTCTAATGTGGCCAAGACGAAACCCTAATGACGGCGATACGACGGTGTCACAAAACATAAGGTGACGCCGTCGCACTTGTAATATTATATATAGAATCCGAATTTTTCAGTATTAGTGTGTAGTCTTTTGGAGTAAAAACCTAAACCGAACCAAGGTTGTCTTGTACAGTATTTTAGGGTTTCAAACCCTATCTTACATAAAGATAAGTGCTTTACTTCATTAATACAATTATGTCTTTGATTATTTGTGTGTATGCTTGAATGTTCTCCATGTCCGGCTAATTTACTTGTGTGTTTGCTTATGGAATATGAAACTTAATTATTGAATATTGATTGGTTGTCTCTTATCTTAGTTGATTAATGATCTAGTAATGTGATAGGTCATTCGTTGTGTACTTAATGCTTGATTAATCTTTGTGAACTTTAGGTTATATCACCTTGAGCGGTTGTAAGCTAAACTATCCAAAGAGGCCTTAGAGTAAGAGTTTATGATCCCTAGTGGTATTTTGTAGACGAGACCCTTTGGTAACTTCAAAGAGTTAGGGATAAACGCATACCCTACAACTTTAGACACACAACGCAATTAAGAATAAGGACGTGACAATTCAACCACCAATAGGAGATAATTCAGGAGTAGTAAAACCTAAGTAAACACATCTTTAAACTATTATACGAGCACACAATAATTAGACATAGACTACATACACCTTAGATTAGATAATTAGATAAGTAGAGTAATCGGTAGCAATACCAACCCTCCAAATTCAAACCCCGAGATTCTTACTTTTCCATTTCCTAAAAAAACATAAAAAAGGTAAAAAAATAATCTTCCTCAACCCCAACCTTAGCGTAGTAACTTCTCACTAGCATTCCTATTCTCCTAGAGAACGATATCAATACCCGTGGCTTACCGTAATACTACACTACAACGATTAGGTTCACTGCCTAGGGTGTTATAAAACTTGCTCGAAGAAAAGGAAGTTCCTTTGACCCCGAACGACGCATGTAGCGTGATCAAAGTCCTGAATAGGAAAAATGGCAGGTTGCAATGAATGGGGAAATGCAATCCATGAGAGAAAATGAAGTATGGGAAGAGGTCGATTTACCTCCAAACGCCAAGGTGGTTGGAAGTAAGTGGCTCTATAAAATTAATACTGACATGGATGGCAATATACACGTCTATAAAGCTCGTCCAGTTGCGCAAGGTTTTACTCAAACTTATGGCATAGATTACGAGGAGACCTTTTCTCATGTAGCGGACATTAGAGCTATTAGAATTCTCTTAGTTTAGCAGTGTACTATGACTATGAGATATGGCAAATGGATGTCAAAACCGCCTTCTTGAATGGTCGCTTAGATGAAGACATCTATATGAAGCAACCTGAGGGGTTCATGAATCCACAATTTCCAAACCGTGTATGCAAACTTCAAAGGTCCATTTATGGATTGAAGCAAGCATCAAGACAATGGAATAAGAGATTTGATGAAGAAATCAAAAGGTATGGATTTGTTCAAAATCTTGATGAGCCATGTGTATATCACAAAGTTAGTGGGAGTGATGTAATTTTCCTTATCCTTTATGTCGATGACATATTAATTATGGGAAAAGACATTCCAAGTTTGCAAAATGTTAAGGCATATCTTGGGAAGTGTTTTTCCATGAAGGATTTAGGAGAAGCTGCATACATTCTGGGAATCAAGATCAACCGAGATAGGTCAAAGCGGTTAATTGGTTTAAGTCAAAGTGCTTACATTGATAAAATATTGAAGAGATTCAATATGCAAAATTCCAAGAAAGGATATTTGCCGATGGAAGTAAAGCATGGCTTATGTAGCGAAATATGTGCATCAACACCATTTGAGGTGGCACATGCGAGAAAGTTCCTTATGCTCGGCAGTAGGATCTATTATGTATGTTGTAAGATGCACAAGGAAAGATGTAGCGTTCGCTCAAAACATGACCAGTCGATATCAACAGAATCCGGGTGAATTTCACTGGACTGCTTGTGGAAAACTAGAAGGGGGGGGGGGTTGAATAGTTTTGCCGATTTTACGTTAGTTTCAAAAACTTTTAGATTTGTTAATATGTGAAATCTTATGGATGTAGAGAAAGTATAGATCTAATGATAAAGCAAGTAAATAAAGTAAAGCGAAGGGAAAGAAAAGACGCAACCGATGTATAGTGGTTCGGCTACAAGGACACCTTCCTTGCCCTACTCCACTCCCGAGTCACCTACTCGAGAGTTCAAGCACTATGTCAACAAACTCCTTCACTTGGCGAAGAAGGCTTCACAACGTTGCTTACACTTTTTCCGGTACAAAGCTAAATACGAGTCCGTATACGGTGGACCAAACCAACACGACTATTACACAACAAATATGTGAAATATCAAATACAAGATCTTCGCCACAGAAATCTTGCGGAGTGACAAATCAATCAAGGACCCCTTGCTTGGATGACTTGTAGAATGCTCATGATCTCGCCTTAGAGAAGGACCTATATGAGGATCACAAATAGAAAGAAAGAAGAACAACTCTCTAGATCAAGTGATATATATGTTAGAAGAGAATGAGAGTGTATGAGAGATTTTGTAAGACGAGGGGTGAGTTAGAATGAAGAAATGGCTCTCTATTTATAGGCAAAATCTTCCACTGTTCCCCGGATCCCATGGATCCCTTCCACTTGGGATCCGTCTAGTGTAATCCTAGGGATCCGTGGAACGCTCCTCTTTGCCCATGGGTTTTTTGGTTATGGGTCATGGGTTATGGGTTGGTCCATGGGTTTTCTTTAGATTCAATGTATCTAAGTATACATTGTATCTAGCTAACTTGGGTATGGGTTAAGATCCATGGGTTATGGTCCATGGGTTATGGTTTTACCCATCCTAATAAACTATTACAACAAATGCTTAATTACTACATTTTGTATTTAAATGGCTATATGTAAATGCTTTACAAAAATAACATGTATCCTTATAATTATACTTAAGATAACATTATATTTGTTATCAACAAAACACAAAGAGATCGCAAAATATTAATAAGCGTTTTTACGGTTTATTTGTATTAACAATCTCCCCCTTTTTGTTGATGACAAAACATAATGTTATGATGAATAAAACTTAAGAATAGATGTAAGTTTTGAAAGCCCTAAGTTTTACTTCTTCTCCCCTTTTGTGAAACAAAAGTTAACCCTTGGAAGAAATAAACATAAAAATGTGGAAAAATGTAGTCCACGTATTTCTAACTCCCCCTTGACGGTAGCTCCCCTAGTTTGGGCGTCAAGTGAAGAAAAATAAAAATCCTACAAAAAGAAAGGTTAGTAACATGCTTAAATAATCTTGTGATTGGCGAGAATCAAGATTGGGAGCCAAGGTATGTAAACAAGGCCTTGTAATAAAACAACAAATTGTAGTGGTATTTATGCCACTTACAAGCATGTAAAAAATAAGAACAAGACTTGTTCTTGAAAATGACTTCAAAAGAAAAAAAATACTAAAAATAGAAAATAGTAGTAGTGATTCCTTCCATGCTTGCATAAGGTTATGGATGGAGGTTTTGATGAGTGATGGTATTGATGCGATCAAGGATGAGGTTGAGTATGAACCGCATTTCTTCCCTAACTTCTATTGCGATTTCCCTAGTGGATTGGCAATGTTCACAATGTAAATGATGTGGGTAATGAGTGCGGAAGTTTTCGGGTTGTTTTGATTTGAGTTATGCGGAAGATGTGGTGGAAAAATAGGAAAATATGGATCAACATTCGGAATGTTTGTAAATGGTGGTGGAAAAGAACCTAGATGTTCTTGTAATGTGATGGGAGCTAATGGTGGTGATGTTTCAAGATCTTGAAAAATAGTATTTGGAGATGTGGGAGGTGTTGAAAAGACTATTTCTTTTTTTAGGTTGTTTAGATCTTGTTGGAGTCTTTAGGAGTTCCAAAAGAGTGACTTTAGGTGGTGATGAAGTTGGTGTACTTGTTGGTGATGAGGAGGTGCTATAATGGAAGCATCTTGTGGTGAGTTATTTGTTGAGGATGAACCATTTGAGGTTGGTTTTGCTAAACAACAAGATCGGATACTAATCCGTGCGGATATCCTAGAGTTTGATTGTGGTATTTTTGATGGTGGTAGTACAAAGGTTTGGGTATCATGAAGATGATTGTTTGTACTAGGTGATTCTTCTAAAGGGTTTTTGGATGACATGGTGTATTGTGTTTGCGAGGATGAGATGGATTATGCAAGCATTTTGGGAGTTCTAAATATAGAAAAACAAAGTATTGTAATGAATGCTTGACCCAAAATGTGGATTAAAATCTAATGATTAGATATGAATTCAAGGCATGTGATCATGAGAACACAAGCATTAAAAAGCATACTCCCAAAAATGAAACTAATGTGGATTTTTCATCCAAAGTGAAAAAATAGAAGGTAAAAACAGCTTCTATTTCACGGATCCCACGGATCCTTCCCTTGAGGGATCCGTCCAGCATGAAGGCTGGGATCCGTGGATGCGGTGATCGAGCAGCACAAAATTTTCCTTTTGGAAACATTTTTGCCTAGTGTGTGCCTATATGCAAACTATTTGGAGTTGCGGTTATCTCGACCCTTAAAAAGAAATAGAAAATAAACTAGAAGTAGAAAAGTATCCTATTGAGATAACCCGAAAACACATATTTAGTACAAAAGTCGTAATTTAGTGTTATCAATGCTCTAATTCATTGTTGCTTAAATGAATGTACCCGAAAACACATATTAGTTATGTGTCCCTTTAGCATTCAAAAGACATGAGATGCAATGAAAGCGGGTTTTACTTTGTATTAATAATGAAAAGCGATTTGTCCTAGGCGTGAAAATTGCTTTTGTGAAATTGATCTGAGGAAGGTATCATCCTTTTAGAGAACATTTTGAAAGGAGGTTTTCTTTGAAAATGTGTATGTGTTTAAAATAAGAAAGCTATAAGTGGAAAACTTATCTTGGGTTTTGAAAATTCCGTATTGTTTGTGAGTTGTGCGTGAAATAGAGATCCTAGACTCCGAAAGAAGAAGGCTAGTGTTTACATACCTTGTAGAGTCAAATAAGTTACGACGTTTGTTCCATTAGACCAAGACCAAGGCGAAGTAGGTTGAATTGTTCCCGCTTCAACGGTTTGGTGAGGACGTCGGCTATGTTGTCTTTGGATGCTACCTTCTCAATAGAGATGTTCCCCTTTTGAACATTCTCTCTTAAGAAGTGATGACGAATCTCTATATGCTTTGTGCGAGAATGCAATACCGGATTCTTGCTTAAGTAGATGGCACCTTTGTTGTCACATAGGATGGCTATGTTGCTTAGATAAATGTCGTAGTCGACTAACGCTTGTTTCATCCATGGTGCTTGTTGGCATGCTTTGCCGTGCGGAGCGTGCTTCGGCTTCGGTTGTTGATATTGCTAGTGCCATTTGTTTCTTAGAAAACCAAGATGTTAAACAACATCCCATGAAAGTACACACCCCACTTGTACTTTCTCTATCAACGTAATCACGCATTGTCGAATCTGCATATACAATTGTTTCTACTTCCGTGCCCTTAGGATACCATAATCCTAATTGTGTTGTACCCTTAATGTATCTAAATATCCTTTTTACGGCTTCTAGGTGTGATGTTTTAGGGTCTTCTTGAAACCTAGCACATAAGCAAACACTAAACATGATATCCGGCCTACTTGCGTGAGGTAGTAGAAGACTACCTATCATGCCACGATATTTAGTATTATCTACGGATTCGCCGTCTTCATCTTTAGTGAGTTTGGTGTCGGATGACATTGGTGTCCTAATTGGTTTTGACTCTTCTAGACCGAATTTCTTTAACATCTCCTTTATGTATTTAGATTGATTAAAGAAGATACCATCTTCTACTTGTTTAATTTGTAGACCAAGAAAGAAACTAAGTTCTCCCATCATACTCATCTCGAACTCGTCATGCATGATTTTAGAGAAATCATCACACATGTTTTGACAAGTGGATCGAATATAATATCATCTACATATATTTGCACTATGATTATATGTGACTCTCTTTTCTTAGTAAAAGTGTGTTGTCAACTAACCCCATGGTATAGTTGTGTTTAATTAAAAATGACTTGAGTCTATCATACCAAGCTTTTGGAGCTTGTTTAAGACCGTAAAGGGCTTTCTTTAATTTGTATACATGTTTGGGTTTTTCAAAATCGATGAAGGCAGGAGGTTGAGCTACATATACTTCTTCATTAATGAAACCATTTAGAAAAGCGCTTTTTGACATCCATTTGATAAAGCTTTAGATCATTAGCACAAGCATACGCAAGAAGTATTCTTATAGACTCTAATCTAGCCACGGGGCATAGGTCTCATCAAAGTCTATTCCTTCTTGTTGGTTATACCCTTGGCCAACGAGTCTAGCCTTGTTCCTAGACACTACTCCGTTTGCATCTAATTTGTTTTTATAAACCCATTTGGTTCCTATTATGGTTTGATTACTAGGTGGAGGGACAAGTGTCCAAACATCATTAGAAACGAATTGATTTAGTTCTTCTTGCATAGCCATTACCCAACTCTCATCTTTTATGGCTTCTTGTGTATTCTTAGGTTCTATGGTTGAAATGAAACAAAACAAGCTACTTTGGTTTTGAACTTGAGACCTTAATGTTCGTTCGTTTAGCTTTCCTATGACTTTATCTACGGGGTGATCTTTGGACTCTTTAATGTTTATGACTTCATCATTTAAAGGTTCTTCTTCTTCATTTATCTTTTTCTTTATTACTATAGCTTCACTTTCTATAATCTCGTCATCGACAAGAGGTGGAGAGGGTTTGGGTGGACTTTCATCAAATTTTATATTTAATGACTCTTCTACCTTCATTGTTTCTTTGTTTAATATGGCGTAAGCTTTGCTATTTGGCGAATAACCTAGAAAGATACCTTCGGTTGATTTAGGATCAAATTTTGTAAGGTAATCTTTAGTGTTAAGAATAAAACATTTGCTTCCAAAGACTCTAAAGTGATTTAATGTAGGCTTTTTGCCTCGCAGTAACTCATATGGAGTTTTACCTAAGATTGGTCTAATTAAGACTCGATTGAGTATGTGCGTTGAAGTATCAACGGCATTACACCAAACTTTTGAGGTATGGATTGTTCATTAAGCATGGTTTGACTCATTTCTTGTAGGGTTCTATTCTTTCTTTCTACTACCCCATTCGATTGTGGAGTGTGTGGAGCCGAGAGGTTGTGAGTAATACCATTAGCGTCACAAAAGGCCCCAAATTGCACTTTATTATCGAATTCCCTACCATGATCCGTCCTAATGGACACTATAGGACTTCCTAGTTGTCTTTGGATCTTTTTGCTTAATATTTCAAAATAATTAAAGGTTTCCGTTTTGTTCTTTAAAATTTTGTCCATGTATACCTAGAGTAGTCATCCACTATGACCAAAGTGTAGTAGTTGCCTCCATAACTTTGGATAGCGGATGGACCAAATAAATCCATATGTAGTAATTCTAGACCCCTAGTTGTAGACACCATGTTTTTAGCTTTATGACTAGAATGAGCTTGTTTTCCTACATTACAAGCATCACAAAAATGATGTTCATATTTTAACTTAGGTAGATCTCTTACTAGATCTTTGGATGATAGCGATTGAAGAAGTCGCATGTTGGCGTAACCCAATCTTTGATGCCATAAGGTCGAAGTATCATCCATAGAGGTAAGACATAGTTTGTCTTTAGGTTCATTACCGATTTTAATGACATAGACTCCATGTTTCCTAATTCCTCTTTCTATGGTTATGCCATTTTTTAGTATCTTACTACCGGTTTCGGTAAAAGTACATTGCACTTTTTATCACATATTTGTCCTATACTTAAGAGGTTAAAGTTTAGGTTTTCTACATGACACACATCGTTAATGGTTAGAGATTTGTTAGAAATCGTACCTTTACCGATGATTCTACTTTTGCTATTTCCAAACACCACATTACCTCCATTTAAGGATTCATATGTGGAGAATAGATCCCTATTGCCGGTCATGTGCCTCGCATACACCGCTATCCTTGACCCATTCATCGGGTCTAGGTCGACCTTTAAGCACACCTAAAACAATAATAAACTCAAAAGTTTGGTCCTCATTTGTTCATGGGTCCATTAGTGTTAAACATTTCATTCATGTTAGACATGTATGGATAAGATGAGTATGCATTCCATGGAGAAAAGTTTTGAAAAGGAAAACCGTTTTGCATATTTGGGTTCCATAACATTTGATGGTTACTTCTTGGATAAAGGTTATTAGATCTCCTAGATGGATTATGTTTTGAAAAAGATGGAGCTTTGTTTCTTGAAAAAGTAGGATTATATTTTGGAGGTGGTTGTCTAGTGGTGACATGAGTTGGTTTCTTCCTATTAACGATAACAAACTCAGTTCTAGATGAAGAAGCTACGTTATTACCACTATTTGCTACAGCAGATCCACGGATCCCTATCTTTACACTAGCCGGTTCCCTTTTTGGGGGATCCGCCACAACAGTGGCTGGTTTTTCTAGTGCCTTAACAAATTTTGTTTCTTTACTTTCACTAGTTGATGGATCAAGTTGTTGAATACCTAGACCCTTTTGGTTGTTACCAGTTTTAACACCATCTAGTATTGTATCTAAAGTGTTTGTACTCATTCTAGCAATTTTAGAATCTAGATGATCAACTAGTGTTTGAAGTTGAACGTAAAGTTCACATTCACCACTTGCTATTTTACCCTTTTCTAAACATTTTAGTTTTGCTTTTAATTCTATGACTTCTTTATCTAAACGTTGATTTTGACTTTTTAAAAGCTTGTTTTTGTTAATTAGTTTTAAGCTAATATTGCATAGTTTGTCATATTCATTATGCAATGAGTCGTCATCAAGTGATGAACTACTATAGTATCCGTGACATACCTCGTCATTTGCCATGAGACAAATTTATTCGTCCTCCTCGTCGCTCAACAAACTCCTTCACTTGGCAGAGAAGGCTTCACAACGTTGCTTACACTTTTTCCGGTACAAAGCTAAATACCGAGTCCGTAGCACGGTGGACCAAACCAACACGACTATTACACAACAAATATGTGAAATTTCAAATACAAGATCTTATCTTCTACAGAAATCTTCTTGGTGACAAATCAATCAAGGAACCCTTGCTTGGATGACTTGTAGAATGCTCGTGATCTCGCCTTAGAGAAGGACCTATATGAGGATCACAAATAGAAAGAAAGAAGAACAACTCTCTAGATCAAGTGATCTATATGTTAGAAGAGAATGAGAGTGTATGAGAGATTTAGTAAGACGAGGGGTGAGTTAGAATGAAGAAATGGCTCTCTATTTATAGGCAAAATCTTCCACTGTTCCCCGGATCACATGGATCCCTTCCACTTGAGATCCGGCTAGTGTAATCCTAGGGATCCGTGGAACGCTCCTCTTTGCCCAAGGGTTTTTTGGTTATGGGTCATGGGTTATGGGTTGGTCCATGGGTTTTCTTTAGATTCAATGTATCTAAGTATACATTGTATCTAGCCAACTTGGGTATGGGTTAAGATCCATGGGTTATGGTCCATGGGTTATGGTTTTTATCCATCCTAATAAACTATTACAACAAATGCTTAATTACTACATTTTTGTATTTAAATGGCTATATGTAAATGCTTTACAAAAATAACATGTATCCTTATAATTATACTTAAGATAACATTATATTTGTTATCAACAAAACACAAAGAGATCGCAAAATATTAATAAACATTTTTACGGTTTATTTGTATTAACAATCTCCCCATTTTTGTTGATGACAAAACATAATGTTATGATGAGTAAAACTTAAGAATAGATGTGAGTTTTAAAAGCCCCTAAGTTTACTTACGCTCTGCCCTCAGTCGAAACAAAAAAAAGTTAACCCTTGGAAGAAATAAACATAAAAGTGTGGAAAAGTAGTCCACGATTATTTTTAACTCCCCTTGACTTGGTAGCTCCCCTAGTTTGGAAGTCAAAGTGAAGAAAAATAAAAATCCTACTAAAAGAAAGGTTAGTAACATGCTTAAATAATCTTGTGATTGCCGAGAATCAAGATTGGGAGCCAAGGTATGTAAACAAGGCCTTGTAATAAAACAACAAATTGTAGTGGTATTTATGCAACTTACAAGCATGTAAAAATAAGAACAAGACTTGTTCTTGAAAATGACTTCAAAAGAAAAAACAAATACTAAAAATGGAAAATAGTAGTAGTGATTCCTTCCATGCTTGCATAAGGTTATGGATGGAGGTTTTGATGAGTGATGGTATTGATGCGATCAAGGATGAGGTTTAGTATGAACCGCATTTCTTCCCTAACTTCTATTGCGATTTCCCTAGTTGATTGGCAATGTTCACAATGTAAATGATGTGGCTAATGAGTGCGGAAGTTTTCCGGGTTGTTTTTATTTTAGTTATGCGGAAGATGTGGTGGAAAAATAGGAAAATATGGATCAACATCCGGAATGTTTGTAAATGGTGATGGAAAAGAACCTAGATGTTCTTGTAATGTGATGGGAGCTAATGGTGGTGATGTTTCAAGATCTTGAAAAATAGTATTTGGAGATGTGGGGGTGTTGAAAAGACTATTTCTTTTTGTTTAGGTTGTGTAGATCTTGTTGGAGTCTTAAGGAGTTCCCAAAGAGTGACTTTAGGTGGTGATGAAGTTGGTGTACTTGTTGGTGATGAGGAGGTGCTATAATGGAAGCATCTTGTGGTGAGTTATTTGTTGAGGATGAACCATTTGAGGTTGGTTTTGCTAAACAACAAGATCGGATACTAATCCGTGCGAATATCCTAGAGTTTGATTGTGGTATTTTGGATGGTGGTAGTACAAAGGTTTGGGTATCATGAAGATGATTGTTTGTACTAGGTGATTCTTCTAAAGGGTTTTTGGATGACATGGTGTATTGTGTTTGCGAGGATGAGATGGATTATGCAAGCATTTTGGGAGTTATATATATATAAAAACAAAGTATAGTAATGAATGTTTGACCCAAAATGTGGATTAAAATCTAATGATTAGATATGAATTCAAGGCATGTGATCATGAGAACACAAGCATTAAAGAGCATACTCCCAAAATGAAACAAATGTGGATTTTTCATCCAAAGTGAAAAAATAGAAGGTAAAAACAACTTCTGTTTCACGGATCCCACGGATCCTTCCCTTGAGGATCCGATCCCGGCATGAAGGCCTGGGATCCGTGGAATGCGGTGATTCAGGCTGACAAAATTTTCCTTTTGGAAAATGTGGCTATATGCAAACTATTTGGAGTCTGGTTATCTCGACCCCTAAAAAGAAATAGAAAATAAACTAGAAGTAGAAAAAGTATCCTATTGAGATAACCCGAAAACATATATTTAGTACATAAGTACGTAATTTAGTGTTATCAATGCTCCTAATTCATTGTTGCTTAAATGAATGTACCCGAAAACACATATTAGTTATGTGTCCCCTTTAGCATTCAAAAGACTTGAGATGCAATGAAAACGGGTTTTTACTTCGTATTAATAATGAAAAAGCAATTTGTCATAGACGTAAGAAATTGGTTTTGTAAAATTGATACGGGAAGGTATCATCCTTTTAGAGAACATTTTGAAAGGAGGTTTTCTTTGAAAATGTGTATGTGTTTAAAAAAAATAAGAAAGCTCAGTTGGAAAACTTATCTTGGGTTTTGAAAATTCTTATTGTTTGTCGATGCGTGAAATAGAGATCCTAGACGTTTCATAAAGAAGAAGGCTAGTGTTTACATACCACTGCAATAGAGTCAAATAAGTTACGACATTTGTTCTATTAGACCAAGACCAAGACGAAGTAGGTTGAATTGTTCCGGCTTCAACGGTTTGGTGAGGACGTCGGCTATGTTGTCTTCAGATGCTACCTTCTCAATAGAGATGTTCCCCTTTTGAACATTGTCTCTTAAGAAGTGATGACGAATCTCTATATGCTTTGTGCGAGAATGCAATACCGGATTCTTGCTTAAGTCGATGGCGCCTTTGTTGTCACATAGGATGGCTATGTTGCTTAGATAAATGTCATAGTCGACTAACGCTTGTTTCATCCATGGTGCTTGTTGGCATGCTTTGCGGTGAGGAGACGTGAGCATTCGGCTTGGTTTGTTGATATTGCTAGTGCCGTTTGTTTCTTAGAAAACCAAGACGTTAAACAACATCCTATGAAATTACACACCCCACTTGTAATTTTTCTATCAACGTAATCACCGCATGGAATCGAATGCATATACAATTGTTTCTACTCACGTGCCCTTAGGATACCATAATCCTAATTGTGTTGTACCCTTAATGTATCTAAATATCCTTTTACGGCTTCTAGGTGTGATGTTTTGGGTCTTCTTGAAACCTAGCACATAAGCAAACACTAAACATGATATTTGGCCTACTTGCCGTGTGAGGTAGAAGACTACCTATCATGCCACGATATTTAGTATTATCTACGGATTCGCCGTCTTCATCTTTAGTGAGTTTGGTGTCGGATGACATTGGTGTCCTAATTGGTTTCAGGCTCTTCTAGACTGAATTTCTTTAACATCTCCTTTATGTATTTAGATTGATTAAAGAAGGTACCATCTTCTACTTGTTTAATTTGTAGACCAAGAAAGAAACTAAGTTCTCCCATCATACTCATCTCGAACTCGTCATGCATGATTTTAGAGAAATCATCACACATGTCTTGACAAGTGGATCCGAATATAATATAATCTACATATATTTGCACTATGATTATATGTGACTCTCTTTTCTTAGTAAAAAGTGTGTTGTCAACTAACTCCATGGTATAGTTGTGTTTAATTAAAAATGACTTGAGTCTATCATACCAAGCTTTTGGAGCTTGAGTAATGATAACGCTACACGCGTCGTTCGGGGTCAA
This sequence comes from Chrysanthemum makinoi, assembly GCA_910596185.1. Taxonomy (NCBI): domain Eukaryota; kingdom Viridiplantae; phylum Streptophyta; class Magnoliopsida; order Asterales; family Asteraceae; genus Chrysanthemum; species Chrysanthemum makinoi. The sequence continues at coordinate 347,413,654 of OU343221.1, read as the reverse complement.
GGAAACTTCCTTTTCTTCGAGCAAGTTTTATAACACCCTAGGCGGTGAACCTAATCGTTGTAGTGTAGATTGGGTAAGCCAGGTATTGATATCGCTCTCTAGGAATAGGAATGCTAGTAAGGTTTACGCTAAAGGTTAAGGTTGAGGAATATTATTTTTTATCTTTTATGTTTTATATGAAATGGAAAGGTACGAATCTCAGGTATTGGATTTGGGGGGTTGGTATTTCTACCGATTACTCTACTATTATCTAATTATCTAAGCTAAGGTTTGGCTAAGGAGTCTATGTACAATTAATGTGCTTTCATTATGATAGTTTAAAATGTGTTTACTTAGGTTACTATACTCCTTAATTATCTATTGATGGTTGAGTTGTCGTCTTATTCTTAGTTCGTTGTGTGTCAAAGTTGTAGAATTATCGTTTCTCCCTTAACTCTTTAACTTACCAAAGGTCCGTCTACAAACCCACTAGGGATGATAAACTCTTACTCTAAGGCGCTCTTTGGATGGTTTAGCCTACAACTACTGGGTAATTATATTCTAAGGTTCACAAAGATTAATCAAGCATTAAGTACACAACGAATGACCTATCATTCATTACAAGATCATATATCCACTAAGATAAGAAACAACCAATCAATATTTAATAATTAAGTTTCATACTTCATAAGCAAACACACAATAAATTACTGACATAGGAGAACATGCAAGCATACACACAAATAATCAAAGACATAATTGAATTAATGAAGTAAGGCTTATCTTGATGTAAGATAGGGTTTAAAACCTAAATACATGCAAGACACCTTAGGTTGGTTTGGTTTTAAAAACTCCACAAAAGACGAAAATTCGGATTCTCATAAGATTACATATGCGACGGCGTCGCCACTGTTTAGTGGCGTGTATCAAAGCCCATTGTGGGGTTTCGTCGGCCCGTTAACCTGCGTGGCGTCTGCTACGTGTCCGGCGCCCGTCCATCTTAAACCGGCGTCGTACGGGTTGCATCTAGGCCGTCCAGTAGCGACGGCCTACTCTTTCACAACTAGGCGTATTACGGCTTGAAAATACGAAGTTTTGGGTTCGGCCGTGCCACAATTTTGGGGACGGCGTCACATTAGCTTTGGCGCCGCCGCTATCCGTTTTTAAACAGCGGAATGTCTCGATTCGACTTTGGCCATTTTCTTCATTATATTGGCCTTTTCGTCCAAAATAAGTGCCATTCCAGCATTTGCCTTCAAGAGACCTAAAAGTGAAAAAGTATAAGCAATAACGGATACAAAGTGAAAATAAGGACTAAAACGACCCTCAAATATTTTAAAACCTTATCAAATATCCCTACACTTGTTATTTGCTTGTCCTCAAGCAAATGTGCTTTTAGCCAATTAATTTATAAGTTAGGGTCATGAAGCATTAATTCAAAACGGTCCACAACACATATAAGCCCAAGCCAAAGTCATAACAAACACGGAAATTACATACTAGCACCTCACATGGGGTGTTTGGATACTCACATCTCTCTCGGGTGTATATATGAAATATAACAAATAGGAAATGGAAGATAAACACTCATTAACCGGTCCTAGAACATAGATTACCATAGAGCGAGAATAGATCAAACCTCCATCGATTTGGCGTAAATACCTGGAAAGACTATCAAAAAGGGTCTTTAAAGGGTTTGTAATGTGGAAACTTCGGTAGGAAACAAAGGGGTTTGGTGGGATAGGCTATTTAGTGGTGGCAAGTCAAAAATCTGTTAAATGCATCACGAAGAATGGCGTTGCTAAGCCAAGACTCGACACTCTAAACTCTACATAACTGAAATAAACAAACATAAATTCAAATATAGATGTAGGATGGTAGCTTGGTATTATGTTTTTTTTTTTTTACACTCTATTTTTTTTCTTTTTTCTATTTTTTTAGTTTTTCATACACTTTTACTCTACCATACCCTACGATAACATCAAAATAATAGGGATTTATAAGAATATCCCTACACTTGAGTTTTTATTACTCTAACACTAATTTGACCCGAATTGAAAAGATCAAAACAGGGTACATATTACGCATAACAAAGGGAATTTGAATTTTACGTTCCCTTCCGATTTTCATAAACTTTAACTTTTCCAATGAATCCCAATCGTCCCAAAACAGTATACAAAGGATATGACCTGGAAACGCAACTTATGCAAGCAACTAGATAATTGAACTAAGGGTTTAGGGTGATAACAAACATTTGCACTAAAAGTGAGTGCATAAGGGGGTAGGCTAAGGCGATTTGGGTGTATATTTGGGGGTGGGGTGTAAAAAATGCTCTTCATTGATATTCAGAAGAAATATCCGAGAATGAAAAGGATAGGCTCGAGGGGGTTAACTAGGGGTATCGTGTACTAAAAGTGAGTACAAGCATAAAAGGGTGTGGGAATTATCAACCAATGTGGAAGAAGTAATTATATTACGGGTATCAAACAAGGGTTATCCTAATGCCTCTTATCATTTAGTTATTTCTAACTACACAAGTGTAGCCTCACTTACCACGTCTCGGGAATGCATCACAAAACAAGTTCTAGAATTTAATATACTACAGGTTCACACTCTAAGCATTGAAGATGAATGCTTTTAATTCCTACTAATCTAAGGGCGATCCTCACATTTTTGGTGGAATTTGGGTGGTAAGGGTTTTTTGTGCTATCATATATTTCCTATCCATGAGGCGCTTTTGTTAAGACTAATGGCCCACTCCTATATGTCATGAAAAATTTTAAATTTGGTGCCAAAATTACCTAACCGACATTTTCTCATGGTTTATTACACAATCACAATTGGACAAAGCAAATAATCAAGGATAAGCATAGTTTCAAAGTTCCTGTTTTATTTTTCCTCCCTACATTAAGCGAACACATTGTCCCCAATGTTCCCCGTATCAAAGTTATGATAAAGAAGGTAATTAAAAGCGAAAGAAACTAATACTCCCGATTAGCTCGGTAGGATCAGGTGTAAAGAAATGGTTAAATCCTTTTCAAGAAGAATTATTGCGTGAAACGCTCCTTCCAATCTTATGTAACTTCTTCTTGACAAACTAAACATGCACACTTGAAGAAAACAAACGAAACCCAGCGTAAAATCTTGGTAATAATATATATAAGACTCGATTTAAACTAGGATATAATGCTTGTGGAATGGATGTTTACACAATTTCTAAGAAAATTAAGACTGAAAATTCAAAAAATTTATAAGTGGCTCGAGAAAAGCGAAAAAAGTAATCTGATGTTTTACTCCTTCACGACCGTCGCCGTTGCAATCCGGACACCCGTCGGTTATCAAAAAAGCGGTCTGTGATTTTTACGGAAAAAATTACGGAAAATTTACATCTTTAGAATCACGGAAAAATTTCGCAAAACATCCATTATGATTCGATACAAGCATTTGACTCGAACAAACAAACATAAATATCTTTTAGTTAATTGTTATTCTCATGTTTACGTTTCTTTTGAAAATGTGTGTAATCCTCCCTACACTTATCATTTATGTAAAATACCTTTATATGCAATTAAGACGAGGTTAAAACAAAATAAAGCATTTTTTACAAATTTAAACATGAGGATAAACAATTAATAAAAGATATATGACACTAACAAGCAAACAATTAAGCATGGGTTGCCTCCCAGCTTTTCTTTATTTATGAGTCTTGTAGCTAGACTCATGCGTTATCCTCACGATACTTAGATATCGTGAAGTCTATCCTCAACAATGTCGTAAGGATCAAACTTATCATTCAAGTTCCTAGTAAATGCGTTGGTTAAATATGCCTTTTCAAACATCTCACCATCGGGATCATAGATTTGTATCCTAATGTGCCCGCTTTTCCATTACCTTCACTGGAATTCCAATCTACTTGTGTGTTCGATTTCTCAACTATCCACTTATTCATGACAAGGTTAGCAGGGCAAAACTTCCTAGGAACTTCGGTCATCTTCCTAAATACTAAAGCGTCCTCGGTGGTTTCACTTCTATGTCCCTAGCCATCTCTTTTCTTGGAAAGTTCTTTTGCACTAGCAAATGCTTTATCTAGGTAAAAAGGTCTTTGGGGGCCTATGATGTTCTTATCAATCCAAGGTCCATATCTAGAAGGCTCTCTATCCAACCCTATCTCTTGTGGGATTTCCTCATCCTTGTAGTACGTATGCTTTTTAACATAAGTAGCGGATCTAGCACTCCTCCCCTACCACTATTTTGGACATCTTACAATCGATGATGGCACTAGCGGTAGCTAAAAATCCTCTTCCAACTAGTAATGGGCATGTCGGGTCCTTATTCATATCTAGCACATGAAAGTCGGCCAAAAGAGTCAACTCTCCTACATGTACTACCATGTCCTTTATATTCCTACGGGCGTGCTATACTACCATCCGCTAGACCTAAGATGGTTTCCGTTGGTTCAATCTTACCTAAGTTAAGGCTTCTATGGAGGACAGCGAACAAGATTGATGCATGATCCTAAATCGGCTAGAGCATCGAGTGGCTTGGAAGTTCCAAGTCTACGGAAGAGTAAATAGCACATCGTCTAGCTTCTTAGGTAAGTTGTTTACGCATGAGGACCCATGTTTTCCAAGCTTAAGTTCTAACTCATATTTTCTTTTTAAAGCATTATAGTAAGGTGCATGAGCTAAGACGTCAAGAATCGGGTTTTCTTGATGGAGTTCCTTGTACTCCTCCTCTAAACTAGGTTTGGATTCTTGTTTGACGGGTTTCTCAAGAGTAGGCTCTACCAAAGGTGTCGGGCCTTGGTACCTCTTGGATGGCTTGGAACCCTTTTTGATAGCATTTACCAGTGAACGTTGGAAGTGGGAGGGGCATGGATGTGCACTCTCCATGGTGAACTAGAACATGAAGTCGATGCAATCAATTCACTTTTGGTTCTTTATGGTATCACTTGGGAGTGCTCCAACTTCCCGCTCATTGAAGGCTTTTAAGAGGGCATCAAGCTTGGTTGTCATCTCGCTTTGTTTTTGCTTAAAATCGGCTTCAAGCTTATTCAATCGAGTTTCTTGGGATGACAAAAATCTAGATGCAATTGCCTCAAAATTAGTGGGGTTCCGTGTAAAAGAATTGACCCTAGTAGGTGAGCTAGATGAGCTTTGGGGTGTGCTTGAGTTTTGGTTCCACTTAAGGTTAGCGTGATTTCTCCACGAAGGGGTTATGCGAGTTTCCTAAGTTGTTTTGTTCGGGTTTGAAAGTGTACCACCCTCTCCCGCTCCGCCGCATGCGTATGGGCGTGAGTCGCAAAAGCTTGTTGGAGAGCCTTGTGCAATCACGAGTGTCATGGGGACCACCTGCATCACAAGGTGAAGTGATTTGATTCGCTGTCGTGAGGACTTAGGATTTTTGTAGGAACTCATGAGGAATCTAACTTGATCTTCAAGTTTGATCATCCTACGGTGGGAGGAGGCAGGGAGATTGCCGCGGTTTTGGGAGCTCCGCGGGTCATCCCAACTCGGTTGTCATAGAGTGCAGGTCCTCTATTATACCCCGAATTCTTCGCGGTGAGATCACTGGGTTTTCCACGGCAGTCAATGGATGCGCTTAATGGGGAAGTTGACCTCGATCATAAAAGATTTGGACTTGGAGCCAAAGATCAATGCCGTGATGAGGACTTTTATGAAGTAAGTCCGGTCGGGTCATGCTTCAGTAGAGATTCACCTTGGCGTTGTTGGAACATCAAGATGTCATTCCTAAGCTTAGTGGTTCTCCCCGTTGGGAAAAATTGAGCAGGCGAGAGGTAAAGATCATCCCAACTTGAGATGGAGCCACTGGTCGCTTCAAGCCAATTACTAGCTTGGTCCGTAGAAGAATTGGAAGAGACGCGAAGCGTGGTCTCAGTATTAGTAGCATCGGGTCGCATGGAATAAACGTTTTGAGAGAAATCCTCGAGATGACGATTGGATCTTCAGACGAAGTCCATGGAATCGCAAATCCGTTTTACCCGACGGATGGTGTCGGATCCTTGAGGGCGTAGTTTGGGCTTGGTCGGGAAGCTCAATGGTGTTCCTATAGCCTATAGGTGGCTTGGTCTATTCACCAAAGTCACGGGCTCTTGGCGGGTCATTTGGTGGTGGGTTGATGAGTGTTGGTTGGTTATCACCTTCCATGATGAAAAGTGATGGGATTACGAACAAAGGTCACGAAGAAGGGGGATAGACTAAGTGAAGGCTAAAAATGAGAAAAATTTACTTGATAGAATAAAGCAAAAAACCCTA